>JANZXR010000002.1:31748791-31767067 GCA_027575705.1 Erythroxylum echinodendron
GCCAAAAATGAGACGCAAGCAATGAGACTAATAAAAGGGGAGTTTTGAGAGGATAACCTGAAAGTGATCAAGGTGTTTGTCTCTGGAAGATAATTTATGTAGTAAGATATTCTGTATGCATGAAAGTAACAGAGTTGGTATCAGAGAAAGCATGAATAATCTGGTAAGTCTGAGTTAGGCTCCACAAGCGGGGTCTAACAGATGTGATATTAGAGCAAGTAAGCAAGTTCGAGTTAGGCTTGGGAAACCGGGTCTAACAGAAGCTCTCTGTCAAGAACAAGCCCCAAAGTTCACGATCGTGGCCAGGCAGCTTTGGCTCATCCCTTTCTATCACGATCGTGCCCTACTGTGCCACGATTGTGGGCTTTGTCTTTGGACTTAAACTTTTCGCAACTTCTTCGCTCTTCGCCGTTTACCCTGAAACACTAACAAACACATCAAAGTACCTAAAAAATATAACAATTAAGCTCAAAGACTCATACTAACCTATAGAAACAATTAAACACACAAATTAACACAATTAAAACCTAAATACACACTCAACACTCAAATTCATACTAAATACATAACAATTTAAACCCTAAAACTCAATGCAAATGACAGTTATCGTATACTTGTTTGTAATTAGTTCCTTTTAGTTATCTCTTAATCTTTTCAATTTTTTTTAATGTTTGTATGTTGAAAAAAGTATTTACATGGATGTAGTTTCTTTTTAACTCTTATTCTCAATCTTATAACCAAGTTTGAACTGATCAAACTAACTTTAGTTATGGATGGGATAATCACTCAAATTACTTTTACGATAGTATGAAGGACATAAAACAATTCCCGTATAGACCAGAAGCTTCTTATCACCATTCAAGTACATCTTTGGAAAACTTGCTTAATATTATGATTTCTAATAATATTCAATTGCAACAAAATATGCAACAGAGTATCCAGTAGGTCCAGCAAGAAATGATGTAATTACAATAATCAAATAGCTGAAACTCTAGATTGCCTTGAATCATAAAGCAAAGAGATGCAACCATATCAACCCAAAGTGTGCCCAAGGGATGTTAACATAGAGGCTTTACAGAGTGATGAGAAGCTTGAGAATCTTGAGTGTACTACTTAAAGAATTTTTTGTGACAAAAAAGTGGACAAGGAGTTTAAAGTAGAAAAGGATACATATTTTAGCTTGGTGGTAAATACTGAGTTCCAATTTGTTGTTAAGACTGACATTTTACCTTTACCTAACAGGTTGGAGAAATTCAACAAGGATGAACAAGGTGAAGAGTCATTCAAAATATTTCCTGAGAGTATGGAATAAGTGGAAATTGAGATTCTGAAGATAGGGAATATGTTGAATATAACATATTATCAACCAAGACTTGTGGAGATAGCTCAAACTATGTCCCTAAAGATCGAAATTTTTGTCATATGAGGAAAGTATGGAGTCGAGCCAGCGGTATTAAACAAAGGCATTTCTTGGGAGGCAACGTAAAGGAAATAAATTCTTTTCCTTTACATTTATAAATTTAGTTCTTATATGCATGTTTGTTTTTAGTTGTTTGTCTTTACTTGTTTTAAGTTTTCAACAAAATGAGAGAAAGAAAAAAACAAACAAAACAAACATTTTCTCTTGTTATATTGCTTCTAGGAATATATAGTCATAATGAGAGAATTAATTGAATAAAGAAATCTATGGCAATTTTAGCATGTACTTTTTCTCTTGTGATTGGTCAATGTGCATTATCTTTAGAAGAGTAGTAACTAATGGTACATAAAAGGAAATGATATTTTGAGCCTTTATAGACTGACACATCTATATTAGTTTTATTGTCTTTTACGTATATGTGACCTTCATGATAATTACATCCAAACTTTGCATTCAATTTCTATTTGAGACCACATGCTTTTCGTATGCATTAACATGAAAATGATTAGGCATTCTTTGTTTTCCAAACTATATTAGCGAAATAGCTTACCCATTTTATGATTTGTCCTTTTGATAAGCCCCTTTGAGCTTTAGTAGCCTTTCTTTGTGTACTAACCACATTAAATGTTTTTAAACTTAATCAAATGTCCTACCTATGCCATAAAGCTAGTGGAGCATTTATGATTGTTGAGTTTGTAGATATATAAAATTCTAACTGTTGGGGTATGCATATGTGTGAGATGGTTATAATTCTTGGGATGCCAATGTATGCCTTATCATCGAAATTTCCATGTTAATATATTTTCTTTCAATGTTTATGGAAGAAAAGAAAAGAAAAGAAAAAGAAAAGAAAAAAGAGAAAAGAAAGTAGAAAAAGAAAGAAAGAAAAGAAAAAGAAAAAGAAGAGAAAAATGTTAAATAAAATTATCAAGAGGAATTGCATATGTGTTCCAAAGTTATTTATGATTAGTCTTTCCTCTTAAAGTTGTATCAAATGGGTTACTTGAGTATGTTGGATATATGGTAGATGTTGCTTTCAATGATCATTCCATATAATTACAAAGTCTTGTTATGATCAACTTTTGTGTGATGTATGCTTGATGTGGTTTGTGGTGTGAGAGCTTGACTTTAAGATAGAAAACATGGTTTTTGCATTCATCATAGTTGATGTACACAATTGTGAGTGAATGTTGGTTTTTGCACTTGATGATACATTGAGTGCTACTTTGTTTCACTAACTTTAGTGGGTTTCATCCTACTTGACCCAAATACATCTCACCTTACCTTTTTCCACATTACAACCTTAAAAAGTCCTTTGATCCATAATTTTGCATGTGAACCTTAGTGGTGGAGAAATGAAATGATTTGCAAAGTTGAGGAATGTCATGATCATTAATGCTATTGAGTGTACCTATAACTATATCTTATTTAAACACATTTTGTCTAAGTCTTCAATTAAATTGCTCAATTTATGAAAATGATTAATATTGATTGATCATGAGTAGAAGCAATGAATGTTGAGTTTTTGCTATAGTTTGTGAAAGTCATTCATCTTTGCTTATGATTATATATTATTGGGAAATATAAAAATGAGTAAGTGTTTTAAGGTCTATGATTTTGAATTATGTTTTACACGAGGACAGTCAAAAGATAAGTGTGGGAGAAATTGATATGTAATTAGTTATTGATACATTTAAATATTTACACTTAGTGATTAATGATATGAAAATGCTTAAGATACTTACTTTAGTTCTTATATAGTTTTAGGTGCAATTTAGATGTGAAATAGCTAAAGTGAGTTAAAAGCATTATATTTAAGTCGTCTTCCTAAGAATTACATTTGCTTTGTCTATATAGAGCAAGAATGAGAAGGATTAGAACAAGAGAAGACAAGAAAATACATAAAATGAAGAGCGTGAAGAGTGTTGAACTAGCTCATAGCCATGAGACGCTTACAGCTTACTTGAACCCTACTTTTTAGTATAAAAACATCATTTTTATGATGACAATTTTATGTTTTCATCTGGGAAGCATTTGAAGATCGGAAAGAGAGGTTTTGGGAGAATGAAAAGGGGAAAACATCTCATCCTTTGGAGACCTATAGAGAACTATACATTTCGATGCCAGTTCAGAGGTGACATCGACGCTGATGACCCATTTAAGCATTTTTCTCATTTTTTATTGTTCTTTCTCTTAAGGATTAATTTTGTTATCCTAGGTTTAATGTTTGGGTATTACGTAAGAATGATTTAATGCTCTATTTAATTATTTTTATGTAAGAACCCTTTGTTAAAATTTCAATATAATTTGCAATTGTTAAGTTTAGATTCATTTAACGCGACTATTGATTTTTAATTATTAGGGATAAAATAACTTAGGTTAAATGACTCTGGATTATGTGCTTATTGTCTTGATTAATCTATTTTACTAATTCTTAATGCAGCTTTCCAATTAAATCTAGAGTTTTATTTGATGATTAGGATTAATTAATGAACATCTCTTCATAAAACACTACCAAAGGGAAAACCAGGGTTAATAGAGCTTGTTGTTAATCTACGATTAATAATAGGTATAAGAGCAACAATTAAATGAAATATGTCTAATCGAGTGTAGGCTAAGATTGAGCTAATGATCTGGGTCTTAAACGAATTCACTATTTTTGTGGTATCCCACTGCTATCGAGTACGTACCAGAACACCCTTATGACATTTCAATACATACCCTATAACAATGCCGTGTCAACTGTCTCACCTTCACTTTATAACATGGAAATATATCCTACTTAGTCATGGAATCATCTAAATACATAAAAATCACCTAATTTTATAAACAAATTTCCTCTTTCCATTTCATAAATATCAAATGTAGATACATTATAGCTTTCAAAAGTCTATACATGTACATCATCATAGTCTAATACAAAAAGTGCTACAAGTATAAGAAAATACATAAATTCTAACCACATGCTTCAATCCAGCTGACCGATGTTTGAGCCATATCTTCTTCACAAAAGTACAAGAATTATGCTTCTTGTACGATCTCTCAATAGTTAGAATCCTCTCTCGGTCCTAAAATGTCAACATGCAATTTTGGGTGAGTTTTTTGAACTCAGATAAGGTAACCATCATTGATCGTTCACTCAATTCATTCAACATATCATTTCACATAACATATAATTCACATCATTGCATTTTCTTGCATATATTATCACATATTACAATCTCATTTAAGAGTAAGACAATTACATTTCAATCAATCAAACATACTTAATAAAAAGCATATGGAATGCACATGTGACTCTTTTCCAATTATTACATTGTTGTGATCGAGTTCCTAAACCGTCCCATATCTATTGTGGATACCGGGTTTATTTATATTATCCCTTATTCGTTGGAGATACAAGGCTCATTTTTATATAGTGAGCCTTTAGCTCTTAATCACATGGGAGCTTTAAGCTCATTTTCAATGGCTACTCAAGTCACAACTCTCATTATCTAATCATGCATTCATCTATGGATTGCATCTTTCATATTTAATCAATCATGTCAAGATGCATTTAGTTCCTCTCATTCACATATAAGTAGCACTTTAATATCAAATACATTTATCAGAATTATCGGACCTTCATTGTCTAGAATTAACACAATCACATTCATAACACAATTCAAACATAATTTAACACAACGATAATTAAGTGAGACCGTCTAGGTTACTCACAATTTGCTCCCGAAGCTATTGCCTCGAAGTCCCACAACATCTGGATGTTAATGTTCCAAATGTTCCTCTATATCATGTAACATACACGTATCACAATTTTGGACAATTGTATAGATATTCATTTATGCACATCTATGTATGAATATGGATTATGTGGATTGCATGTTCAATGATAATCCCGGGTACATTTCCTTAATACACATCTCACAACTAATTAACATGATCCTTGAAACATTCCTTAACACCTAATACACTTTCCTTACATTAATAGCTCAATCAAACATCAACTAGGCTCATTCAAGATCACAATCAAGTCTAAATATCCCACGGGAAAAATCTTAATAAGTCAATCATCTATAAACCAACATATCTTGCGACAAAATGCATAAATTTTCATGTAGAAGTTGAATTAATTTCATTCTAGAACGGTTTCAAAGAAGACTTCGATATCTACAAATTTTGTGAAGACCTCAAAGTGAGATTGGTCAAAATTAAATTTTACTATAGCTATCTCGAGAATGTCTGCTAAGCGGACATGTATGTCCCTTCAAAGAGACATTAACGGGGCTGGGGTCAATTTTAGACTCGAGAAGGTCCATTTAGTGGACTTAACGTCTGTTTAACGGACATGGATGAGGTTAAGAGTCTTTCCAGACCTGAAAAAGGTCTATTTAGCGGACCTAAAGTTTGCCTAATGAACATAGGTGAACAATAAGCCACTCCAAAGCATCTTTAACGGTTCCTACATCCATTATAACATCCGTTTCACTCATAATTTTCCCAAATTCACCTTCTCTAATTCAATATCACATCTTAACAATTCAACTACCAACTATCAAAATACTACTTGATCAAGCCAAAATTTACACTTACTGAATTTGGCATACAACTGTCTCTCCCTCATAATCTGTAGAACTAATCTCAGATGCTTGGCATGCTCTACTCTATTCTTTGAATACATAAAAATGTCATCAATGAACACAATCATAAAACTATCCAGGTAGGGCTGAAACACCTTATTCATCAAGGCCATAAATGCTGTCGGGGGATTAGATAGACCCAAACGGCATTACTAGAAACTTGAAATGCCCATACCTGCTCCTAAATGCACTCTTCGATACATCATCCTCAGCTATCTTCAACTGATAGTACCCTGATCTTAAATCCTGCTTAGTGAATACTTGAGCTCTTTGTAACTGATCAAGCAAATCACCAATTCTAGGCAATAGGTACTTGTTCTTCACTGTCACCTGATTCAGTTGCCTATAATCGATGCATAACCTCAAAGTCCCATCCTTCTTCTTTATAAATAGCACTGGAGCTCCCCAAGGAGAAACACTGAGTCTAATAAGACCCTTTTCTAGCAACTTCTATAACTGAGCCTTCAAGTCCTTTAGTTCCTTAGGTGTCATCTTATATAGAGGGATGGATATAGAAACTGCACCCAAAACTAAATCAACTGTGAACTCTGTCTCTCGATCTGGCGGTAGGCCAGATAGCTCGGCAGGAAACACATCCAGGAATTCCCTAACTACGGGAATGTCCTACACATTCAGATCAGCTATAGTATCAATGACATGGACTAGATAAGCCTCACATCCTCCTTGAATTAACCTCAATGCACTCACAAATGATACCAACCTCGCTTGCACTGCTTGACTAATTCCTCTCAAAAATTGTTCTCGGCTGACTAGGAGATTCTTGTACCACCTCTTTAGTATAGCAATTCATGACAGCCCTATGAGCAGTGAGCCAATTCATGCCTAAAATAATGCCTATCTCCCTCAACTGTAGTATAATCAAATCTGCCTCTAACTCTGCCCTGTCAATCCAAATCAAACATCTCTTGCAAACTTCTCATATCACTGTAGTACTACCTATTGGTGTACTCACCTCTAATCCATACTTTAACTGCTCTCTATCACAATGTATCCTAGATGCCAATTGCGGTGCAATGAATGAATGCTTAGATCCAGGATCTAGCAAAGTAAATATTTCATAATCATAAATAAGTAGTGCACCTGCAATAACATCTGGAGAGTTATAAGCCTCCTACCTAGTCATGGCATAGATTCGGGCCTGAGTCTGCGGTCAGCTACTTCGTACATTAGTCCTGACAGAAGGAGTCCCTGTGCTCACTCTGCCTCTACCACGGCCTCTCTGTCCAGTCCCACTACCTCTACTCTACTGAATAGTAGCTTCACTCCCCGATCTGCTACTCATACTAGACTGAGTTCCCTAAATAGCAGGGCAATCTCTATTCTGGTGGTCAAAAGAGCCGCATCTAAGGCAAGCTCCAGATAGTCTCCAACACTCACCACCTTGCCTTTTCCTACAGTGCTCACACTGGGGTAATTGACTCTGCACTGTACCTCTTCCACTGCCAGTCTGTGTAAAACCACCACTTTGTTTGAATCCTGACTACTTTGATCCAGCTGGTGGTCTAAATGCTCTGTTCTAGTACTTATTGAATCTTCTTCCAGAACCACTCTAACTCTCACTGGACCTCTTCAATCTGGATCCTTGCCCAGACTTTGCTTGTCCCTATCTTAGTAGCTGCTCAATTCTGATCGAAGTAGCTCTCAACTCATTGAAACTACTCAGATTGAAGAGTGTCAACCTTATTCTGATCTCCATGTTCAACCCATGTTCAACCCTCCTACACTTGTCTTCTTCGGTAACAATTAGGGCAGTAGCATATCCCATCAGCTCATTGAATTATATATCATATTCTGCCACTGACATTCCACCTTGCTTTAGATCCAAGAACTCTTTCATCTTCCTGTCTAGGTAGATCTTGGGCATGTAGTTCTCCTTAAAGACCCTTAGAAAGTCTTTCCACTTCAGGTTGTAAAGCTTTGTGGTACTGGCTGGGATAGTCTTCCACCACTGATAAGTTGGGCATTGCAGTAAAGACACTGCATAGTCGAACTTCTTGTCCAGCTCACATTCCATCTGATCAAATACCCTTTCCAGCCAACCCTCGACCTCCGCAGGGTCTGTACTTCCTCAGAAGTCCACAGCCCCTTGCTTCCGCAACTTGTCATACCTCCTCTCCCCTTCTCTTGGGAACTCTAGGAGGCATTACCTCTGGTTGAGATACAGAGGACTCTCTACTAGCCCCTACAAATTCTTGGTCGTTTATGTCAGCTGACCTTTCCACTTGACCACCTAAGGCGGATGACCTATAATAAACAAGATCCTCAATCATTATCCACATTTCATGCGATATTTCATGCTTAATATTCCTATATGTCCCTATGGATACCAAACCATGCTCTGAAACCACCTAACTGTGGCACCCCATAGCTATCGAGTACGTACCAGAACACCCTTATGACGTTCCAGTATATACCCTATAACAATGGCGTGTCAACTATCTCACCTTCACTTTATAACATGGCAATATATCCTACTTAGTCATGGCATCATCTAAATACATAAAAATCACCTAATTTTATAAACAAATTTCCTCTTTTCATTTCATAAATACCGAATGTACATACATTATAGCTTTGAAAAGCTTATGCATGTACATCATCATAGCCTAATACAAAAAGTGCCACAAGTAAAAGGAAATACACTAAATCTAACTACATCCTTCAATCTAGCTGATCGACCTTTGAGCCATATCTTCTTCATAAAAGTACAAGAATTATTCTTCTTGTATGATCTCTCAGTAGCTAGAATCCTCTCTCAGTCCTAAAATGTCAACTTACAATTTTGAGTGAGTTTTGCAAAGTCAGATGAGGTAACCATCATCGATAGTTCACTTAATTTATACAACATATAAATCACATCATTGCATTTGTGCATATATTATCACATATCACAATCTCATTTAAGAGTAAGACAACTGCATTTCAATCAAATATACTTAATAAAAAGTATATGGAATGCACATGTGACTCTTTTCTAATTATTAAGTTGTTGTAACCGAGTACCTAAACTGTCCTATATCTATTGTGGATACCGGGCTCATTTATACTATCCTTTATCCTTTGGGGATACAGGGCTCATTTTTACATAGTGAGCCTTTGGATCTTAATCACATGGGAGCTTTAAGCTCATTTTTGATGGCTACTCAAGTTACAACTCTCATTATCTAATCATGCATTCATGTATGGAATACATCTTTCATATTCAATCAATCATGTTAAGAAGCATTTAGTTCTTCTTATTCACATGCAAGTAGTACTTCAATATCACATACATTTATCATAATCATCAGACCTTCATTGTTTGGAATCAATATAATCACATTCATAACACAATTCAAACAGAATTTAACATAACAATAATTGAGAGAGACCGTCTAGGTTACTCACAATTTGCTCCTGAAGCTATTGCCTCGAAGTCTCCGCAATGCCTACATGTTAACTTTCCAAATGTTACTCTACATCATGTAATATACACATATCAAAATTTTGCTCAATTATATAGATATTCATTTATGTACATCTATGTATGCATATGGATTATGTATAATGCATGTTCAATGACAATCCTAGGTACATTTCTTTA
Source organism: Erythroxylum echinodendron (assembly GCA_027575705.1). Lineage (NCBI taxonomy): Eukaryota > Viridiplantae > Streptophyta > Magnoliopsida > Malpighiales > Erythroxylaceae > Erythroxylum > Erythroxylum echinodendron. The sequence goes on from JANZXR010000002.1 coordinate 31,758,453, forward strand.
ATACATGTCTCATAACCAATTAACATGATCCTTGAACCATTCCCTCACACCTAACACACTTTCTTTACTTTAATAGCTCAATCGAACATCAACTAGGCCCATTCAAGAACATAATCAAGTCTATATATCCTAAGGGAAAAACTTTAATAAGTCAATCATCTATAAACAAACATATCTTGGGACAAAAGGAATAAATTTTGATGTAGAAGTTGAATTAATGTCATTCTAGGATGGTTTCAAATAGGACTTCAATATCTACAATTTTCATGAAGATCTCGAACTAAGATTTTGCCATTAAAAGGGTCAAAATTGAATTTTACTGTAGCTATCCTGAGAATGTCGCTAAGTAGACATGTATGTCCCTTTAAACGGACATTAACGGGGCTGGGATCAATTCCAGACTCAAGAAGGTCCATTTCGGAGACTTAATGTTTGTTTAATGGACATGGGTGAGGCTAAGAGTCGTTCTAGACTCGAGAAGGTCCGTTTAGCGGACCTAAAGTCTGTCTAACAGACATAGGTGAAACATTAGCCACTTCAAGGCATCTTTAATGGCTCCTACATCCATTCTAACATCCCTTTCACTCATAATTTCCCAAATTCACCTTTTTCTAATGCAATATCACATCTTAACAATTCAACCACAAAAATTTTTTCATTTAATTCTCAAATACCTATTCATTTGATTCATCACTTACAACTAATTCTCATCATTTATGAATTCCTATACTTTTTCCATAACATTTCTCATTCCCAAGTCTCAAACGATTCATATTCAAAATTCTTCATTTCAAGTTGATAAAGTTTTCAAGTATACCAAAATTTCAACTCAACGTCATCTATACACAATTCATATTCCATGCTTGATCATGAAAACCCAAAATAGAACATATTCTCATACACCTTTATCAGAACTTTTTCTGCACATATCCTCCTTCAATTTTCATTCCTAACTATTACCTTAATTCATCTCATTTCAAGAACATAACTCAATATCTTGGTTAGCCTAACTTTCACTTTCATTAAAACCTTATTTTATGATTCATAACATCGACATACAACTCATCACTTATGGTTTCCATATTCACAAAACAAAACACAAACATATACATTCATCTAACAATGTGCTGCACCTAGTTCTGAACTTTTTGTCAATTTTTGAGACTCTTAATGAAAGAATCCAAATCCGATGTCTTCATAAAAAATGTAGCCTTATGTCTCTAGTTTAATTCAAATGAAGACTACAGAACAAGTTATGCTTAAAATATAGAAGCATAATAAGTGAAAATGTTGCTGCTAACATTTTCCAGTTCTCTTCCAATTTTCCAGATTTTATACTTCCAATATTTTACATCTAACCTGCCTTGTACCTAGATCATCTTTTCTACTTCATTTCCTGTTCATTCTTGACTCCATTTCATATCAATTTAATTCACAAACAATCTATGATCTGTGTTTGATCATTAACCAAAATAGAACCTATACATTTACCCATTCATTCTTTAATTCACTTCACTCATATAACACCATTATAATGATCATTCTACCGAAACCTTATCTCTATAACAATTTATGAGTCATTAATGATCATACACATATACAAAAGTAAGACATTTACATGAATTTTTCATCACCCACGAAACACATATAAAAATTCACATAATCAAGTCATCAATCTTAATGTACTCATCATTCTAGCTTCATTTAACCATACCCATGATATTTAAAACATAACTTACTTGATTTAGCTTCAAAATCCTCAAGATTCCTCTAAGCCCTAGCTCTCCACATAATCCACCTATATCATCCTCCTTCAAGGTGATAGGGTTATGTTTTTTGTTAGAAATGAAAAAGAGAGCAAAATAAGAGTAGAAAATGGAAGGAGAGAGCAAGGTGTGACGATGATGATGGTTAGTGAGGCAAATTCGTGAAAAGAAAAGAAAAGTGAAGAAGATGATGAAGGTTACGAAGAGAGAAGAAGAAAAAGCAAGATAGAAACAATTAATTTGGTCTTTCAAATAAAAGATTAGAGTGCTGTGAGTGGGGAGGAGTGGCAAGTGGTGGTGACACTTGTCACTGCCATTTCACTTTCCTATGGTCCTAATTAGACCTCTTTTAAAAACTAGTCCATTTAACTCCAATTTCTATCCCAATTGCCTCCAAATTTCAATGGCACATGTCATTAAATTCCAATATGATATATAAAAATTTCCACTATCATTTGACTCTTAATTCTACAACCATTCATCTATTGTTCTACAACTTGGCATTTTTCGTAGTCCAAAAATACCCTTAATTTCAGAAAAAATTTTAAATTCCCCAAAAATTCTAAATCAACAAATACATTCTCCAAATCAATTTTCAATACAAATAAACCACAATTCTCAACAAAATCATATTTCACATATCAATTATACCCAGAATCTCAATGAATGCATATACAGTCATTTTAATGTGCAAAAGTTCAATATTTACATGTGCGTGTATGCTATATGGTGCATGAGCATGAAATGCAATTTCTAACTTCTTAATAATCTCTCATATTTACTATTCTAATCTCAACATGGGTAACGGGGTGTTACAATTTTCATCATTTTTGCATGTTTTCTTTAATTTTTGTTTACTAGTTTAGTTTCATTTTATTTTCTTATTTGATAAACCAACCCCTTATAACCTAAACACCGTTTAATTTCATTTAAAAAGCTTTATACACACTCTCTATGGAATCGACCTAGACTCCTCACTGCTATAGTAGTAGGTTTAGTTTATTTTGTGTAGGGTTACAACGCGTTATTGTTTATTTGAATGATAGAGAAAAACTTTTTTCCAATGAAGAATTCTTTCCTATAAGTCATTTTATCGTGTAAAGCTTTTGGTAAGCATCGTTGTGAAATTCTTCTAGTTCCTACAACTTCAATTTCCTATGCACACTACTTTTAGCCTAATTCATATTGAATTATTTAAGAGCTTAACATGCCTTATGTTCTAATTTAAGCTTATTTAATATTAATCTATATAGAGAGATATCGATTAGTATTTTGCAAGTTCTATATACCCGTAATGCATCATATAACCATAAAGCTCCAATCTTTTCTACTTGTACTTACTTTCTTCTCTATAATTAACCCAATTTCTTAATTTGAAACTTCGCCTTCTCCATTAGATTACAAATGTTATAATGTAACAATATTATGTGTAATACCATATTTCTTTAATAATGCTTCCATAGCTTGATTACAAAAATGCATACTTTGGTCATTAATTAAGGCTTTTGGAACTCCAAACCTGCTAAATATGTTAGATTTCAAGAAACCTACAAAAACTTTTGAAATCATCATTTTAGGTGGCCTTAGCTTTAACCCAATTTTGAACATCGTCAATAGCTAGTAAAAGGTAAAATGTACACACTTTGAAACATAGTCAATAGCTAGTAAAATTTACATATAACCTATGACCCTATAAAATTAATAACCCTTACATCATAAATCTGACATATTAAAATTGGAGTTTAAGGATAGTAATATGTTGTAACACTATACAAAATAAACTAGACCTACAACTATAGTAGTGTTGAGTCTAGGTCGATCTTATATAGATTAAATTTGATTACTTTCCTAAATTATACCTATTTGTAAAATAGGGGGTTTGTTTCAATGCAAATTAAAAAACAAAATAAAATTGAGTATATAAAAACAACACAAATTAAATAGCAATAAGGGGATGAAATTGATTGATAATTTGAAATCCAGTTCTTTGGTTTAATCTCAGCCTAAGCACAATTTCACATATTCATTGAATTGTCATCTTCACACCTCTCTTTAGACTATTGATCGTGAATTAACAATAAACTCTATTAATTCTAGTTTTTCTTTAGATTGTAATCAATTATGAAGAGCTCATTAATTAACCCTAACTATCAGATAACTTAGAAATAACTTTCAATGTTTAATCGAACAGTCACAATATGATTGAGAAAAACATACCGATCTAAGCAATAATCACACAAGCTCGGATTATTTAACCTATGTTACATTATACCTAACAATTTAATACTGTTAGTTTCAATATTATACTTCAAACATAACTATTATGTATCGTATTCAAATTCTAGCAACGAGTTTTCATAAAAAAATGATTCAATAGAGCATCAAAAGCATTCTTACGCTATACCTAATCACTAACTCAAGATAACATAAACATTCCAAATAAAAAGGGAAAGAGAACTATACATAATGAAATGTGCTTAAAGGTGCTCCTCGGTATTGATTGCACCTATGAACTAGTATCAAGTGTGTTATCCTTCTATCCTCTCCATCAAGCTCTAAGAATTAGCAAGAATGTCTCCATTATAGTTGAGAACTGACAATAAATGAATGAGAATATTAGTTGTTTAGTTCAACTCAAAAACTCCATTTTAACCTCCAAGAATGAAGAAGAATGAGCTGTTTGCTTTTTGTCTAAAGACTCCACTCTTTTGCTCTAGCCAATACCTAACATGCTCCATCCATCACCCTCCTTTCTTTATGATAAAATCTAGCTTAAAATCAGTGGGATAGGCGGCTTAATCGAAGAGAACAAGGTGATCAAGCTCTACATACTCTTGGTTCATTCTTTATTCTAGCTCTCCCTATTTGCTATCGTTGCGCACACCATGTCTTATAATAAAAACTAGGTTAAGATAATAATGAAACAGGTGTCTAATGATGAGGCATATACCATCTAACTGCCTCCTCACTTTCGGTTATATTTTTCTAGCCCCCACACTCTCCAGCCATCACATACTCTCCGTTATTCCTTAGCCAACACTCTCTTCTTTTTTTGTTTGCTTAAACCCTCACATGCTTTTTATTCTCTATTCTAAAGCTAGGTTTTAAGAAATGGACAGGTGTCTTTCTTTTGTGACATGTTGCATGTGTCTTTTTTTATCCATGTTACAACCATCCTTTGTTTTCATTCTCCAGTTGTTCACTCTCTTTTTCCTTTCAGCTGACTACACACATCTTATTCTTATATTAAAAACTAGGTTAAAATCATGTGATAAATGGACAACTAGCTTAATTCGTTTGGTAATGTAATTCATCTTACATCCATAGTCTCATGGATGCAATAAATTAAAATGTTACATATACCTCCATTTTTATGCTCTACTTCTCTCTTATTCTTGTAATCCTTTTCTTCTTCTTGCTCTATGAAGACAATATAGTATGAATATTGAGAAGATGACTCAATAAGTACGCTTTTGGGTCACTTTAGCTCCTTCATTTCTGAAATATACCTAAAATTAAGTATGAGCTAACGTGAGTATCTTAACCATTTGAAAGCATTGCCACTCAAAGGTCTTTTATAGTAAAAATTAGGGTTTTGGGGAGATACATGATTGGATACACAGCAATGTATCCAACCGTGTATGTTAACAATTCAACATATGTCAAATGCATACACAACTGTGTAACTCCCAGATCATTCCAAATTGTTGTTCTTCTTACAATTTCTTGTCCAATCCTTATCCTAATCCATCTCCTTCATGTTTCACAAAGACAACTGAGTTTGAAAATCAAGAGGATGGCTTAAAGAATGTGCTTTTAACTCATTTAAGCTCTTAAACTTCCAAATTGTATCTAAAACCAAATATGTATTTCTTAAGAATTTAATAATCACTAAATGTTAAGGAATGAATGTATAAATAGTTAAGCACACATCAATTGGCACTCCTTGTTAAAAAGTCTAATAGTAGTTATTGGCACTTCAAGATATTTTAAATAGGGCATCTCTAATTCCAGTATGGCAAAAGAAGCTAAAGCTTCAACATAATTAAGAATTTTTCTTGATACAAAAAGGATCTCTTCTCCTAATTGGTTCTTAAACTTGACATTGCATTGAACTATTTCATCTTCTCTATTAGCATCTTGAAATAGTCTTCTCCAGTTGCACATAATAGCATAAGGTCATCTACAAATGACAGGTGTAAAATAGCTTTTTCTTGTGATATTCAAAGATTATATTTTCTCTTATGTTGTGGTTAATCAATCTAGAAAGTGCCTTGATGCTAATGATAAGTAAATAGGGGATAAAGGGTACTCTTACCTTATTCCTTATCCTTGAAAAATACAATAAAGGTGGTAGTTATGACAACATATTTTGATCTAACAAGTGAATTGAGTTATGATGCCCATTACTTCCATTATTTACAAAGTAAAAGACAATGCAACTGAGTAAAAGGTCTTGCAAATGTCTATTTTAATTGAGCAACTCTTGATTTTGTTACTACTATGATAATCCTGAAGTAACTCTTAGATCAAAAAAATAATCTCCAATGCTCCTACCCTATAGAAATGCACTTTGACCTAGATTAATGAAGTCTTTGAGAGAAATTTTTAGCCTATTAGAAAGTATCTTAGTAAACATTTTGTATAAAATATCAACAAGGGATATGCAAGAAGGAAGGATCGGTTCTCTTTGGGACTAGGCAAATGTGAGTGCTATTAATTTCCCTTAACATGCTACAACTAGAAAGGAGTTCAAGGATACCATGATTATATGAGTTCCTATCAAATTCCATTATTTTTTAAAGAAATAGGTAGGTTATTTCTCAAATTTAAGGCTTTACACTACACTTTTGATATCCTCTTCATTAAATTAAGTAGTAGAGATTTGGCCTATTGTTCCTTGATTAAAGGGAGTATGAAATTCTTAAGTTCTTGTATATAGGGTCTTACTACTGTTGTTGAGCCAGGTGCCCTTGACGTGTAAGTATACAACTTCCTTGAGCTCAAGTTGAGAGGTTAAAGGAGTACTATTAAGGTCCAATAAAGAAATAATTCTACTTCTTTTTCTTTTGATCATTGTGATATTGTTAAAGAAACTAATGTTTCTATCTCTATTTTTTAGCCAAAGGACTCCTCTTTGTTTCTACATTAACGAGTGGCATTCTAAGGCTTGTGTATATTCTAAAAGTGCCTCCTTTTCTAAATGCAAGGGAGTTACATCTCTTAGATCAACATAAGCTCTAGTTTGGATTTGATCCAATTCTTGGCTTTTGGCGTTTAAGCTTTCCACGGTGTTGATAACTTTCTTTTATCGATGACATTCAGCTCGTCTTTGACAACTTGGAGTTTCATGAAACATTTGAAAGTCTTAAAGCCATTCACTAAAGCGTCCATTCCTTTAGAAATTGTAGCATCAAAACTATCAAATTTTTCTAAGAAGTTAAACCTAAAAGGAAAGTGCTGAACTCCAATAGATTGATTCATAAAGATTCCAATGGGTGAGTGGTAAAAGGATAGAGGATTTCCTATATGAGCTCTACTATCCAAAAATTGATTCAATGAAGAGGGATACACCATTACTCTATCCAATTTTTATATAATAAGCTAAGTTCATGTTGTTTATTACTCTGAGTTAAGAGGTTAGCATCTTGTTTAAGATTAAAAGCTTCTTTTTGCTTATACATTTTGTGAAACCATCATTAATCATATTGAGTCTCCTATTGTCTGCCTCAAACTCATAGGAGTAAACAACAATGTTGAAATCTCCTATTAGCAGCTAGCGGAAGCTAATACCATCATGTATATTAAATAAGTCCCTCTATAAAATTTCCCTTTGGAATGCAAAATTCGTTGCATAAATAAAGGAAATGCATAGAGTTTTTATGTTGTCTAGTAGCTTAACTTTCAATTGAATGTATTGATCTGAGTGCTTGGTACTCGAGACTTGAATCAAGTAGTTGTAGGCCATAAGTATTCTTCCTTTCCTGTGATCTTAGTGGTTGGATAACATGGTGTTAGTTTATGCCCTTGTAGCTAATTTATTTTGGTTGTAATTTTATTTGTATGACATTATTATTATTCAATAAAAGGCATTCTTTATCTATGTGTATTTATTAATTATTTAATTATTAATCATAAAGATAAAATCCATGGAATAATTATTATGCAATTAGAAATTATAATGCGATTATAATTATGAGATTCGAATTGCATGTTTTTATATTATTCTTAAAATATTCCTAGTCATAGTTTCATCAAGACAGGGTATTGATGAAACGGTTAGACTAGCACATGTTTTTTTCTTTCTTATGAAGAAAATAATTGATCTCATAAATTAAAGTGTGGAGACACTTAAACAAACATGTGGGTAAGTTCACATAATTGACCCGATTATGAGAATCCCGAATGGAACATTACTTGTGTGTCTATGGATTATCTCATAATGATGGTTGTATAATTGGTCCTCAGACGTGAGATTACCAAGGTATCTAATATGGGAATTACTGTGTTTTGATGCTACATATAAATCGTCCTAGGATAATTCAGTCGGTAGTAATTGGATACAATATGAACCATATGTAGATAGTTAAGTAAGTCGATATAAGATTCGTCACTCTAAAGTAATTAGAGAGAATATTCTGCTGTTCTTGATTAGTAATGATTTGTGGAATTCTCTGGCCAGAGTGAATTGACATTTGAAAAAGGTGTTTTCAAATCTCAATTATAAATCAATCACTAATTAGCAAGAATGAACATGATTGGATGATAAGAATAGACACTGTATCCATACTCTGTCCAATTAGAATATTGAATGACGAAAGGATTAAATTATACATTATAACCATGCAT
>JANZXR010000002.1:31791596-31806932 GCA_027575705.1 Erythroxylum echinodendron
TTGAATGTATTTAATTAAGTGAAAAGCATAATTTCTTATGCTTAAGTGAAAGTGTGTTACTTGTTAAATGTGAAATTTTCCATATTTCATGTCCCTTAAGGTTACTTCATTTTAGGTTAATTTAACTTCTCTATTGGTTACACTAAGGCTTACAAAATTCTTCTCACTTATGTCAATAACATTCATTTTTTTACGAACACTCCTACAACTCTAATTTTCCACCTTTGAAAACACCGTAATATCACCTATCTTTAGCATGAATTCCTTATTAATTATAATTCAAATCCCAAATTAAAACATCCATACAACAGTCCATAATCTTCTCTTTTTGTACATGATAAAAACAGAATAGAAACCTTACTTTACACATTACATTTATTAATACCATTTACTTTTTCAAAAAAAAAAAGAATAGAAAAGTACCCATTCATTATCCATTTTCCAGCACATCTTCAACATCAACATCATATGCAATCTATCCCAATTCAACCATAATAATATTTCTATTATAACATGCCATAAAGAACAACACTTTACTAACTTACTTAGCTTCCGATTCCAGTTCAATTTATTAATTCTAGCTAACCCTCCATGCATGTAAAAAAATCCCAAATTCAAGCTAGAAATTGGATGTTTTTTGGCTATGATAAAAGACAACAATAATCTGGTTCTTTATCTATTTGTTGAAGGCTAAAAACATGTATTTGGTGTGGAAATTTAACATAGCTCAAGGAAAAAAATAGGAATGGGAGATAGAAGCAAGTTTCTATGGTGAGAGATGAGAAGAGAAGAAGAATGAACAAGACTGAAACTACACCTGCAAAAACATTACTCCTTATATGCTAGATGTCACCATATTACATTAACATATTTCCCTAAGCATGTAAGCCACTTATCCCCTCCATAAGCTTCCAAATGTTACCTAATTACTAGTCCATTTGTCACTCAATCATTACGGTCATTTGTCAATTAATTACCCATGCCAAATGTCACTTATTTATCTATGTCATTTGTCACTTGTTTCATAGGCTTAGTCATCCTAAATTTTCATGTGTCAATCTGTCCTGCCATTTGGTATTTTTCCTATTCTAATTATACATTTTAATTCATCACTTTTCTAACGGTAACAATTTAATCTAAATTTACTACTTGTAACCAATCAAATAATACACAATTCACATTATGATCATTTTAAACCTTTCATACCCTGAAATATGTCAATTGAGTGTATATACTATTTTTGCAATGCATACAAAATCATAATTCATGTGTGTATTCGAATGATATGCATGTGGGTGAAATGTATTTCATGAATGCTAAATTGATTTGACTGATATAATAATCTAAGGCTCTAACCTTGGTATGGAAAATAGGTTATTACAAGAGGAGCCCTTCCCTCCTGTTGAGAAAGATCATGAAAAGAAGAAAGAAGTGAATATGAGCAAATACCCTCCTTATGTCACCCCTCCACCATATCAACCCAAGATTCCCTTTCCTCAATGATTGCAAAAGAAGAAGCTAGATGTGTAATTTTCAAAATTCGTTGAGAAATTAAAGACATTACAGAAAAATCTCTTATTTGTAGATGCTATGGAACACATGCCTAAATATGTAAAAATTTTTAGGGACATATTATCAAAGTAGTATATCGGGAAGATAACTAGACGGTAGCTCTAATTGGCACTTGCAGTTCTGTAGACACCAACCAGATGCCATCTAAATTGAAGTATCCAGGGAGTTTCACAATACCCTATGTGGTTGGTGAATTTGAATTCGCAAAGTGCTTGTGCGATTTAGGAGCAAGTATTAATCTTATGCCTTTGTCGATATTCAAGAAGTTAAGGCTGGGTGAGGTTAAGCCAACATTGATTCTAATTCAATTGGTTAATCAATCTATTAAAAGACCGTTTGGGATAGTGAAAGACATTCTGATGCAAAAGGACAAGTTCATTATTCCTGTAGATTTTGTGGTTCCTAATTTTGAAGAAGATAAGAACTATCCACTGATCCTTGGTTCGACCATTTATGAATACATGGAAAGCTATAATTGATGTTCACAAAGGAAGATTAACACTTCAAATAGGCGAAGATCATATCAAATTCAATATGAATAAGGCTTTAAAAATCCAACAGCAAGCAACGCATACATAAAGGTTGAAATTATGGATCACAATTTGCAAGAACAAGTAAAAAGTTGTATTGTAAAAGTACAGTCAGAAGTAGAGACAGATAATGGATATGAGAAACTTGAGTCTAAAGGAGATGATGAGATGGAGGAGTCAGATGTTCAAACGCATCAAGATAAATTAGTCCAGACCGAAGCACCTATACCACCATCCACAGAAAAACCACCCACATTATCGCTTAAACCTTTACCTACACAACTTAAATATACCTTTCTAGGTGAAGGTCAAAAGTTACTGATAATCATATCCAACCAATTGAATAAGAAATAAGAAAGTAAGGTGGTATCAATTGTTAGAAGCGAATGTAGGCCATCGGATGATAAATTTCTGATATTCGAGGTATAAGCCCAAATGTTTGCATGCACCAAATAAACCTCAAGGAAAGATGTAGAATTGTGAGGGAGCGTCAACGAAGGTTGAACCTTAACATGAAGGAGGTGTTCAAAAAGGAAATAATCTAACTCTTAGATGCAGGGAAAATTTATCCCATCTCTGATAGTGAATAGGTCAATCCAGTACAATGTGTATCTAAAAAGGGTGGAATGACGATAATAAAAAGTGAGAGTGGAGAAGAAATTTCTATAAGAAGGTCATAGGATGGAGAGTGTGCATAGATAATCACAAACTCAACTCAATAACTAAAAAAGATCATTTTCCTCTCTTGTTCTTAAACCAGATGATAGAAAGGGTGGCTGGTCATTCGTTTTATTGCTGTTTAGATGGATATTTAGGATACAATCAGATCTTCATTTACCCTGATGGTCAAGAAAAAACCACATTCACCTACCTTTCTGTTACCTTCGTATATAGATAGATGCCTTTCGAACTATAGAATGCCCCAGCTACATTTCAAAGATGTATGATGTCTATCTTCGCTGATATGATTAAAGATATAATAGAGGTGTTCATGGATGATTTTTTATTTTTTAGAGACTATTTTGAAATGTGTTTAACTAAGTTGGATAGAGTTTTTCAAATATGTGGAGTCACATTTAGTGCTGAATCAGGAGAAATGCCATTTTATGGTACAAAAGGGGATAATGCTAGGGCATAAAATCTCACACCAAGAATTTGAAGTTGACAGAGCAAAAATAGAAGTTATAGAGAAGCTCACAATAACAAGCACCGTAAACGGTGTGCGAGGATTCTTAGGAAATGTAGGATTTTACTGTCAATTTATCAAAGACTTCGAACAAATTGCAAGACCTTTGATAAACCTATTAGTCAAGGATATGTTCTTTCTCTTTGATGAAAAGTGTATGTCTACCTTCAACAAACTAATAAGGCACTAATATCGTCACCATTTCTATCACCATCGGATTGGAAACTTCCATTTGAGGTTATGTGTGATGCAAGTGACCAACCTATAGGTTGTGTATTGGGCTAAAGGAAAGATAAAAGGTTGCATGCAATCTACTATGCCAATAAGACCTTTGCAGGACCTCAGCTTAATTCCACCACCACAAAGAAGGAATTGCTCGCAGTAATGTATGCATGTGATAAATTTCGACCATACCTCTTGAAATTAAGGGTAATCGTATTCACCGATGACGCAACATTAAAATATCTTTTTAACAAAAAGAACCTGAAACCAAGGCTCATTCGATGGGTTCTACTCTTCCAGGAATTTGTTATAGAAGTGAGATGAAAAGGGAGCAAAAAATCTGGTCGCAAACCACTTATCAAGATTAGAAAGAGGGAATGTAAGCGCAGTAAAGATATTAATGAGATTTTCCTTGATTAAACCCTGATGTTGCTTGAAAGTCTGACTATATCATGGTTTGCTAATATCACAAATTGTGTTGCCAATGGAAAGCTTCCTTTTGATTTATCTTACCAACAAAGAAAGATATTTCTACATGAGTGTACCTGATTTTTATTGGATGAGCCTATTTTATATAGAACATGCACTGACATATTAATGCAACAATGTGTTCCGGAGGAAGAAATGTTCGATATCTTAAAGCAATGTCATGAAGGTCAATATGCTGATATTATGGAGCTAACAAAACTACAGCTCAGATACTCAATAGTGGATTTTATTGGCCACAATTGTTTACGGATGCTCAAACTTTCGTGGAACAACGCGATCGATGTCAAATAATAGGTAACCTCTCCAAAAGAGATGAGATGCCTTTATCCAACATTTTAGAAGTGGAAGTCTTCGATGTATGGGGCATTGACTTTATGGGTCATTTCCTATCCTCAACGGGGAACATGTACATTTTAATAGGGATGGATTATATCTCACGTTGGGCTGAAGCAGTGGCATCTCCAACCAATGATGGAAAGGTTATACAAAAGTTCATCAAACGGTTATTTAATCAGTTTGGAGTGCCACAAACGATAATAAGTGATAGAGGTACATAATTTTGCAGCAGATCTTTTGATGCCCTCCTAAAAAGATATGGATTGCACCATCACATTGCCATACCTTATCATCTACAGACTAGTGGCTAAATGGAAGTTGTCAAATGGGAGCTGAAACGAATTTTAGAAAAAACGGTGAACAGCTCCAGGAAGGATTGGGCAATAAAGATAGACGATGCCTTATGGGCTTATAGGATTGCTTTCAAGACACCTATTGGAACAACTACTTATAAGCTGGTATATAAAAAAGCTTGTCATTTTCCGATCGAACTAGAACATTAGGCATACTGGGCAATAAAAGCATTAAATTTTGATTGGAAGTAAGCAGGTAAAAAATGACCTCTACAACTAGAAAAACTTAAAGAGTTTTGGTATAATGCGTATGAAAACGCCAAACTCTACAAGAAGAAGGTAAAGAAATGGCATGATTCTCATCTTAAGCAAATGGAATTTTAAGTTAGGAGACGTAGTGCTGCTATATAATTCAAGGTTGAGGCTATTTCTAGGGAAGCTAAAATCTCGATGAAGTGGACCTTTTATGGTCATTCAAGTTTTTGATCATAAAGCGCTCAAACTGGAAATTGCTAATAAGGAAACTTTTAAGGTCAAAATGCATCATTGCAAACTATATCTCAGAGGAGTGATTCCCAAGGATAAGGAAGTGATTTCTTTCTATTCAAATAATTAAAGACACCTTCAAAGATGTAAGGTCAAGTTATTGACCATAAATTAGCACGTTTAGTAGTTTGATTGAATTTGTTGTACATAGTTAGAGTTGTCTTGAATTTTAAATAAAAATTTAATAATTTGAATTGATGGGATCACTAATTCTCTCACTCTCTTTAAGCAATTCCAACATAAGACAACAATCTCGGGCATCCAGTGGATTTGTTCTTAGTCCCTCACAATCATCACCTCCATTATTATAAGGTTTTGTTTCTAACCCTTTTCTTTTAACTTTAGTTTTTTTTATTTTATTTCATACTTCATTCCATAAGTCCTCACATTGAGGATAATATGTTCTTCAAATTTGGGAAGGGTTGTATGTTTTCTTTTAAATGTAAATTTTGCACATTGTTATGCTAATGTGTTTAGGTTGCATATTATGAATTGTGTGAATATATCGATGGCTTAGATGGAATGAAATCGATTTAATTTTAAATATAATCTATTAGGTTGTGAAGAGTCATTAACTTGCAAAATTAGTGATCTAGGTTCTTTGGCTAAAATATGCAAGTTAATTAAGATGTAGTGTTAGTTTATCACCGTATAAGTTGTCACATTCATTCATAATTTTAGTTCTTTTGACTAAGTAGTTTAGCTAGTAGTTTTTCATGAAAATGAGTAGCTAAAGCAATAAGGTAGGCATTAATAAAAAAATTGTTGTAAATTTTAAATAAATAACTATTATGTTGGCGTTCGGGTTATGAATAGAGCTAATAGCCAGTTGAGAACATAATTTAGCTAAGCAATTAGATCAACACACATCACAAATAAGTGCCTTCGTGTCAAAAGGCTATAATGACTTTGAACCAAGCAAATTAATAAAAGGATGACTTAGTGAAGTTACCAAATCGACATTCATCACCAATGTTTGCCTCTGTGTAAAATAACTAGATCCATGTCGACAAAAAGTAACAAGAAAGAATGTTTTATAATAAAAAACCTACCAAACTTGTAAGTAGCATAACTTTTGATGAAAACATATTTAGGACTAATTACAATGTTTGAATGAATAAATAATTATTAATGTGTGTGTGTATAATTGAAAGGGGTGAATAAACTTGACATTTAAGTCTTGATTAATATGTTTATTTAATCCAGAGCTCCTAAACACGAATTTTACATGTTAATGATTTGAAACAACTTGAATGATTGTGTTTAGAGTTAAATTTGTTTTGATGAAGTCTAAACCATTGTCTCATTATTACATTGAGTGCTTTGTGATTTTATGTTATTTGTTGCTTTGTTTTCATGAGGACAAGAAAATGTTTAAGTTTGGGGATGTGATAAGTGTAAATTGAATCATATTTTAGGGCATAGTTTAATATGTGTATAGCTATTAATTCAATCATTTAGTATGTGTTTAAGTTAGAATTACGTTAGTTTGTTAATTATTTGTGTTTTAAGTGTTTTAAGGGTTAGTTTTGAGCTTAAATATTATGTTTTTAAGGTACATTGATGTGTTTGCTAGTGTTTTAGGGTTAATATCGAAGAACAAAGAAGTTTCGAAAGACATTCGAGTTAAAACGATGATAACGTGATAGATCCAAGAATGGCCCACGATCATGGCTTGCATGCCACTATCATGATAGAAGGCTCAGATGTGAGCCTTAATCATAGCCTGTAAGGCCATGATCATGGCCTGCATCAGTCAGATGCATAGACACTTACAAACTTCACGTTTCGAGGGACTTTTTGGACCTTTTGTATCCCAGGAAAGCCAGAAGGTTATGCCAACATAAGAGACTATTTAAAGAACAAAAAGAGAGGAGGAGATTTTCATACAGCCACTTTTGGAAACCCTAAGAGAGAAAGAGGAAGAGAAAGAGAGGAGGAAGAGGAAAAAAGAGGATGAAGAAGCGGTCTCAACATGTTTCCTAGATCAGGAGGTTTCCCGACACTACTGCCTTCCCAGATCGTCCACTCTAATTTTGTATTTCCTTTTCATTTCAATTTTATTCATGTATAAAGTTGAGATGGATTGTATGATTATAGATGGTAGAATGTTGATGATGTTATGTATAAAGTTGAGATGGATTGTATGATTATAGATGGCAGAATGTTGATGATGTTATAACTCTTCTTCAGGATTTTATTTTTATTTAATGATAATTTAATTAATTGTATTTATTAGATGAATGTAGTGATTTGATTGCTTCCTTACATAATTCAGTAACAAATTGAGAGGGTAAATTGAATGAAAAAGGATTAAATCAGATTAATGAGGGTTAGGCAATTTAATAGAAACTGTGACAAATAATATTGATAATTATGCGGAAAGAGATCTCGTGTGATATTATGATAGTTTATTAGAATGCTTCAGATCTAATTAGGGTTTTGGATAATTTGCAAATTGAAAGATTACGAATTTCATAATCCAATTAGGGTTTATAAATTAAAGTTAATGGTTATAACTTGGGAGAGAGTAATTAGCCCTAAGATTGTCTAGAACCGATACTGCATTATCACATAATCAACTAGGTTAGCATTAATGATAGGTAAAATCCTCTTTCACATAACTTAGTAAATTCTTAGTTGATTTCCATTGTGCGTAAATTCTTGGTTGATTTCCATTATGCATGCTTGTTGCTCAATTGTTAATTCATTTGTGTTTAATTTCTTATTTAATTGGTTGAATTCAATTCTCATATTTGCTTCCTATTGCTTTATTTTTTTTTTAGTTTCATATCTTTTTAGCCTTAGTGTTTTAGGATTAGATTAGTCCCCCTCCTCATGGGATCGACACCTCTTATACTATAGTCACAACTTGTGCACTTGTAGTATTTGAGGGCTTGTAAATTTTAAAGCTCGAACGACACAATCATGCCCTAAAAAGCTAAGGACGGTTGGGTTAATTTCTTTAAAAACTATAAAATTTGCCATATTAGTTAGAAGGGCTTAGGGGTTGCTTATAGATAAATCATCCTTATGGACCAAATGGATCCATAACAATTATATAAAGGTAGCAAATTTATAGAAGATAAATTTCCTTAAGAACACTTTTTTAACTATGCAGTGGGTATTTGAGTTTAGAAGCAATATAAGGCAGTTTGTATTCTATAATGTTAGGGATCTGAGCAAGATATGTTTTTGATACAAGAACTGGTCTCACTATAGACATATGGAATCTCTATGATATATACTTAATTGTTACTACATTAATCCATGACACATAGTGATTAATGCTTTAAAATTCTTAGTATACTCACTTTAGTTCATATTTGATTTTAGGCATAATTCAAAAGCGAAAGAGCCAAATTGAGTCAAAAACACAATATTTGAGTCGTCTTATTGAGATTCACACTCATTTGTCTTCATGGAGCAAGAATGAGAAGGATTAGAGGAAGAGGAGACAAGAAAATGCATGAAGATGGTGAGTATGTGTTAAAAATATCAAGATGAAGAGTGCAGGAAATGACTCACGATCATAATGTAAAAGTCACGAGTGTGCGCATATTAGTAACGCCCATGATTGATTTGTTATGGGCATGACACCACCATCCATCCCATGACTCACATGCATGCCTATGAAACTACAAAGCATGCCTGTCAAACGTTGTTAGCTCACCCTCAAAACCTAGTTTTGAGTATAAATACATAGTTTTGATGGCAGAAATGTTACGAAAGGTTTAAGGAATCGTTTGGAGGTTTCAGAAAGCAAGATAGGGTCAGAAAGGAGATATTTGGGAGATCCATAGAGTTTAAGCTTCCCAATGCCGGTTTAAAGGTGATATCAACACCTAATGCATTTCTTTTGATTGCATGTATATTGGATAACATTCTAGATTCATGGAAAAATTTATTCAATTGAAATATCAGGCTGACAAATTTGGATTTTTAGAATTGCACTTCCTTGTCGGGTGATAGTCATATAGGATGACGTGAATAGAAGAGAATTCAAATGCTAAAAGAAGTCCATTCGAGAGATTATTGAGGAACTAATGAGGCAGGTGAGACTTCATCTCTATTATAAATGCAGAAGATCCTCCTGAGTAATAAAACGATGGTAAAATAGGGAGCACAAATGTAATAAAGCTATTTTTTTGTATTATCTGCATTATTTTGATCATGCCTTAGGCATAGAAACATCTAGACGAAAGCTTATACTTTTCTTGTTATTTTTCTGTTTAGGCAATATTATGTGCAAAACATTATTTCTGCCTAAATGAGCAATTAATATATATATATTTATTCCTTTTAAAAAATCCAAATTTGGAGAAAATTTTAAAGTTTTTATGTTTAAAATATATTTTCAGTGCTTGTATTAAAATATATTCTTTAATGAAAATAAACTAAAATTTTGAGAGAGAGAAGTTTAAGATTATAATACAAGTAGAAACCATATTCTATTGCTTTAATTAGATGCAAAAAGTAAGCGTATGATGAATGATCTATAGATATTATTCTCGTAATGTATCTACCTTACTATTATGATGTAATTGCTTAAATTATCATAACAAATCACTTTACTACAAAACTTACATCATTTCGGTGTCATGAATTATATCACTATAATAAAATACAATCACTTATATCACATAAATTATTAAACATAATTAGTTACATATAAATAAGAATTTAGTCTTAAATGATCCTTTAATATTTGTCATAATTCTTATTAGGGAATATTTAAACATCTTAAATGACATCAAAATTATCATAAATTTTATCATTAAAAGCTTAATTAGCAGAGACCTAACATAAGTTGTATTAGGACTGTGATAGTTTCATAACACAATTGCATCAAACTTCTTGTTATGTTTATTAATTGATGTAAGTGGCATGTTGAATGTTAAGGCCAATGTGTTATGAATGCTAGCGAATGTTTAGGTCTTTGCATTGGTTATTAATGAGTTAATTAAGACCTAATTACAAATAGGGATCTTTTATTTTTAATGGTTGCTAAATCATCAATAGAAAGATTCTTGAAATTAAGTGTTATAATGGACTCACTTTAAACTTACCTTTTATGCAAATATGATAACAAAATTATTATAAATGTGGGCTAAGTTTTCCTTTTTTAAGTTAATTCTCAATTATGACAAGACATACAACGACTAAGCCTTAAAATCCCCCTATAGCAAATATCTCAACTAATATGCTAGCTAAGGAATAACTGACTATTTTTCTTGAGCTTTAACTAAAGGTATAATGTACCTTTTAGACAAAGAAATTCAAAGCATATATATAGACTACGGAGTCTTAAGAGAGCTACATTCATCCCACAGAGAGTTTATGTAAAGCTTCTGAAATGAAAATAAATAATGTTTAGGTTATGGGTGTTTTGTTTTCGAATAAAAAAATAAAATGAAACTAACGAAGCAAATTAAAGAAAACAATCTAAAAATGATGAAAAGTGATGAATATATTAGGGACCCGGTCATTGTTTCAATCTTGACCTACATACAATTAGACATACTTCATTAATTTATTTTTCTTATACCTCTTGTAGCAACTATTAATCGTAGGTTAATAACAAGCTCTGTTAACCCTGATTTTCCCTTGGGTCATGTTTAATTAAAAAGAGCTCACTAATTAAACATAACTATCAAA
Source organism: Erythroxylum echinodendron (assembly GCA_027575705.1). NCBI lineage: Eukaryota > Viridiplantae > Streptophyta > Magnoliopsida > Malpighiales > Erythroxylaceae > Erythroxylum > Erythroxylum echinodendron. The sequence continues at coordinate 31,802,429 of JANZXR010000002.1, forward strand.
CAACTTAGAATAAGCTCTCTAGATTTAATTAGACAATTGCATTACAAGTTAGGAAAACATATTAATCAAGGCAACAAGCACACAAACTCGGGTCATTTAACCTAGGTTATATTATCCCTAATGATTCAAAACCGTTAGTTGTCCCAAATGAATTGGAAAAAACAATTACGTATTTTATTTGATTTTAGCAATGGATTCATACATAAAAACAATCAAATAGAGCATTCAGTCATTCTTATATAACACCTTACAATAAACATAGGATAATATAATCAATCCTTAAGAGAGAGAAAACAATAAACAATGAAAGAATTCCTAACTGGGTTCTTTGACGTTGATACCACTTTCAAACTGGCATTAGGACGCTTATACCTTCATGGACCTCCCAAATTCATAGGCATGAGTAAATTGATCATGACTGTGAATGACCTCCTTAAGGACTCACATTTGTGAGTTGTTGTTGCATGGGCATAACTCATCAATTCATGCCTATGGATGTTGAGTCATAGCCGTGAGAGATGAGTCACAACCATGGCAATTTGAAGCATGGCCGTAAGCTATTATTTCTTCATTTTTGTCATTTTCTTGTCTCCCCTTAATCTAATCCTTCTTCTTCTTATTCCATGAAGGCAAGGGACTATGAATCTTAAGAAAATGGCTCCAATATTATGCTTTCGACTAACTTTAGCTTTTTTACTTCTGAATTGCACCTAAAACTAAATATGAACTAAAGTGAAAGTCTTAAGCATTTCATAGCATTAATCACTAAGTTTTATGGAATAAATGTATAATCAATTAAGGACATATCAATTTCACCTATACTTAGCTTTTGACAATCCTCAAGAAAAACATTAAAATCAAAGTCATAAACCTGAAACACTTGTTCATTTCCCATATTTTCCGAGAATAGATAGTCATAAGAAAAGATGAATAACTTTCAAAAACCATAGTAAGACTCAACAGTCAACGCTTCTAATTATGATCAATCAACATTTATTTAGAAACTGAGCAATCTAGAGGTAGACTTAGACAAAATGTGTTTAAATATAGTAAATTAATAGGTACACTCAAACACCATTCATGATGAAGACATTCCACAACTTTGCATATCATTTCATTTCTCCACCACTAAGAATCACATGCATAATCATGAATTAAAGGAATTTTTAACGTTTTAATGTGGTTAAGGGTAAGATGAGATGTATTTACTTAATGTAGCATAAAAGCCATCAAAGCTAGTGAAACTAAAAACAAACTCAATATACCATAAAGTAAAAAACTAACATTCACTCATAATTGTGTACATCAACTATAATGAATACAAAAACTATGTTTCATACCTCAAATTTAAGTTCTCAGACTAAAAGCTACATGAAGAACAAATCACTTAGAAGGGATCACTCATAAAAATCGATTGTAATGATATATTGAAACTATAAGGAGTGAATCTTCCAAAACAACATCTACTTTATATGCAACATACCCAAATCACCCATTCAATGCAACTTTAGGAGGAGAAACTAATTATGAATAACTTTTCAAAAAATTGCATTTTCTCCTTGATACTTTTATCTAAACATTTTTTCTTTTTTTCCTTTTTATTTTCTTTTTCTTTTTCTCATTTAAGAATTTAAAGAAGCTACATCCACCTTAGAATTTGTTGACAATACATAAAATGTCATTTTAACAATTATAACTAACCTAAAAAAATGCACACCCCCACACTTATAATTTTGTACATCCACAAAACTTAAAAATCAAAGAATACTCCACTAGCTTTAAGACTTGGGTAGGACATTTTGATAGGGTTAAAGCATGTACTATGTTTAACATGAAAAGAAAGGCTAATAAAGCTTAAGGGGGCTTATCAAAAGGAAAAACATATAAATAGGTAGGCTATTTGGTCAATGTAACTTATGAGATAAAGAATGCCTATATCATTTCCATGTTAACCTATGTGATAAAAATGTGGTCTTGAATAGAAAATCAAAGCAAAGTTAGGATGTATATATTATGAAGGTCACACATAAACAAAAGACAATGAGACTGATATAGGTGTGTCAGTCTATAAAGGCTTAAAATCTCACTGGCTTATGTCTACCACTAGTCACTACTCTTCTGAAGTTAATGTATATTGTCCAATTGCAAGAACAAAAGTACAAGTTAAGTTTCCATGGATTCTTTTAGTCAATTCACTCTCTAATTATGACTATATAGTCTTAGAAGCAATAGAAAAGGAGAAATTGTTTGTTGTTTGTTTAATTGATTCTCTCTCTCTCTCTCTCTCTCTCTTTTTGAAAACTTAAAAACAAATAAGAAACTAACAAACTTAAAAAACATACATGCAAGAAAGAAACAAATGCAAAAATGTAAAGGAAAAAATGAACTTCCTTTGAGTTGCCTCCCAAGCAGCACCTTTGTTTATTATTGCCAGCTCAACTCCTAGTTCTCCTCATTACGTAAACAATTATGATCTTCAGGCATCACATGCACTTCCTCCACTTGAGTTTCTTTAGGATAGGGCCTCAGTTGATGATCATTCACAAGCTTCCCTATCTTCAAATTTCCACTCTACTGAGTTCATCACTTTGGAAATATCTTGAATATCTCTTCACCCTTTTCTTCCTCATTTAATTTCTCCAACCTGCTAGGTGAAGGTAAACGTTTTGTCTTAAAAATAATTATTCACTCAGTACTCACCTTCGAGTTAAATGATGTATCCATTTCTGCTTCGAGCTCCTTCTCCACTTCTTCTTCACTAGTAATTCCTTGAGTAGTCTTCTTCAGACTCTTGAGCTCCTCTTCACCCTGTAATGTCTCTATACTAATGTCCCTTAAGTTCACCTTGTGTTGAGATGGTTGCATCTCTCCGCTTTACAATGTTGACACTTTAGTGGTCCATTTCCCTGTCTAACTAAATAGCCTATACTAGTATTAAATGTTGTGAATTTCCCCTGATGTCTTCTTCTGATGGTTGCATTATAGACTGACTCTGCTGGGGATGCACCCTATGAGTCTTAGGTAATCTTGCCCGAAGATGAGCCACCTTTAGAAAACTCCTCCTTTTGGCCCTTTCTCTCTTAGCTTTCTCTTTCTTCTCTACATTGATAGCTACTTCAACTAGTTGATAATAGCTCACCTATTGTATAAAAGCTACTACCACTGAGTACTCTTTGATGGAACCATTCAGTCCATCCTCAAATTGTCAACATCGAAATGCCTCTGTCAGAATAGACTCTCGAGCATACTTGCTAAGTCGGCTGAACTTCTTTTCATACTCAACCATGAATAGGTTTCTTTGTCTAAAATTCAAAAGCTGTTTCCATTGAGCTACTTTATAAGCTTATGTGACATACTTCTTCTTAAACTCTTAGGTAAATGATAGTTGTGATTTGCATCATATTTTAGGATTTAATTTATTATATATTTGGTGTTAATTTGAATGCTTAGTGTGTGTTTAGGTTATAATTGTGTTAGTTAGTGTTTAAGTGTTTTTATGAGTTAGTATAAGTCTTTGAGCTTAAATATTATGTTTTCAAGGTACCTTGAAGTGTTTTTTGGTGTTTTAGGCCAACGGCAAAGAACGGAGGAGTTTTGGAGACTTTTAGGCCAAAATCACAACCCAATAGGCCACAATTGTGACAGAGACTTGTGAACCAGACACGATCGTGGCCTAAGAGACACGATTGTAATAGAAAGACTCTATTACGGGCCATAATCATGGCATTTAGGCCACGATCGTGAAAAAAAGGATAGATTTTGGTCACGATCATGGCAGGCAGGGCCACGGTCGTGGCCCGCATTGGGCAGACAAGTAAATAAGAGAAAAAGTCAAGTTTTGAGGGATTGTTTGGACCGTTTTAACCCTAAAAAACCCTAGGGCTGTCAAGGTATTTAAGGAACATAAAGAACAGAAGATAGGAAGCTTTTGCATTAGCCATATTCTGAAAACCCTAGAGAGCTTTATCAAGAGATTAAGAAAGGAAACGAAGGAAAAGAGACACGGAGAAGAAGCTTACGTAAAGTACTCACTGGAATAGGAAGTTTCCAGCTATTGTTGCCTCCATCAATCTGTTCCACTCGTATTTTCCTATTTTATTTCAATTTTATTGATGTATAGAAATGGGATAGTCATTGAGAATAGGTTTTACTGAATATTGATTTATATCTATACTCACCTTCGAGATTTTTATCTTTAAGATTAGTGAAATTTGATTTATTCCGTTTTTATTAAGTTATTGTGTTTCAATTTCTATTCTTAATAATTCGGTAACAAACTGAGAGGGTGTGTGACATCCCCTCACCTATGAGAAGGGTAATTTAGTAAATTGGAATGGGTTAGGAATGGGTAAAAGTGTTTTGCTATGTTCATGCATTCAATTATGCACATGAATAGCAAATAGTGAATTTTTGCACATGTAAATAACTGTACATGCATCCATGACATTTCCCGGTTTAATTGAGAATAACTGTGATTTTTGGAAAACATGCTTTTTGTGTGTAA
>JANZXR010000002.1:31807626-31823021 GCA_027575705.1 Erythroxylum echinodendron
ACAGACGATAGATCACAGAGGATAGTTCATAGGTCAAGGATTATAAGAAGGAGTTAAGAAGTAATATGAGTCGAAGCATATCGTCTGTGTTACTGTTCACAGAGTATCGTCTATGATACTATTCATAGACTTCGTTTGTGTTACTGTTCACAGCGTATTGCCTATGTTACTGTTCACAGCGTATTGCCTATGTTACTGTTCACAGAGTATCGTCTGTGTTACTATTCACAGACTTCTTCTGTGCCACTGTTCACGCTATCGTCTGGGTTACTGTTCATGGTTATCTTCTGTCCCATTGTTGACCCCTCAAAAGATAGAATTGACCTTTGTGTCTTCATGGAAGTTGTAGAACTTGAAATTTTCTTTCTAACTATATAAAGAATAACTTGATCTGATCCCTCTATAGAAAGTTATGGCAATTGTAAAATATCGTCTATGTTTCCAAAACTCCTTCTGGGTCACTGTTCACTGCATATCTTCTGTCCCATTTTCGACCCTTCAGAAGATAAATTTGGTCTTCAAGGTCTGCATAAAAGTTGTAGATTTTTTAGTGGTCTTTAAATCTATCCAAATAAACCCTAGGTTGGACACCTATAGAAAAGTTCTACCAATAGCCTTGAAGCAGGTATATGTGTAAGGTGTTGAGAAGACGACCCGATGATGATAAGTCTGATGATTTTAACATGAAGGGGTTAGACTACGGAAGCAGGGTCTAACAGATGTTGGTATCAGAGCAAGTAGGAGTTAGACTCCGATAACGGGGTCCAACAATAATGGGAACTGTGGATATCCGAAGATATCAAACTGTGGATACTTAAAAGCGTCAAACTATAAATACCCATAGGCATCAAACTGTAGAGACAATATAGTCTTTAAATGAAGAAACCATTGGTGTCAAGTTGTGGTAGTTGCACTACAACCCTATAGATATGCCTATCTATCCATCACCAAGACAATGAAGCAGGCACTGTAACATTTTCCTTTAACCATTTGCCAATTTCATAATTCATAAATTGACAAATCATACGGTATTCATTTGAAATACTAAATTTGTACTTGCATTCATACATTCAATTTGTAACTTACCACCATTAACAAAGATAATCAAAATCACACTTGTATAATCGTAATATACATATATAGGCAATAAATATGCATATAGTCCATCTATATATATGTAAATTTCCTTTAGCATACATTATGACCAATCTTAAATTTCAACGTTTACTCACCCACTTCACATATGGTAAGTCATTTTTCATTTATTTCAAAGTTTTTTCAAAGTTTTATAAACATCCTAAAGCATCGGGTATGATTCGGTAAATATCATAAACAAAAACAAACTCAAAATACTGCAATTTCCTTCCCATCATGTCCCCTACCTAGAATTCATACCTCTAATTGTTCCATAATTTTCATATAGAAAACGTTGAGATTAGGTTTTTAGGTCTTTTATAAATTTGTTACCCTATGTATTTAATTTCCATAGCATTAAAAATTAGGCCATTTGGACTTCTAAATCATGAAACATGCAACAAACATTATAAGTTGCTCCAACATAGGGGCAACATCAGGTCACCATTTTCATTCTCAGACTCCAACGTCATTAAGACAGAATTAGGTCAGGTTCTCTTCTAGATATTTTTAGTTGTATGTCTTAAGTTTCATTTCCAATTACAATCGCTCATCTTAAAGGTCTGTAGGCTAATTTATGGCCAAAATATGGGACTTGTTGAAATAAACCTCAGATAGAATTCCACTACTTGTTACTCTCTTGTCATATTCATCCAATTCCATACAAAGTAACACCAAGACACCATTCCAGAAACCATATGATATCCAAATGAATCTTTTTATCCATTCAAGCATATGCAAATAGAAATTAAACTAAGTGTAGTCCCAAACCTTGAAATTGGCTAACTAGGTCTTTTGATGTTTTTCCTTCTCTTCCCCTTTGATTTTGATATAGAAGTATGACTTATGACGAGTAATGGAATTCATTTTCTATTGAAAAATCCAAGTTTCTTGCATTTCTTTTCCTTGAGATTAGTTTCCAAAAGGCAACCAATGAATGGCTTTATTATTTTTAAGTAGTTATGAACTACTTTTTTTAATGGCTATTAAGGCAATTTTCTGTGCAACCATTAATATGAAGAGGAACATGTAGAATTAGAATTCTTAGCCTTAGGTTTATGACATGTGTTCCATTTCTCTACCATTTTAAATTTATTCTTAGGAGTTTCTAAAGTACTAACATAATAAGCAACCTTAAGAATTGTGATAGGAAGTTTGGATATTAAAGAAGGCTTTTTAGGTTTTAATTTCTTTTAGTTCACGTTAGTTCCCTTGTTAACATGAAAAAAAACATTATAGACCTTCATGGCTTTGTCAAGTTGTGTATTATAAGGGGGAAGCAATAGTTATAGATGAAATGGTACCTTGAATTTTGTGAATATCAATTATTTACTACAATATGTTATCAATTCCCATCAGTTTCTAGTAATCGCCTCCCTAAAACGTCTTTATTGGGGCTTTCCAAGTCATCCCTTGCTACTTTAGAGATGGGATTCCACTGGTAGGATAACCTTTATAGTGTCCTTAATCAAGGTGCCTTCCTCACCTAGCCTCATAGTTGGTAATTAATAAAATAACAATTTTTTTATCTCTATCAATATATAGAGTCTTGCGATTCCTATTCTACTTCTTGAGGTTGTGGCCTCATCTATATACATTGGCTTACTTGTGAAACTTACCAATAAATTAAACCATTGGTTGACTAATATTTTAAAGGAACTTTTTGAAAATTGATCTAAATTTGAAATTAATTAAGTATAATGCTATTAAGATTAATACTAAAATTCCAAATTTAGATAAAAAATTTTCAAATCAGAGAAGTGTTATGAAACTGCCTCTATAACCTATTAAGCACCTATAAGAGAGTTTAATTTAAACAAAATCAAGCCATCCTCATCCATTAGGGCATACATTAGACCTCGAGTTCTCTAGTGCTTTAATGTCTAAGACCTAATTAATGGAAATGTTGGCCTTTTCTGATGAAAAATCCTACTAATGTGGATGAATAGGATAAGGCTCCATCATTAAGTATCTTTATAAAGAGCAAAACAATAGGCACACCATCAGTAGAAGGAGGGCAGTAGTTAATAGATATCTTCCGATGCTTGCCTACCGGTTACTTCTAATTAAGCCTGTGATTGAGGTAAAAGGTTAGAGGGGGAGGAGAGAGAGGAAATAGAAGGCAAAGATGATTAGGAACCTCTAAAGTAAGGCAAGTTTGGAAGAAAAATTAAATGGAGGAGGCATGAAGTGAAAGGGAGGGAGGTAGTAAAGCTTGGGGAAGAACAAAAAGGGAGAGGTAGGAAAGAGTCTTAGGAATTTAAAGAAGGAAAAAATTTTGACATTAGAGACGAGGAATAGAGTTGTAAAAGGTGAAAAAAAGATAAAAGAGGGAAATTTTAAAATATTGTTCCAAAAATGGTGAGCAGAAGAAGGTAAGATAGATCATCAAAAACAAAACAAAAATACCCTTACTCTAAAGAAGGTTAAGCAAATCCTCCCAATTAATCACTCTTGAACTGGTAAGCAACATAAAAGTAACTACTCCCCTCCTTAATAAAAAGTAAGAAGATGCAACACAAGGACTCTTTATGCATGAATCTTTAGGATGATAGAAAAAATACATAGGTCAATTAAGAATTATATATGTTTTATATGGTTGAAGATGCTTTTATGAATTAGTTAAGCTGCTTGAGTAGGTTTTGGGATTGCATAGTTTAGTTTCCATACTAGAATAAGGAATATATAAAATTGAAAATTTTTATTTATAAGATAATGATGATAGTTATAATATACATTAATAATGAAAACATGAAGATTGGAATATTATAGGCTATGTTGATATCTTGTTTAGTAGTTCATTATTAAGTTTTATATTCCATTGCACTATACTCTGCATTTATACATATAGATGTAATATCGATATTATTTTTCAAAGATCTCATTCATATTTTTCTTCAGATATCATATTATGGCAAGGATTTGAGGACCAATGAGATGGCCTAAAAGATCCACACATTCAACATTGCACAAAAGGGCTAGAGTGGATACCGCCTCTATATTATGTATCAACACTTCAGCAACACACACAGAGGCAATAGAGGTTAGGGGAGGCATCGCCAACACCTTCACCATCTCTAGTTGAGCCACAGCTCCACCAAGACAAATAATAGAAGCCAGATCACCTAATGCTACACTTTGAGATAAAGGTGCACTAAATGTGGTTCTAAGCCTTCTGAATGAGGCAATTCAAAGAGTATATGTTCATTGACTGGGAAGTACTCAAATAGGTGGATCTCACTAATGGATTACATGTGCATGTTGGAGGTTAATGACACGAAGACATCATAGGAAGATAGATGTTCTCAAGTTTAGGTTAAGAGGTATAGATAATAGTTTAAGTTACAATCAATTTGCAATCCACGTTGAATTTTGAACATAGGAGCATGCAAAAACACCAACACCATAAAAAATCTCCCTCCATTGGGACCATCTAGATATGGACTCGTAAAGGTACTGGTTTTCAATGGCCACTTCCTACCATCCCACCAAATCCAAGGTGTTTGGTGTGGGGTTTCGTATTCCCACAGATACAATTAGTGAACAAACTTAGCGCATTCTCTATGCATAAGGAGGAAGATCACCAATGTAGTGGGTAGGAGGGATGTCTTCTTGATACACTATTTATGCTAGAGATAGAGGACTCACTTTAGAATCTTCTTCATATAGTTGGTCCACGGATATTTCAATTACAACAAATTTGGGATCATCAATGGTGGCATAGTCATCACTTTACTAATATGAGACTAAAAGCATTAGTAAATGATATAGACCTAATAATGATAGCTACTCTTATGCCCATCGTCATGGAGATTTCATGGAAATATAGATGGTGGAGAATAAGGTAGATACTTAAGGCCACTAGTTTACCTTTATAGGTAAAACACCATAAGCTATTAAGGAAGCACCAAGCAAGGATCATATTTTGCAGTATCAAAGGCATCATCCCACAAGGACAATCTAGGCATATAGAAGTTTGAATAAAACTTTTTTAAGTTAAGAAAAGATTAGTTTAAATTATAATAAATGATTGAAATTGAAATAACTAATAAAAAGAAACAATTAAACAATTGAGCTGCAAGAAAATAAGGTTGATTAAGGTTGGAAATTTATAAATTATTTTATACTTGTTTTGTCTTCCTTTATCTTTTTGAATTTATGCTTAATCTTGAGATCTAATCAAGTAACCCAATTTAAATCGATAATAATATAATTGTAACCTATCGATTCATAAAGCTACTCGTAACTATTCAATTAGATTTGAGCAATCCTAAGGGTAATTAATTCACAGTTAAGATCTCTCTTCAATTTTTAATTAATTTGATAATTTTAGGTCTATTAAGCTACCAACTCTCATTTCACACCTTAACAAATGTAAATTGATTCACTCTCTCGATTTATTACTAAATATAGGCATAACAATTATCACAAAGCATTTGTAGATGTAAAGTTCAACAAAACAGATCAAGAACAATACCTAATATGAATTTAGAAACTCATAATCATTTTTGACATCCTTATAATCCAAATAAAAATTCAAAAGAATGAAATAATTGAAGAGAAAAGAAGGAAAAACTAGTTGGGGTCTTGATATGAAAATTTGGAGTTTTTTTAGCTTCACTTGATATCTCCTCTTGATCTTCTTTTAATCTAATAGTTGAAGTTATTTTTTATGTTTATCTTGTTCTTAAATAGTTCTTGAGGCTTTTAGGGTTCTTTCAAGGGTTTCTCTACTTAATTTGGTTTCCAAAATAGACCTAAAATGTCAAAGTACAAAAAAAATACTTGCAAGCTAAAATTTGTTGGAATTTGCTATCTGCCATATTTGTCACGAGCATCATTTCACGCTTCCAATTCTCCTCTTTTCTTCAATTTCCTATTTCTATTCACTAAAAAACACATCAAACTCCCCTTAAAACATAAAATTATGATCAAATTATTTCTCTAAACTAATCAAACAATTAAAACACATAGAAACACTAATAATAACACAATTCTAAGTCCTAAATAAATGATTATCATCTAAAAAAACACTTAAAAACACACTCAAATACCTAGAAAACATACTATAATCAACATCCCCATACTTGTCCTCAAACAAAACTGAAAACTACACATAAACAAAGCACATAAACACTCAATTATATAACATGCAATAATGTTACATTGGTACAATGGCATCAACTTTCTTGAAATTAACTTAACCTCGAACGTCAACCACTCAAAAAGTGCTAACATACTAACTTATTCCTTTCATGTTTTAAGTGCTTTGATTTGAATATTCATAACAATAAAAAATATTAACATCCTATTCATACGCCTACGACACTTGTAAGCATGCATTTATTATTATTGATCAATTAAAAAGATAAATTATAACTAAGTAACCCTTAATGAAAATTCTTGCCATTATTAAAGATCAATAGGTCTAATTCATTACAAGCACCATCATTTTAAATTTTCTTTAAGTATCACCTAGTCTTTTGTTGCGAAAGCAAACACCCTGTCATGAATATCCCTGATTACTCAAGTAGGTTATGTTTTTTTATTTAACTTGGTTGGAATGTCATTCTAGCCTTTTGACATGAAGACAAACATTTTTTATGAATGCTCCTAATTACTCAGTTATATCACAACTCTCAACTAGCTACTAGCTTTATTCTTAATCCAATTTTCTCAAAAACGGCTAAAGGAATAGGAATTTTATTTAACACACTTTTTTCACATTTAATTTCTTTGCCTACCTCATTTTTTCTTGGTCAATCATTCTCATAAAAGGGTACTAATGATGCTAACCAATTTAATTAAATGTAATTATAAATATATACGAACAAATTTCATAAAGTCAAAGAATCGATGTCATATCCTAATGAATATGCATATTGATCCCAAAGTTTTTTTTGAAAAAGAAATAATTTCATTGATAAAGAATGGAATTACATCCCAAAAAGAGACTGGGGGGAGTACCCTTCAACATGGAAGAAACTTCAGAAAATATGCCTAACATAAGCCACTGATTACATTGAAAAAAAGTAGTTAAATATTCAAGGAGGATAGTAGGTTGGAGTTGTAGTTTGGTGTTATATTTTTCCAAAGTATAAGCTTCCTAGTTCCATTGATGATTTCAGTGATGAGAGATTCAACTGGTTTGGATTTGGACCCAAATCTTCTCACATTTCTTTTTTTTTTCCAATAGCTATTATGTAAATTTGTTTAGTTGATTTAGGAAGAGAGGTTTGTGCTAAGAGCCAGTGAATGTTCAACCTGGAACTGACTATAAGCGTTTCTTCTTTACTTAATCCCAAATTTTGTTAGACACAGTGCACATGAAAAATAGGTGATCCTTTGCTTCTTCATGCGCAGAACAAAATGGACAATATGTGTTGACTTTAAGATACCTGATTCAATCTGCAGTATTAATTTTGTTTTTAATAGTGAGCTAAACGAGAAATGAAACTTTGGGAGGTAAAAACTTATTCAATATAGTCTTGTGCCAAACAACAACTAGAGTTTTCATTCTTATCAAATCCTTTGTAAGTTTGTTAGATAGTTTTTGAGTAAGATGATTCTTCTCATAAAATGTATCCAGACTAAGTGGGTTAGGAGAATAATTAGGTTGCAAATGGCTTAGACATCCAGGAAATTGCCAGGTGTTTCCATTGATGAAGGAGTTAAGCTTCGCGTGGAGGGGGAAAGTATGAGAATTCCTTAGGCAACTTGGAAGTGAATAAGGGGACCATGACCAGACCAATTGTCAAACCAAAGGGAGATTTGTCGTCCATTGCCAATTGTACAGGATATATCCTCTTAGACTAAATTGTTCAAGTGAAGTAGCTGGCAAGGAAAATAGAAGAGAGAATCTAGAGAGAGAATAAATCGAGCTTGACTTGCCTTAAGATAATAAAGCCTCCTTTCATATGTTTGGGTATACTTACCAACTGTAAGAACCCCATACGATAATCATCTACCTTTAGTAGAAAGGATATAAAGGAGAAGTAGTAACTAGTATTATAGAAGCCCTTTCTTTGCAAGTAGTGTCCAACTAATCAAATTTGTCCTTAATAGCCTACATATTTACTTTTCTTCACTTAGAATTCTTCCTAAGAGCTTGATTAAAACTACGTAAAAGATGAAAAAGAGCTTCCTTTAGTCAGGTGATCCATTAAGGAAATCTATAGACAAAGTGAAATGGATATATGTGTACTTGCTTAAAGATGAAGGGGGGACCTAAAATCATCCCCGTTTGAACAACTAATATGGTTTTGATCATAAAGAAATTTAGAGAACTTTAAATGATAAAAAGGCCTTACGGGTAGATACATACTCAATATCTGAAAGGAAAAAAAATTAAAATTCAATCCAAAGACCATTCCTCTTAGACTATACCACAAATAAGCGAAGGAAGCTAGTTTACATGGAGTTTATGACTAAAATTGGGAATGGCTACTCAACCTAATTTTTGTATGATAATTATTAAAAAAAAAAAAACCTTGGACCTTTACATAGGATCAATGGGATATCTAATCTCAGAGACATAATTCCAGATAATGCTAAAGTAAAGGAGATCATAGAAGACGACAATTGGTGTTGTAAACAAAAGAGAATTGTCTATCATAATGAACTATAACAAAAGATTGTCTATCATAATGAACTATGTCCCAAACTACAATCCTATCTCTAGTATGGAGGACTCGGCCACCTCAGGAAGTTTACAAATAGGTCAGCAAGCATCACCAATTACCAAAGGTATCTTTGATTTTATGGTTAGCCATCAAGTTAACGCCATCCACCTTGGACATGCTAACGGGCACCAACAGCTAATCCACTTGCTACATTCACTGTAAATGGAAACGTGAATCTACATATTGCCTATTATGTCAATGTAATTTCATCTTAGACATATGGTAGAAGATACAACTCAACAGCCGGACTGGTCCATAGATGGATTAGTTTGGAAAGATTGAATAGATTAGTTAAAGAGATACAATGTGTATGGGTGATTTATTTAGTGTAGAAAATTACAATTGAAAGTGTGATTTATGCAATCTTAAGAAAAGAGACCAGAGAATTTTTCAAGGCAAACAGTTTCAGAGCTAACAAATCATTCAAAAACTTACGCGCTTGATCAAAGAGTAGCTTATAACCCACAATATTCATTTACTTTGTAATAGTGAAATGCTGCAAACTAAGAGTATTTTGTTCCCAAATTTGGAGTTATGAGGCTAACTGATCACTAGTAAGTGAGATTCAAGATAATTCAAACCTCTTAAGAATTTACTTTTGCAAAGACAAAAAGTTAACTTTCCAACTACTTTTTCAAGTTGCTATTATGTTTTTAAACCTTATGATGGGTGATTTAACTCTTTTACTAAGCTTAAACTGCTGTACCTTGATGCCTGTATCTCATCTTTAATTAATAGAATTCTTTTTTAAAAAAAAACTTTATTAACCGCATTTATCAGTTTATGTAAAATTAAATGATCAGACAATAACTATGGCCAACATAATTGATGGAGAAGAAAAAGGCCCACTCTCCCAACAATGATGTTGTGAATAGAATAACTCGCTATATGTATCAAAATCAAGTTACAGCTTACTATCTCATGTTCATAATCACAAGCCTCATTCAATTAAACCTATCTGACTAATCTTCATCCAACTCATTCAATTAAACCAGCTATCCAACCCCCTCTTCAATGTCGATGTTGAAGGTATGCACTTGACTAGATGGAAATGAATCCTTTCGGAAATAATTAGCTCAACAAATCGCCTATTATACAATTCATGTAGATGATTGTATGACAAAACTTGTGTTTGTCCAGTATGAGCATCATAATGTGAAGAAAAGAAACTGAAAAAGTTAGCTATCTTCTGCGCTTAGACTCTTTGCGAACTTCTGCCAGGTAACTGTCCAAGTTAGCCTTCTCCCACAAACGCTTCTGAACAAGGTCTTCCTGTGTTGATTCATCTAACAAGAACATAAAAACATCCATGTACAGTAAGAATAAGCCATATTCTATGTCATGGTAATTACGATTAACTATGAAAATGCCAACTCAAAGCTGAGATATCCAAATCCCCTCCTAGCTAATGAATACTCTCAAATTAAAGGCATCGGTCAAGTTGTGAATGCAGAAACGCGTTGCTTGTGAAGACCAAACTTATAGTAATTAATATAACTGCAAATATAAGTCCCACTTAATAATTTAATGGATTCATATGGTCCTTTCAGGAGAAAGACGGCAGTAAGAGTGTAGTTACCAATTGCTTGCCATGTCTCAAGTTGCACTCTCAGGGACCTCCGTGTGAGGTAGGAAGCATCTTCCCAAGTGTAAGGAGCTTTCTTTACCTTGTATCTCCAGAGCCAACTTCCAGTCCACAATAGCAACTGGATAGACGGAACATATAAAATATTTTTCCAACTCTAAAGAGCAGAAGTCATGTAAACAGTGTTTGCATATAACAACTCTCACTATTTCATCCACTGACTACTTGCCCGCTGAAGCCTTGAACTAGGTAAAGGATTTAATATCAAATGAACTTTTCCATTTAGAACCTTATTTCATCAATGCTGAAAACTGCAGATTCTATACTTTTTCATGCTTCATTGGGTAAACCATTTAAATAGATGTGAGGTGATACTTTACCTTGCCAATACTGTAGGGTAGAAGTACAAATCGAACACCAATTAGATCCCAGAAAGAGGGTTTCTGAGCACCTTTTATGTCCAATTCAAGTTCTTTGCTAAGATCTTCCACTTTCCTGCCATTAGAAATACGGCTTGCCATGTCATAATTTGAAGAGGGTTATCAGAGAGTTGTTTAACCTAAACACACTTTGGATATATGATAGCATGGAGTGTTTGATAGCATAACCATTCAAATTGATCAGAACAATCACTAATGGAATAAAATCTTATGCATTAGACAGATATTTCTTGTCAAAGATCATACAAATCCATACTTGTCCGTCTGCTTGTTATTTTTCTTCTTTGTTGCAACACCTCCAGTTCTTTCAAGTTCCAGTGCCCGCAGTCTATTTTTATAAGCAGGTGTCTTCCGGACCATTTCCACAACCTGGAAAAATAAAAAGATCCATTAAAAAATCCTGAAGAAGCTTCTACTGTGCACTGAAGCAAAAGACAAAACAAAAATAATTTGCATGAGTAAAGTTGCAACACAAGCTTTCCATGATTTCATTATCTGACGCTTTAACACTTCTTGAGTAATTATTGCAAACTTAATACCAAGTATAAGGAAAAATATAACTAATGTAGTTGATGCCGAAGCAATATCAGCAATAATGACTGATGATACATCAAAGGTTAAGTTGTTGCAAAGCTGAACAAGCCAAAGGCAGCGCAACCACACACCCATCAAAAATGTCAATCAAGTTTCAAATGCAATTAGCTTGAAGCATTATGTAAAACAAATACCTGATTATACCTTGTCCACTGATTTAGATATTGAAAAGCCGAGAGAATCAGAAGAACTCCAACCAGGACAGAACGCGGATCCTAGAATGAATTGATAACTCATTAGGAGCCTAAATTTTCAATGTTTAAATTATGCTACAAGACAAAAGGAATAGTCAACATAAATGCTACATCTAAACTACTGGCATGAAAAAAAAAAAGCTTACTGTCTTGTGAGCATAATATGCATGATAGTATCGTGCTGTATTGTAGAATACCTACAAACAATTGAAATTGGATTATTCTCAGCAGTAATGAAAAAATATGAAAGTTCAAAAGGTTCAGTATATTGAAATTCCGACTGGAAAAGTTTTCAGTGAAGGTAAGTATGATCTAATGATTTCACTGCTTTGATTAAATTCATATAACCTTCACAATTCCTAAGTATTGATATAACAGGAACTTTCTCCTGAAATCAAGTGTAAGTGCTGCATTTAATGACTGTCTGTATTTCACTTCCGCAAAAAGTTCTCCACAAATTTTTGAACACTAATTAAGTGACATCTAAAGCAACCAGAAACACAGATGTCCACGAGAACATAGGAAGTACCAATTAATGCAAGCTAATAGAATATCAATCTCACCTCCTCTGGGTGTGCAATTGCATAATCATACTGCTCCCGAGTAGCCTCATCCTTCAAAATCTGTGGTTCAAGGACTAACTCGTATCAAGCTAGGATATCAGCTCTAACAGGACAAACAACCCCAATCCCCCTTCTTTCTCTTTGTTTCCACTCCATTAATTTTAGAGATGTTATTGTAATTGCAATAGCAAATGTGGAAAACACTATGTCCCACGCGAACCACATGATCCAATATACTGATTGCCACATACTAAAAATTCATTATTTTCCTAAAGCACACAACTTGCAAATCAGTTTCTAGTTACAAGCAAAATTTCTAACATTATCGTATGCAAAGACTGGGAATTGTTTAGTACCTCATAAGCATTAGCAATTTTCACAAACAACTTCTTCGATTCAGGATCGGGGTTCTTGTCAGGGTGACTAAAAGACAAAAATCCCACGATTCAAATTTAGAAATATAGTCAAAACAAACGAGAAAATTACGGGAAAAAAAATCGAAGGACGTACTATTTCAAAGAGAGCTTGTAGTAAGCCTTCTTGATCTCCGAGGCATTAGCGTTTTGAGAAACCCTGAAGTAAAAGAAAAATATTGCCCACTTGAGTAATCAATCAGACGACGAAATCTACGAGTAGAAAGAAGACAGAAGCAGATAACTGGAACTGACCCCAGTAGATCATAACAGTCGTCTTGTTCGCAGTATATGGCCGATGATGGCGAGATGATGTGAGCAAGCAGAATAACCGATACCGCTGCGCACCACCGAATCAACGCCGATGGTGCCATCCTCTCTCTCTTTTTGTCTCTCTGGTGGACTGATTTACAGCAGATAATTAGCTCTGTTTTCTTCCATCTTCAGGGTCACATAGAAATGACTTTTGGGGAAAACATGATAAACAATTTAATATAAAGTATGTTGCAATTCATTTACCTAACAACCCTTATTTATATGGAATTAATAATAGCTCCTTTTAACTTTTTACATTATATGATTAAATTCTTATCCTTTTAATATTGTAATTATGATATCATTAATACATTTTATCCATAAAATTTACTGTGTAAAATAATTAGATTTTATTTGAATTTTTATAAAGATTTTAAAAGTAAATCCATACTTTTTTTTTTTGATACAACAAAAAAGGAATAAACAAGCTAACCACAAAATCAAACCCCGATCAAGTCTGCCTCAAGAAGGGTAGATAGCTCCACAGGATGAGAATCTCATATTGAACATTCAAGACCCCTATTGAACCCCTGTTTGGCCAACAAATATGCACAAAATTTTGCCTCACGATACGTATGTCTAATATGACCTCCTAATTGCACTTAATCAGTGCCCGACAATCCTTAATCAGAGCTCCAAGTAGGTGGTGACTCGAGATAGATGAGTTAATAGGACGAATGGCCAGTTGTGAATCAGACTCTAACCCCACTCGACGATACCCTGCATCCCACGCAAATTGAGGCCCTTGTTAAAATGCTTGAAGTTCCACATTAAGGATAGAACACCATCCTACTTTAAAGGAAAAAGCCAACAAGAAAATACCTCTATGATCCCCTAGAATCCCCCTTGTTGTAGCCTCCCTTGGATTACCACGATACTCCCATTAGTGTTGATTTTAATCCATCCAAATGCAGGATGCTCCTAAGAGACCAATTTATGGGCATCATTATGGTTTGGCCTAATGTCCTGAAGAAACATGTTTTCCATGGCCAACTCGTGAATTTGTTGGTATTGCACCAATGGGGGAATAATCACATTTTGAAATATAATGGAGTCTTGCCTTCCAAATAACTCATAAGCAACTCATAAAAAAGATCTGCTAAGGTAAACCATGAGAAACAAGTTGAGCCGTGCACGCTAGATTTCCCCTAACCCATTCCTGTGAGTTCATGATATTAAAGTTTGGGTTGCCAAACCCATGAAACATTTTCCAAATCTCTCTTGCATAGGAACAATCACGTAGTACATGCATGATAGTTTCGGCTCCTCCTTCACACCGAGGACAAGTGTCATTTTGTGCCTCAAACTATGATGTCTCAACACATTAGTCATAAGTTTCCCATATAATACAAGTGATGAAGCTTAGGTAAATATGGAATCTTCCATAATCTCCTCCAATCACTATTCAAAAGAGTCAAATCTGAGTCCTGCAAAGCTTTAAATGTCAAACGAGAAGAATAAGCCTCAGTAGCACTTTTACTCTAGATCAAAGAGTCCTTCAACTCCGAAAATCTTGTAATAGGAATATTGTGAATCTGTGCAATGGCAGCAAAAGGGAGCGAATGCTCCACAATAGAGAGATCCCACATCTTAGCCTTTGAAATCACGTTTGCCACTTTCAATGTGATCAAGGCCCCCAATTCAACAGTAGTCAATGATGTGCCTAGAGGAGAATCATTAACCCTAAGATCCCTCCAAAAAGATATCTCTGCCCCATCACCCACTTTCCATATCATGAATTTCAAAAGATGCTCAATGCTTTTGACAATACCCTTCCAAAGGGGAGAGTCTACGATCTGTGAATTAAAGCCCTTTATTATTGAAATATTTGTCCCGTATAACATAAACCCAAAAAGCTTCATCACCCAGCAAAATAGACTAGACAAGTTTACCTAACATAGCAACATTGGCATGCTGAGATGACCTAAAACTCAGGCCCCTAGTCTTTTTATCAAGTAACAATGTATGCTAGTTAATCATATATGGTTTTTGAGCCCCCTCCACAGAACCCTAATAAAAGTTCCTATGAGTTCTGTCCAATTCATCACAAATAGTTGTCGGTAACCATATAGTTTGCATTGTATAATTTGGAATGGCCGATAAAGTTGATTTAATCAGAGTAGATCGGCTCGTTGGGCTTAGATACCTACTTTCCCAATTCGCTAGCCTAGTATTGACCTTATCAACA
The DNA here is from genome assembly GCA_027575705.1 of Erythroxylum echinodendron. NCBI lineage: Eukaryota > Viridiplantae > Streptophyta > Magnoliopsida > Malpighiales > Erythroxylaceae > Erythroxylum > Erythroxylum echinodendron. Next base: position 31,822,735 of record JANZXR010000002.1, read on the forward strand.
ATGTCGAAGTAGGTTGATCTTGTAATTATGGAATGAATAATTGGTACCCCTAAATATCTTCCAAGATTTAAAGAAACTTTCATTCCCAAACATTCTGAAACTTTCCGCCTACTATCCTTTTTTGCAAATTTGGAAAAGAAGACTTGAGACTTCTTTAGCCTAACTTTCTGTCCTAAAGAAGCACATAATTAAGATAAGATTGACATGATCTGGTGATGCTGTCGCCTGCAACCAAATATAAAAGAAATCACTTCCGTTAAAACAAATTAATGTAGTAGCAGTAAGCG
>JANZXR010000002.1:31831187-31850669 GCA_027575705.1 Erythroxylum echinodendron
CATGTTATAACAGAGTGAGTAATCGAGAAAAGTGTAGAAAAATAGGGTAGGCCACGATCATGGCACCCATCCCACGATCGTATATATATATATATATATCATTTACACGATCGTATATATATATATATATATATATATATATATATATATATGTATATATATGAGATGTTGAGCATGGAATAAAAGAGTGAGAAATCTAGAAAAGTGTAGAAAAATAGGGTAGGCCACGATCATGGCACCCATCCCACAATCGTGGGCAGAAAAAATTGTTTTCGTCACGATCGTGGGGTATGGAATGGCCATTGATGTGAATTCTCCTTTTGTGGGATGTTTGAAACAACAAATGCAAGGGTGTTTTCCTATGATGCATTGAGGCTTAAATTAAGCTTACAATTAACCTAGTTTGATGATGGACTAAGTGATTAAAGTGATATGTTTAAGGTGATAATTGAGGTTACAACTTAAGCATGAATGATTGATACCAATAAGACACATTCTGGAAAATTAGAGATGCTATAGAAATGAAAGTGGTCTCGTAATGGCTAATGTGATTCTAATGAGATGAATGAAGTGTATTAAGTAAAGATGGATAAGAACTTGAACATTATGTGATCATATGATGCTAGAAAAGAAATGATGAATGATTGAATTAAGATAATAGAATAACTAAGTTCTTTGAGCTATGAATCTTAGTGCAAGCTAGACATACACAAATGATATTGCTTTAATGATAAAAAAATGAGAATAAAGGAAACATACCCGGAATAGTCAAATTGAGCATGCATTATACATTACACATATACATGTGTATAACTGAATGTTTATGTGATTGTGTGATTAGTAATGTATGTACAATATGTATTGCATGAAGTTGATATGTAGGATTGAACGTCATCATCTACATGTTTCCGGATCATAGAAGCAAAGGCTAATCTGGAGCATATTATGAGTCGACCTAGATGGTCTTATTTTAATTTATTGTTCTGTTTAAACTTCTGTATTGTATTATTACTAATGAGAATGTGATTGATAATTCCGGACATCAATAGCCCGAGGAGTTTGATGAATATAAATATATTGGAAGTGTTTCATTGAATGAGAATGAGAAAGAAATAAGTGTTCTCAACTTAATTGTTGAATGCCAGACATCGATCCGATGAAAAATGTGATGTGAATGTGAAAATTGAACACAAGTGATTGATTGAATATATGTGAATGTGATGCATTCCACTACATGAATGCATGATCATGTAAAGGCAGTTGTCTGATCACCGAAAAAAAGCTCAAAGCTTAGAATGTGATTAAGAGCCAAAAGCTCACTATGTATAATGAGCCCGGTATCCCCAACAGATACGGGACAGTTATTAATGAGTCCGGTATCTACAATGGATACGGAATAGTTATAAGCACTCGGTCACAACAACGTAATAATTGAAAGTGAGTCTCATGAGTATTGCATATACTTTTGATATGTATGTTTTAAATGATAGATATAAATAGTTTGAATGATTCTGAATGTGAAATATGAAATAAGTGAAAAGATGATGTTGATGTTTTATGATGATTAGTGAAGTGATGTCCTTATGTGATTATATGAATTGTTTGTAAATTATCATGTTATGTGATATAAGTAAGCCATCGAGGATGGTCTGCTCACTAAGTTCACAAAACTCACCAAAATTGTAAAGTTGTGTTTCAGGTTCAGGGGATACCCAGTTAGACCAACTGGAGTCTAACCACTACATTCGGATAAGAGATAGAGGTCGGGACCAGTTTACACCTGTATATTTTTTTCATCATTTTTTTGTATTAAAGAATGTATTCGCAAATCCTGTACTATGTGCATGTGAATAATTCAATTTTTAATGACTTTATGACTGAAAGCGTTTTGAAAAATGAAATGGCCAAATTAAGAATTGATTTACTTTCGATGCATTTATGAAAAATAGGCCGAAATGATTATGAATTTTTCTGAAAATGAGTGTAACATGTGAAAAAATTGCAATGACTATGATTGACTGGCTATCCTAGCATGCCACCCTCATAGAGTAAGTTCTTGAATATCGACGGAATGTTTGGGAATACGCCCTATAAGAGTGGGGTGCTACATATAACGTGGGGCATCATGAAAGTTTTTGTTTCATACTTATAAAGAATAAATTATATATAATTTGGATTGAAAGTGGTCCATCTTTTTATTGTATTGATATTTTAACCCCATAAATATTTCAGCTTCGATAGAGTAGCCCAATTTTATTAACTTGCACTATTTAAATCATTTTTTGATTTTAAATATATTTAAATATATATATTTACACAAATATATGATATTGATGCATGATTAGTAAATTTTAAAGAATTATGTGGAACCATTATTATTCATATTTTGCATAAAATGAGGTTTCATATGATCAATATTAGCCATAACATCTTTGATTATAAAATTATATATTAAATGCTATGGATTACATATGGTAAAATGACACAACAATTTCCTTATAATGGGTCCTCTCTGTTCATTTTGAAACCTCATGACCTTGCACTGCGAACCGTCGTCTCCTTCTATTGTTTTGATGGAAGAAAAAAAGGAATATAACATCTGTGAAAGGGTATTGGGTCACTAACCTTGGCATTTTTTCCATACATAATCTGATGGCATTTGCTCAAAGCTTAGAAGAGCCCACACCCATTTGAATTTCTCAACATCAGTGGCAAGAGGTAGTAGATCGAAATTCTACATTTTTGTTTTTTATCATAATAGATATGTATATTGTTTCTTTTCTTGTCTAACATTATTGTCTTATGACTTGAAAGTTTTTAAACTTTATAGATATCACTTCTTTTTAGCATTAACCTTACTACAAACTCATTATTTAGGGGAGAACTTCACGTGAAAATATCAACTTTAAGCATTAAAACACTCATTCCTTAACAACCTACTCAAAGCTAGAGCATAATTAATGTTCTTGTCTTATAGCTTGAGGTTAAGTCATCTTATGAGCCATCTTATTAAAATCAAATTCAAAATTCAAAATTTGCTACTCAATGTTGAGTAAGTTTTATATATAATAAAATTCTCAATACCAGCAAATATAAGAACTTGTAGTATTGAAAGGTATCGATCCTATGAGAAACTAGGTAAAAAGAATTGAACCTAACTTTATATAAGGTAATAAAATATGACATGAGTGAAAAATAATAATAGAAATTAAAGCAATTAAATAAAATTAAGCAAATAATAAATAATAAGTGAGCTGCCAGTTTAATGTAAGGTTGATCAAAGATGAATGCTTATAATTTATTATTTCTTTATTCTGCTCCCTTAACTATTATTGACCAATTATGTGTCGATCCTAGATTTCCTACGAGATTGATTACTCTCTCTCAAGAACTAATCAATTAACCTTAATTAAATGCGAAAATTCCAAATTTTTGCAACCTCTCAATTCATAAAACTTTCCTAATGTTTTCAACTAGATCTAACATTATTTATTGGATAATCAAGTTCTCATACAAGATCTCTCTTCAAATGATAGTTGATTTGATAATCGCATGACTTATTAAACTAAAACTCTTGTTGCACAATTTAATCAGATTACTTTTGACTCACTCTCTCGATTTATTGTCAAAATATGAAATGCATAATTATCATAACACCAGAATTTTGTATTGAATCAATAATAATCAAGTTCACAAAACAAATTCAGAATAAAACCCATGTAAATTAGAACATCATGAATGTAATAAACATCTAAGAATTCAGTAGACACATAAAGTTTGATGAAAATAACAAAAGGAAAGAAAGAAAAACTCAGTTTGGAGCTTGATCTGGAAAGTTGAAATTCTGGACGTTCTTCTTGATCTTCCTTGTTTGATCCACTTTTGTAAGATGATAACTCTATTTTTGAGGCTTCATAAGGCAATAGCCTTAGAGGGTCTTAGGGGTGTAACTAGGTTTTTCACCCTTTGATCAGTTCTAAAAGTGCCCCCAAACTGTAAAACAAATGGAAAAAAATCATGCCTAAGAAGCCTCTGTAATTTGCTCCCTGTCACAATCATGCATATGGAGTCACGATCGTGACCTAGTCCATGCACATCCAAATCTCTTGTTCTTCACCTATCTGATTTCCAACACTAAAAAATACATCAAACATCTTTAAAAACATTTAAATAAGAATGAAAATATGTTCTAAAACACGCAAACACTTAGAATATAAATAAACACTCACATTAACATAATTATAAGCATATACATGCAATAAACAACTAATAAATACCTTAAAACACACTAAATCACCTATCAAAATATAGTATAAACTACACCTATCACTCAACTAAAACTTTATCCATAAATAAGACTCAAAACACCTTTGTCTTGTATTTGTATTTATTATAGGCAAAATTAGACATAAAAAGGAAAAGAGTAAGACTTGACACTTGATTATAAACAAAGTGGAAGAAGACTATTTTGGAAGAAATTTATACTCTTAGAAAGAATGAAACTTGTAAGATTTTTGAATTACTAATAAGAAAAGACTAGTTGGTTGTAAATGGATTTTTTATATTCAAACACAATACTAGTGATTCTATGAACAAATTTAAAGCACGATTCTTAGATAAATGATTCACTCAACCTTATAGAATTGATTACTAGAAGACATTTTTCCTATAGCTAAACTTAATATACTCTACGTACTTCCATCACTTGCTTCTAATTTAGACTGAAAATTATATTAACATGATATGAACAGTGTATTTTGTTGAACTAAGGGAGGTTAGAATTGATTTTTTAATGATAACAAAACATAAGTACTCCTAATGGATTTATTATTTTAATAAGAAAGAATATAAGAAAAATATCATAATCTCAAGAAGATAGTTCATAAAGTTGAAAAAAGAAAGGATGAACTTTGCATCTTACAAAGTGAAGACCAAGTCAAGAACAAAAGAAGAACATGGAATATCAAGGACATTGAAACTTTTGGTTTTAATATAAAAACCTCTTGATCTTTTAAACACTATTTAAGGAACATTTTCGAAAGTGTTTATATCATAATTGCATTAGAAAAATTGGGTTAAAGCACTTGAAGTTGTTTAAATAATATTTTTTAGGGTTCAATTGACTTATATGTGTTTGTGGTTGATCGATATAGATTAAAGTTATTAAAGTTGATGTACCAGAAGTTTATTGTAACATTAATGGATGTATTGATCAAATAATATTCCTATTGGTTAACTAGTTTCTCTAGTGTCTAAATGATTAGTGAATCTGTGCATTCAATGCACACTTATAAACTAATATGTTATCCTAGTTAATCAATATTTTGTAAATAGTCATTATAAGGGCTAGTTTTTGTCTTTAATGGTTGTTAAAGGTCTCAAAACCCTATAAATATATGTTCTTTCATTAGTTTTAGTATCAAGAATTATTTAGATGTCCTTTACACACATTGCTATATATTTTTCAATTATTTAAGCATCATTGTGTTATATTTGTGTAAATGAACCTTTTTGATATTATCATAATGATAAAGTGAGCTAACTTGAGTTGTAAGCTTCCATTGAGGTTCTTGTTCATTATATTTGGGTATGTTTAAAGTGACTTTAAGGTTCCTTTTGAATTTCGAGAAAGATTTTAAAAAGGTTCCGCTTTATTAAGTAAAGATTGTATAAAGATTATTCTTCACCTTAAAGAAGAATTATAGTAGAATTCTAAGAAGAGTAATAAGAGTAGACGTAGGAAATGGTTTATCAAATCACTATAAATCAATTTAAATTCTCTCTTCCTTATCCTCTTTGAATCATTATTCAATTGTTTGATTGATTTATGTTAAGCAATCACTTTATATATATAGTTAAATTGAGTTTATTAGTTAGAAACATTGATCAATTTTGTAAATACTTAATTCTTCCCCTTTTTAGATGGCATTAGGGACTAACACATTCCTTAATAGAGACTTAAAAAAAGAGGTTTACATGGAAATGCCTTACGACTTTAACAATGCTATCACTAGTAACAAAGTTTGCAAACTCAAGAAGTCTTTATATGGACTTAAATAACCATCTAAACTATAGTTTGATGAGTACATTAGAGTAGTCAAGAATTTAAGGTATCAACAATGCTAAATAAACCATATTATGTTCACGAAACACTCATCATCATGAAAAAGGCAATTCTTATCATGTATATTATTCACATCATCCTAAATAGAGATCATCATAAAGAGATACTGAAGCTCAAAATTTTTATAGCTCAAGAGTTTTTGTTATGACCCTCATCAATAGGATTATTAAGATTTAATATTAGTATGATAGGACTAAGAACTGTTATATCATGAAATTCAAGAAATACAAATAAAAATTCAAAAGAAGGATATGAGTTACCGTACTCGTAAAAAAGAAGAATGAGAGTGATAAAATTCTAGAATTGATTGTCCCCAATAAGTTAAATAAGATCATTAGTTATTAAAAAATCTAAAACAAGAACTTCACCAAGAACAAGGATGAAGATAACCTTTTCCAAGGTAATTTGATTAAATAAAGACATAAGCTTTCTGTTACAATCATAAGAAATCCTTTTATAGGCATAAAGCCCTAAAATTAAAATCCTGGAAGGAAATAATAATCTTAATGAAATCTAATGAAGAAACAAATAACTTTGAAAAGTAAGTAAATCACTATCTAAACAGAAATTTAAAATTTAAAAACTAATAAAAATATAGGTCTAGTCAATCTAACTTCTAAAGTCAACGATGATTTTGTTACGCATTTATATACATGAATATAGTGATAAGTTTAGCATCAATTACAAGTTTAACTTAGTATCAATTTTTTTTCCATTTCTCCCATCTATAAAACCAATGTAAGACTGGTGCCTGACACTTGAATGAATCTGGCATCGATTATAGTATGTTTCATAACCTTTAAAAGTTTGACACTAATTAAGTTTTGTAGCCGCATTCGTTAATTTAGTCCTTTACTTGAATCAATATTATAGGTCTAACTTCATCCTCATGAAGTAGCAAAGCTTCACTCCTCATAGAGAGATCCAACATTAAGTTGTTGAGGGCTATTTTGGCCTTACTTGTTCTATTTTATTTCAACAGTCCTTTAATACTCTTTAATAAATCTTTGGTAACTTTTATTAGGTTTCAATCATACATCTCATACGTAATATATATCAAATGTATGCAGCAGAAATAAAAGGGAACCTCAAAAACCAGATCTACTTATGCATATAGATATAGAAAAATAAAAACATGAATGAAGATGTTTACATACCTTTCTGACAATCTCCTTCATCTTCTCCACGTTGGGTTGTCGTAAACATAACAATCAATGCAGACCATCTCCAATGAAAGTCCACACGAAGATAGAAGGATGATACCTTACTAGGAGATGGCTAGAATTCGTTCTTTATGCTAGCAAAGACAAGAACTCTTGAGAGAGTTAGAGAGAAAAAGTGTGTGTGTAATAAAAAAAGCCTATCTTTTTCATTTTTTTTTTGTCTTACACAAGATGCACGAAAATCGTCTCAATTTTCTGCACCATTTGGCCTTCCATAACCCCCATCACTAATGGAAAGTTATGGAAAGTTAATGGTTATGAATAGTATGCATTAATGGAAGTTATGGGAAGTTAATGACTATGAATAGCATACATTAATGGAAGCCAACAACACTTGTTTCTAATCCATTATGCAACATTTTCTACCATGATCACATCGTAATAGAATCCTGAAACACTCTCTTATATCTTGAACCATCATTCAAGATCATTTTATTCATCCTTCGGATCTCTTATGTGTGTAACCCATAAGGTTTTCGATTATGTTAGCTACTTGAATTAACACTTATTTCAAGTAAATCACGAGCAGTATCGAGCAAGACGTCATAGCCCCCAATTAACTAGAAAGTCAGTGGTTTGACTATGAACCCTTCCATACACAATGTTGCCATGCAATTTTTCCTTTCACCATCTATACCCCACTTAGTTCAGAGTATGGTCAAAATGTCAACTCCCACTAGACTGACTAAATCACATCTAGTCTAAGTGATATTAGATCTTGTCCTGAGGATCTCATTACTATTTGTATCATTGAAGACACTCTTTATGACACATATCTGCTCTGTCCATCTATCAGGAGTGGTGAATCCTTTATTGGCTACTCAATTACCTCTGAATACCTCAAGCTTTACCCAATCACCACCCTATGAGTAACCCTTGAAAGACACCGATGAATGGAGTCAAAACACAGGATCAGTAGCTGAGATATCCTTGAGCACCTCAAGTCAAAGGATACTTGCACCATTACTATGATAATATTATCATTGACACTGGAATAGAATATTCATATGATTATCTCAAGTAAGTCAATCTAATGTACTTACTACCCTTAATAAGCATCCACATGTTAACTCTAAACAACTCATGTCTACAACTTATAAGATCTACTGCTTAATCTAATGAAGGAGTATAACATGTGCTAGTCTATCCGAATTAATGATATCCCATCTCATTAATCCTATGACTAGAGAAAGTTTAGATACGAACATAATTACATATGATAGGAATCTCATTATTATGATCTCATCATGATTCCCTCCATGCTATATTTTGTATCAAGGACTTCATTAAATCAACTTAAGATCAACATCAAATCCATAAACGTATGAACATAGAAATAATGAAAATTTCCTTTATTAATTATAAATGATTTATACAATAAGTGTTAAAGGGAATTGCCTTTAGAACACTCCCCTAACAAACTCCCACTTACACTAAAGCCAATTGCCTTGATATCTAATACCATAGGGGTATACATGTGACAAAAAACTCTTTTGGGAAATAGATTAGTCAATGGATCAACTATAGTATGATTAGTGGGAACTCTCTCTATCTTGACATTATTTCTACCAATGATCTCTCTAATCAAATGGTAGTGTTTGAGTACATGTTTGGACTTCTGATAAGACCTCGATTCTTTTGCCTGTGTTATAGCCGCGTTGTTGTTATAATATAACTACATTGGGTCAGTGATGCTCAGAACCATACCAAGTTTCATAATGAACTTCTTCATCCAAACCGTTTCCTTTGTCACTTCTGAAGCTGCAATTTACTCTACCTCTATCATCGAATCAGCATTCATCTCTTATTTGAAACTTTTCTAATTGACTGCACCACCATTCAGTGTGAATACATATGCATACTGGGATATGGAGTCATCCCTATCTGATTGGAAGCTAGCATCAATATACCCGCTTACCACAAGATCACCTTCTCGATATACCAAGAATACATCTTCAGTTCTTCTCAAGCACTTAAGGATATTCTTGACAACCACCCAATGACCCTCACCAGGGTCCAATTGATATCTGCTTATAACACTTAGAGCATACGATACATCGAATCTAGTATATAACATAGCGTATAAGATTAATCCTATAGCCAAAGCATAAGGAATCAAACTCATGCGAGTCCTCTCATCCTGTGTCTTTGGACACATTGATTTAGAAGTGTAATCCATGTACCATAGAAGATAACTTCTCTTGGATTGCTCCATGTAAACCTTTTTAGCATCTCATCTATGTATGTAGACTGAGAAAGACCAAGCAACCTCTTAGATCTATCTTTAAAGATCCTTATCCCCAAAATATAAGTTGCTTCTCCAAGATCTTTCATAGAGAAGTTCTTAGCTAACCAAATTTTTACTGATTGCAAAGCTGAGACATCATTTCCTATTAGTAATATGTCATCTAGATACAATACAAGGAACACAATTGCACTCCCACTAACCTTCTTATACACATATGGCTCATCCGAATTTTGTGAGAAACCAAACTCTTTGATTGTCTCATCAAATTGGATATTCCAACTCCTGGATGCTTGCTTCAATCCATAAATGGATTTCTAAAGCTTGCATACCTTTTCTCCATTCATGGATATGAAACCATCAGGTTTTGTTACATACACATCGTTAGTTAGGTTTCCATTATGGAAATTCATCTTTACATCCATTTGCCTTATCTTATAATCATAATGAGTGGCAATGGCTAGGAGTATTCTAATGGATTTAAGCATAGCTATTGGGCTAAATGTTTCGTCATAGTTAACATCTTGCCTTTGACGATAACCTTTAGCTACAAGCCTAGCTTTATAGGTAACTACATTACCTCCATGTCAATTTTGGTCTTAAAAACCCATTTGCACCCTATGAGTTTTATCCCTTCAGGTGGGTCAACCGAATTCCATACTTAGTTTTCATATATGTAATCCATTTCGAATTTTCATAGCTTGACGTCATTTTTCAGATTTTGAACTCTTCAGAACCTCTTCATAAGTAGTAGGCTCATCATCTTCTATGAGCAATACATCGTTAAGTTCATTTATGAGAAATCCATATCTCTCGGGAACATGACGTATCTGATAGTTATGAATTAGTTTATGTTTTTCTAAATATTTGGCAACTATTTCTTGCATAATAATTTATTATTGTTGTATTCTAGGATTCATTTTATTTGTTTTCGTTTAATTTGATTCTCATCGTTGTTTTTTTACGTTTGATGTTAATGTGGGTAAGAACTGATTATTTTTATGTAGGAATGAAGATTGAGTAACTTGGATATTGAGCTAAAGGCCAAAAGGTGAAGAGAAGAGGAAGCTTCTACTGCAAGATCCCACGATCGTGGGAATCATGCCAATTCCCACGATCTTGGGAAGTTTAATCTGAGACATTTTGCGGGGTTCAATTAAATTTTAGGTTTTTCTGGACTATATAAAATATTAAACCTTTATAGATGAAGAGTACGTGATACCTTAGTAGAGAAGAGCCTCCTTGAGTGAAAAATACAGATTTTAAGTCTAGAGGAAGATGGAGATTCAAAGATCATCAATCACAATTGGGAAAATAGCACATCAACACCAGAATTCCATATTCTGGCAAAGAATAGAAGGAGTTTTCTTTATTCAAATTTCTATTAATTTTATCTCTTCTAGTCATTGTAAGATGGAATACTTGAATATTGATGATGTTATAGAGACCATGAGTGGCTAACTTGTTTTTGAAGGACTTCTTTTGAACTTTCTTGTTAAACTCATATTTTATTGGATTGAATGAAAGTTGCCTTTTATGATTGTTGATTATATTCATATACCTTACTATAAATTGAGAGATTGAGTTAAGTTATTTGTGTAGGATTGTACAACGAGAGTTGGCAACCTATAGACTTACATTCATTACGTTAATTGATTAGTTAGAAGAGAGATCTCGGCTAATTCAATTGACCCATAGGATAACTTAATAGCTAGTTAAATTAATGGAGTGATTGGGCAGATCGAGAGATTAGTTAATCAACTTCATTTAATTTGATTAGGGACAATTAAATACACCTTGAGGGAGGGTAGTTAATAAAATTGGACATCTTAGGTGAGATACAATTCAATTAATAAAGTAAGAGGGAGACAAGATAAGGAGAAAGTGATCTCTAGACATTAAAACCTTGAATTCCAATTTTTTGTATTTTGGTATTGTCTATTGTTCATTGTTAGTCATTTAATTTTGATTTAATTTTCCAATTTATTTTCATTAAACAATTTTGCTTTTTAAACAAAGTGTAATATGAATTAAGTAGTGTCTAGGCATCAATCTCTGTGGAATCGATATCTGCTTTCTAACTATAAGTCACGACCTGTATACTTGCATTTTTTTAGCGTAAAACTAGTAGACTGTTTGTTTTGCAAAATCACCCAATAAGTTTTTGGCACTGTTGTCGGGGATTGTGTGTTTAGCATCTTATTTAATTTAGATTACTTTGATTTAAGAGTTTTTGATACTTTTCCTTGTGTATTTACAGGTGCATGAATATGAGGAGCACACGAAGATCGACAGAAGTTAGTGAAGACAAGTTTTTTGATATCAAAAGACATGAAAGAGAGTTAAGGAGAGCGAAGCATCAAAATCTTACACAAAGAGATATGGCTGAAGAAGGAGAGTAAGGAGGAGCTAAGAGGGCACTGATGGATTTCATGAGGCTAGGATTCAGTCTTTAAAGAGTTGCGAGGTCGGTGGTTCAAGCGAACAATTTCAAGATTAAGTCGGAACTCCTCAATATATTTTAGAATAGTGTGCAATTATGTAGACTATCTAACGAGGATCCGAATGCCCATATTGCCAATTTTTTGAAGATTTGCGACACTTTTCAGTTCAACAGAATGTTTGATGATGCAGTAAAGTTAAGGTTATTTTCTTTCATGTTGAAAGATCGGGTGAAAGCTTGGTATAACTTGCTAAATTCAGGACATATTACTGCTTAGGAGTAGCTTGCCCAAGCGTTCCTCGCCAAGTACTTTCTATTGACCAAGACGACGACGATCATTAAGGAGATCACGAATTTCCACCAGAATGATGGGGAATCTCTCTATGAAGCCTAGGAGAGATATAAAGAATTGTAGAGAAGTTGTCCCCATCACAACCTTCCAAGGGAGTTCCTATTTCAGACGTTCTACAATGGTGTGAATCCAAGTACGAGAGGAACTATTAATACAGTTATTGGAGGTCCATTGATGAGGAAGACTATGGAAGCAGCTCATAATCTTTTGGAGGAGTTAGCGAGCAACAGTTGCATGTGGTCTATGAGAGGAGTAGACAGGACAGAAGGAGCAAAAAGGTATGATCTCTATTGACTATGTTACTACTTTACAGGCACATTTTACGACCCTTATGAAGTATTTGAACAACATGTAAGGAGCACCCTCCTCTTTAGCTAATGTGATGCAAGTACAATGTGAGCTATACAGGCAGAGCAACTATGGCTCAACTGGGTGTTTCTTATTGGGAGTTGGTAGTATCGAACAGGTAAATTACCTAGGCCAGCCGCAGAGAGGCAATAACCTATACTCGAATACGTATAATCCAGGGTGAAAAAACCACCTGAATTTTTCTTAGAGTACTAACAATGCAGGTGGCCAAGTAAGACCGCAAGGACCTCTGGGATTTCAGTAAGATCAAATTGAATCAATGGAGAGAAAAATGGATAAGATGATGGATTTTTGGGTTCCAAACTGACAGCTCAAGAAGAGAATCAGAAAAGCATGTTTGCCAGCCAGGAGGAAAATTAGAAGAGGATGGAAGCGAAGTTTGATCAGATAGTGAAGAATCATGCCTCATCTATTTACAATTTGGAGGTTCAGGTAGGTCAAATCACTAATGCCTTATCTTCTAGAAATGTAGGTAGTCTACCGAGTAATATCGAGATCAACCTGAAGGAACAAATTATAGCCATTACTCAAAAAGAGGAAAAGGAAAGTGAACATGAGAAGAAATATAGGGACAAGAGAGAAAGACAAACAATTTTGGAAGTCCTTCCAAGTGGGTTAATAAGTGAGCCGATCAAGGAGCCTCAACCTGGGATTACATATCCTCTCTTTGCTTAACGAAATTCTAGCTCAAGTAGAGAAATGACGAATTTTAAGGAGGTTAAGTCAAGCAATATTAAATATATAATGAATCAACTACAATCAAAGCTCACGTTCAAAGAACCGGTCAAGAAAGAGGCAAAAGAACATATAACAGAAGGAAACACAAACATAGCACAAAAGAATAAAGACCCATGGCACTTCTTCATTCCTTGCAGTATAAATGGAGTCAACATAGCAAAGGCATTTGCGAATTTGGGAGCTAGTATCAACATGATGCCTTACACATTAAGTCAGAAGTTGGGGTTTGGAAAGCTAGAGCCTACGAAGATATTAGTGAAAACAGTCGACAGAACATTGCACCAACCGAAGGGAATTATTAAGAACATACAAGTACATATTGATAGATTCATCTTCCCCGCAGATTTCTACATACTGGATATTGGAGAAGTTACGGAAAGCCCTATAGTTCTTGGACTACTATTCCTAGCTACTTCTCACTCGATCATTAACGTTGATGGGGGTGAACTAACACTGAGTTCTTCAAGGTGTCAAATAAAGACTATTGTTCTCCTTTACCTCCAACAGATATCAAGGAACCTGAACCCTGAAGAGAATGAGAAGATATTGAGGATCCTGGGAATGCGTTCAGAAAAAAAGATCATATAAGAGAAGGAAAAGGAAGGAAAACCACAAGGAAGGTGGAATCTGTACCAGGGTAGCTCATGTGCATAGATTGAGATCCATTTTTGCACTACAATCGTACCATTCATTTGAGTCACCGTGAGAAAAAGGAGAGTCGAGCTACTGACATTAAAAGAAGCACTACATGGAGACAATTTATGGAATTCTATTTTCTTTTGATGTTTTTGTTTATTTCTTTGTTTGGTTATTCCATTATGATTATGTTTGATTTGAGTTTGTTGGTATTAATTTGGATTTAGTTTGAATTTTAACTTGTTTTCTCTTCAAATTTTTTTTTGTTGATAATATTAATTTGATGTGTTTGTAGGTTATGGGATTATTGAGAATGCATGCTAGGCTTGGAAGAAGGTTTAGAAGGAAATTGCATCAACACATGATTGTGGGAATTGTTGAGTTTCCCACAACCATGGAAAATCTTTCCATAAAGTTTCGAGAGAGTAATCCCATGATCATAGGAATTAGAGTGATTCCCACGACCGTGGGAAATCTCTCTCGAAAGTTTCTAGAGAGTAATTCCATGATAGTGCTCTAATTCCCACAATCGTGGGAAATCTCTCCATTAAGTTTATAAAGAGTAATCCCACGATCGTGGGAATGGAGGGTATTACTACAATCACGGGAGTACCATCCGGAGGGAAATTTCCCTCTTCTTTTCTCATTCACTCTTCAAATTTTCATATCTTCTCTCTCTAACCTATGAAAATCCACTCTCCTATTCTCTAAAATCCTTCCTCTTACACTAGATTCTTGGCATTTTCTTCATTGCTTTTCATTATTCTTACAATCCTTTACACGAATTTGGGTAAGATTTTTCCTGTATCTCTCTCTAAAAATGAACTCATCTCTATTTCTCTTATTTTTGTAGGTTCTAATCTTCCAATGGCTCCAAAGAAGATGGCAGCTCAAAAACTGACCGATGAATTGTGTCTTCAAGTCTCTGGTGAAGGTAAACCCGCTTTAGTGGCAGCTTTTTGTGCCCATTCCTCATTTATTCGGAGGAAGAAGATATGCATTTTCAAGACCTTAGAGATAAGGAATTAATCACTCCTCGATATTTTGATTTTGAATTATTAGAAACCATAGGAGTGCTGCAAAATATTGAGTGACTAGCTGCGTACATAGGTTGGAATAGGTTCATTCGTTGTGATGTGCCAATTTACCCTATGATAACTGTAAAGTTTTTCACTACAGTACGCTATAATCCTAAAATGGATGTATTCTAGTTTAGGATAGCCAGCGATGTGCATAAACTTGATTATCATGTCATGCATGCAATTTTTGATTTATCAAATACAAAAAGTTTAGATGATCACAATGACTTTGATGTCGATAATTATTGGAAAACTCTAACGGGTGAAGAAATTTTGACTCTCAAAATGCACCAAACACGTTAATCCAAAGTGCCAAGCTTTACTTTTGCATAAATTTATGTACTTAATTGTGTTTAATAAAACTGGAAGTAATAAATGCTCAGTCAAAAAACTATAAAACTGAAAGTAATAAATGTTTAGCCAAAAAACTTTTCTTTATTTGGTGCATGGATCAAAAAATAAAAATCAATATGCCTTATAGGATTTTTCGATCGATAGTGAGTGTTGTGAATAAGAAGAGCTCTTATTTTGGCATATCTCATGTTGTTATTGCTTTAGATTTGTTTTATAACTTTAATGTGGATAATGTGCATTTAGCTCAATACGATACATGTCTTATTTGAGGCGCTCTGAAATTTTGGAGCTCCATTCTATGAAACTTCGAAATCCTCAGACACCTACTGTAGTGAAGAACAGGAAGGGTAAGGATACAGCTGCTTCCCAAACCTCCACATCCCAAGCGGTCCTAGAGCCATAAGAAGAAGTAGTGGAGGAGGAATAAATTGCACCAACAAAGGTTGAAAATTTTCAACAAATCCTCAACTAGATGGCCTCTTATTATCAGCACATGACATCGTAAATTAATGAGCTCGGCACCCAAATGAGGCAAGTCCATAAGGAGCAGTGGTACCTGAAGAAGAAATTCCTCAAGTTCTTTCAGAGGAATATTTTTGAAGCTCCTTTGCCAACACCGTCGCCACCACAATCTCCCTAATCTTTTCTTACCCTATACTTTTAAATTGTTTCTATTTCTTTTGTTTGGTTTCATATCATTTTTGTTTTGTTTGCTGTTTTTTGTTTGGTTTCATATCATTTTTTGTTTAGTTTTATGTCTTTTGTTTGGTTTAATTTCTTTTGTTTGGTTTTATGTTTTTTGTTTGGTTTCCTGTCATTTTTGTTTGATTTGATGTCATTTTCTTTATTTTTTGTGGCCTTGTCACATTGAGGACAATGTGTTCTTTAAGTGTGGGAAATTGACACTTGCGTTGTCAATTGCTTTGTGTTAATCACTATTTGCATTTTGTTAAATATGATCCATGTTTAGGCATATCATTTTGTTTTGTGTTAAGCAATGGAACCGCACTTGAATCATTGGGATTGGTATTGCCATAAGATTCAATCATGCTAGTTGGAATTAGATTAAATGCATGCTTAAACTTGAATTAGGCTACTTGAGTAGAAAGTAAACTATATTGAGTGATGAAAAGTAGTTGGTTACAAGCTTACTCACAATTCAACATTTGAGCAATGAGGTAGTGTAGAGATGTATAAACAATTTTCATTTGAGTCAATATGAGGATTGAGCCTATATGACTCCATCTATAGTCATTCCATTTCTTTATTGTGTGATGCTTCCTTAGCTTATTACCTTCAGAACTTGCTTTGAATTAGTTTGAATATACTGGATGCAAGCTTAATAGAAATGATTAAGGCCCTTTTTGTGTTAACCCTTGGCTTAAATGACCTACCTTTTTAAGTATCCCTTGCTACCCCTGCTGAGCCTTAATTATTTTGTTTCTTGAGAATACCTAAAAATTTTAAAACCTGTAACCCCATTAACCTACCCATTCACAAGCTTAGTAGAGTATTAAGTAATGCATTAGTTGGGATCGTTGTGAAAATTTTTACCGAGATGAGTTAAGGATACTTTTGCTTTTGAATCACATGGCATTTAATTGCTATTTTATTCATAGTTTCTTCCATGTATTAAGAAAAAAAAATGAAAAAAAGCAAAGAAAAGAAAAGAAAAAGGAAGAACACGTGAGTAGCATAAATAAGTGCAGAGTATTAGCATAATTACATTTGTGTATCTTGGAGTTATGTTTTGTTATCCCTTTCACCGGCTTTTTACTTTATGAATGCTTTATTAAAGCCTTTACCCTTTTTACCCACCTTAACCCTTACCACATTACAACCCAAAATAAGTCCTTTTGATCTATTTATGCATGCAATCATTGTAGAGGAGAATCGATATATTAGCAAGCCTATGGTAGTGTAGTTTCCTATAAAAAGTTTGAGCGAAACACTAACCATGAAACACTTGAGAGAAATGAGTGAAACTATAAGGATGATTCATTTTTCATCTATACTTATCTTTGAGCAATGGTGCCATTGGTTGAGTTTGCTTATGTACACTAATGAAAAAGTAGTCATGATATGTGTAGTAACTTAATATTTGAGTTGGTTAAAATTTGAGGAATTGTATGCTTTGATCTGTGCGAAAATGAAGTGATGGAATTGATTGGTTGTATTTATTTTTCTTGAGGACAAACAAAGATTTCAATGGGGGAAGTTGATAGTTATGCATTATTCTATGTTTTCCTAAATATTTGGCATGTGTTTCTTGCATAATAGTTTATTATTGTTGTATTTTATGATTCATTTTTTATGTTTTCATTTAATTTGATTCTCATCGTTGTTCTTTTACGTTTAATGTTAATTTAGGGTAAGAATTGATTATTTTTATGTAGGAATGAAGATTAAGAAACTTAGACATTGAGCTAGAGACTAAAGAGGAGACGGGAAGAGGAAGCTTTCTATTGCAAGATCCTACGATCATAGGAATCATGTCAATTCCACAATCGTGGGAAGTTTAATCCAAGACATTCTGTGTGGTTCAATTAAATTTTAGGTTTTCTAGACTATATAAGATATTAAACTTCCATGGATGAAGAGTACGTGATACCTATGTAGAAAAGAGCCTCCTTGAGTGAAAAATACATATTTTAATTCTAGAGGAAGTAGGAGATTCAAGGATCATCAATCACAATTAGGAAAATAGCACATCAACACCAGAAATTCCAGATTTTGGCAAAGAAGAGAAGGAGTTTTCTTTATTCAAATTTCTATCATTTTTATCTCTTCTAGTCATTGTAAGATGGAATAGTTGAATGTTAGTGATGTTATAGAAACCATAAGTGGCATATTTGTTTTAGGGATTACTTTTGAACTTTCTTGTTAAACTCCTATTTTATTACATTGAATGAAAGTTGTCTTTGATGATTGTTGATTATATTCATGTAGCTTACAATAAATTGAGAGATTGAGTTGGGTTATTTGTGTAGGATTGTACAACGAGAGTTGGCAACCTATAGGCTTACATTCATCACGTTAATTGATTAGTTAAAACAGAGATCTCAGCTAATTCAGTTGATCGTCCATAGGATAATTTAATAGCTAGTTAAATTGGTGGAGTAATTGGGTAGACCGAGAGATTGCTTAAGCAACTTCATTTATTTTGATTAGGGATAATTAATTACACCTTGAGAGAGGGTAGTTAATACAATTGGACATCTTAGGTGAGACATAATTCAATTAATAAAATAGGAGGGAGACAAGATAGGGAGAAAGTGATCTCTAGTCATTAAAACCTTGAATTCTAATTTTCTGCATTTTGGTATTATCTATTGTTCATTGTTACTCATTTAGTTTTGACTTAAATTTCTAGTTTATTTTTATTAAACAATTTCGTTTCTTAAAAAAGGTGCAATATGAATTAAGTGGTGTCTAGGCATCAATCCCTTGTGATTTTTTAGTGTAAAACTAGTAGACTATTTTGCAAAATCACTCAACAGTATCTTACCTGACCTACGAACTTCTTGTATGTCAGAAGGTTGAACTATTGTTTCATCTTCATAAACTATAGTCTCGGGACCAGGCAATTGATCTACGTCTGCTTGAGCATCTTGAACTTCCACAAGTTCACTGTCAGACATATCAATGGGTCAGGCTGGGCCTGGGTCGGGTGGCCTGCAGGCAGGTCCATGGCCCAGACAGGTCCAAATGGGCATAGCCCAGTGACCCATGGGCTGGCCGGGCTAGGTTGGCCAGGCTCGCCAATTTATTTTTTTAAAAGAAAAATTCATAACGACGTCGTTTTAATAAAAAATGATGTCGTTTTAGAAAATGGATGGGCCTGATAAGTGCATATTTGTTAAATATTTATGTTTTAATTATTCCTTTTTACCCCTCTTATTGATTTAATTATTGGGAC
>JANZXR010000002.1:31850769-31861850 GCA_027575705.1 Erythroxylum echinodendron
CTAACTTCTCCGATTGACCTCACTTGGGCCTGTTTCTCAGGTCCGACCCGTTCTATGGAAACGGGATGTTACAGTCAGGGTAGATAAAAATTTGATTGTAGCTAGAGTATCCATCTAAGAAACAATAGAACGAATGGTTAGCTACCCTTTCTATCTTCTGGTTTATGAATGGGAGAGGAAAGTGATCCTTTTTAATCACTGAGTTAAGCTTCCGATAATCTATGTATACTCTCCATCCTGTGACTGTTCTTGTAGAAATTACTTCCCCATTTTTGCTTTTTATCACCGTCATTTCTCCCTTTTTACTTATGCATTGCACTGGGCTGACCCATTCACTATCAAAGATGGGATAAATTATCCCTACATCTAGGAGTTTAATGATTTCCTTCTTGACACTCCTGCATCGTTTTACAGCCATCCTCTAAATTTATTTGGTGCATGCAAACATTTGGACTTATTCCTTGAATGTCAGTGATTTGCTATCCACTAGCTTTCATCTGCTTCTTGACGACCTCCACCACCTTACTTTCCTGCTTTTCACTCAATTGGTTGGAGATTATTATTAGTAAGGTTTTACCTTTACTAAGAAAGGTGTACCTGAGGTGTACAGGTAAAGGCTTAAGTTCTAATAGCAGAGGCTTCTCTGAAGATGGTGGAGTGGGTGTTTCAGTCTGAACTAATTTTTCTTGATGCACTAGCACATCCATCCCCTCTGTGTCATCATCTTATGGAGATTCAGGATTCTGGTGTTCATTGTCAGCCTCTACTTCCAAGGACTTCACTTCTGCAATGCAACTCTCAATTTGTTCTCGCAGTTGGTGATCCAATATTTTGACTTTCATGCATGCACTGCTCGTTATTGGATTCTTTAAGGCCTTATTCACATTGAACTTAACCTGATCTTCCCCTATTTGAAGTGTCAATTTACCTTTGTGAACATCAATTATGGCCTTTCCTGTATTCATAAAAGGGCGATCCAATATTAGTAGGCAGTTCTTATCTTTCTCAAAATCCAAAACCACAAAATATATTAGAATAATGAATTTATCCACTCACATCAGTACATTTTCCACTATTCCCAATGGCCTTTTAATAGACTGATCTACCAATTGAATTAACATTGAGGTAGGCTTGACCTCTTCTAGTCCCAACTTCCTGAATATTGAAAAAGGCATAAGATTGATGCTAGCTCCTAGATCGCACAAACACTTAGTGAATTCCAATTCACCAACCACACAAGATATTATGAAACTTCCTAGATCTTTCAAATTTGAAGGCATTTGATTGGTGACTATTAAACTGCAAGTGCCAATTAGGGCTACTGTCTGATTATCCTCCCAAGTACGATTTTTAGATAATATTTCCTTTAAAATTTTTGCATATTTTGACATATATTCTAACGCCTCAACAAATTTATTTATAGCATCTTTAGCTTCTCAATGAACTTTGTAAATTGTTCATCTAACTTCTTTTCTAGTCGTTGAGGAAAAGGTACCTTGGGCTGATATGGTAAAGGTGCAACATATGGAGGGTATTCGCTTATGTCCACTTTTTTCTCCTTTTCTTGATTCTTCTGTACTGGATAGCAGGCTCCTCTCTTGTCCTTGTGGGCGGTTCAATTTCCTTCCTACTCCAAGGTGTGATAGCTTTTAGTTATTCCTTTAATTTTTTTCCTGAAGTGTTAAGAACATTTCCAAACTTCTGCATAGAAAAGGTGTTTGTTAGTTGACTCATTTGGGCTTCTGAATTATGAATGGAAGATGCATATCTCTTAATGACTTGCTCAAATTTATCTTCCAGCTTCTTGTGTGCAAGATCTAAAGTCCCAAGCTTATCTAGAATTCTGTCCAATTTGGAATCCATCGAGCTTGTCTTATCCTACTAAAAGCTTGATTGCCCTTGAGGCCCGAATTGGCCTCCATTATTACTATTCAACTAGGAGAAGTTAGGGTGATTCTTCCACCCAGGGTTATTTATGTTAGAGTAGGGATTATTACCCCCTCCATGTCCGAATTGGGCCCCTATATAATAACTTGCTTCGAGTTACCGTCTCTCATCAGATAACAGTCCACCGTATCATATTCCAATTGGCCGCATAACTTACACTTCAATTGCGCGGCCTTTACTATAGTTGAGGATGATGACTTCATATTATTGAGTTATCGATCTTAGCTTGCATTTTTGTCATCTAATCAACAGCGACAACTCCTTTCTTCTCCCTAAAGTTGGTATATTGCCTACTACATTCACTTGCCCATAAACAACTATTGCTGGCCATCTCCTTTATTAACTCCTCTGCTTTATCTACCATCTTTCTTATTAATGATCCTCTCGACACTGCATCAATGGTATCTCAGGTATATGGGTTCACTCCATTGTAGAATGTTTGTAGCAGGAATTCCTTTGGTAAGTTATGGTTTGGGCATCTCCTCTACAGATCCTTGTAACGCTCCCACGTTTCATAATTAGACTCCCCGTCACCTTGTTGGAAATTTATAATTTCCTTAATAATTTTAGTGGTCTTTTTTAACGGTAAGTATTTATCTAAAAAGGCATGAACTAATTGTTCCCACGTTGTAATGTTAGTAGGGATCAGTGAATGATACCAAACCTTCGCTCTATCCCTAAATGTGAAAGGAAACAACCTAATCCTTACTGTGTCTTCCGACATCTAGTGATACTAGAAAGTATCACAGATCTAAAAAAAACTCACGATGTGAGCATTCGGGTCTTCATTTGCTAGTCCATACAATTGGACATTCTGATGAAGCATATTTAGGAGGGTCGACTTAATTTCAAATGAGATCGCTTGAATCGACAGTCTAGCCACTCCTTAGTTTGCAGGATTAAACCTTAGCCTTATAAAATCTATGATGGTCCTCTATTGTTGCCTACTAGGGTTGACTTCTTGATCTATGTTTCTTTGTAATTTCTCGACCATTTGTGCTTTCTCGATCTCTTCTTCTTCTTCTTGTCCAGCTTTCCTAAGGGTTTATTCTAAACGAGTTATATCTAAATCTAACGTCTCCATTGCACAACTCGAACCCCTCGTGACTCTTGTGTTCATGAAAGAGCACGATTCCTAACTAAAATTAACAAAAAAACAAAATGAAGAAAAGAAAATTTAAACTATTCTAACGCCTTAAACTATAAAATTAAGTTGCCTTCCCCGACAACGACACTAAAAACTTGTTCGCTCAAGGTTACACGCACTAAGTTTTACTAATTATAACCTTGGTAATTACCACAAGTGCACGGTTCATTTGTGTAATACCTAAGGTGTCGATCCTATAAGGAAGGGAACTAGCCCTAAAATCTAAAGTAGCTAAGTTAGCAATAAACCTAGTTAAACAAGTAATGAAAAAATAAATAAATCAATAATCAAAATTGAAAAATTAAAGTGCCACAAGAATGAACAAAATAGTAACCCACTAAAATCATCCGCAACCTAACCTAGAAATATCCAAGTGAGAAAAAGGGGGATTCAATTCGAAACTAAAGAAAATCTACCAATTATGCAATTTCTGATTTAACAGGCCTAGACGGTCTTAGGGTGAATTACTCTCTCTTGAGTTATAATTCTTAACCCTAATTTGTCTATTAACCTACTGGGAATATATGCTCCATCACTCGTTACACGACTCTACCGATTTGATTCAACTATCTACCAATCAATTTACCTAGCTCTCGTTAATCCAAATCGATGATTTTTACCAGCTTACCCTCTCAGTTTATTTCCAAGTTATAAAGAATCGAAATTGAATCACAATTAAATTGAAATAAAAAACCATCAAATAAATTTTATTGATATCATTAATAAAAAAACCTAAAGGTGAATTTAGACAAAAGATCAACAATCATCAATAGTAATTCCAATCAATATTCAATCTCATACATCAATGAAATTGAAATAAAAATAGAAAATACTATCGAAACGAATCTCGAAGGTCATGACTGTGGAAAACCGCTTGTTCTGGGAAGTACTTCACATCAAACGTATCTCCGAGCCTCTCTTCCTTCATCTCCTTCCTCAATGGCTTGATTTCTCTATTGGTTTCTCTAGAATTTGTGCAAAAACTCACTATTTTATTCGACTTCCTTCACTCTTTAATCACTCCCCACAGTTATCTTGTAGGGTGTTTTTTATTCTGTAGCAGTCCTAGGTTAAATTCGAGGTCGAAACAGTCAGAAAATCACTCAAATTTTGAGTGTTCTTGTCAGCTCGATTCAGGGCACAATCGTGGCCTTTCTTGCCACAATCGTGGACGGTAATTTTTCCTTTCTATCACAATCGTGGCCTGAAGTGAACGATCATGGCCTGACTTGACGCTCTCTGTCATGATCGTGGCCTAGTTGCTTCTGGCTCTTCCTTCTCTGTCATGTTCGTGGCCACTGTGCATGATAGTGGCCTATGTCTTTTAGTTTAAAACTCTTCAAATCTTCATCGTTCTTCCCCGTTTACCCTGCATCACTAACACACACATCAAGGTACCTTAAAACTATAACAATTAAGCTCAAGGATTCATACTAACCCATAAAAAACACATAAACATACAAATTAACATAATTAGCACATAAACACACACTTAACTCTCACTTTAACGCTAAATACTTACCAGATTACACCCTAAAACATCATGCAAAATGCAACTATCATGTACATCTCTAGATAAGATGTAATGATCTTAACAGTACATACCAAAGCATAAAAGTAAATGAATATGTCTACTGCTTCATTGAGTTTTGTTATATAGAACATTCTGATCACGTAAGATATGATAGTAACTGTTCTTATTGAGGTAGTATAAATGGATGAAAAGCAATGATGAATATAGTCGACTGATAAATATTATATAATTAGTACAGATGATTGAGGAGAGAAATCTTCTTTTGATAGAGACTTTCATCGAATTATATCATGTAGATTAAAAGTTCCATTTATAGAAATGAATGACTATTAAACAAATCAGAAGTGAATATTAGCGTTAGTTAGAAATAGGACTTAGGCACAAGAAGTTAAATATGCTACAGAGAGTGTATATACTTTGTTTGATGTAAAGTAGCCCAACTACATTATTAGGTTCATGAATTTGAGATGATACAATTGCTATTACTAAAGGAACTTAGGTCCACAATGTATTCTGTATTAGTAAGTTTAGAAGGTACAAGTTAGATTTGACGTTTGTAGTTAGGAGATTGAGATTTATAAATAATTTTAAATGTGTGGAGAAAATAGTAAGAATGGTCGTACATCAAAATAAGCCGTTAAGGAATATGGAGAATCCAATGATTGAAGAAAATCATTCTAAAAAAAGTCAATTGGGAGATAAAGAAAAACATGAGATAACATTACCCAACTTAAAGCATTAGCTACTTAAAAATTTTGAGGACTAAATATAGGCATATTGAGTTTATGATGATGCTTTTAGGTTAACAAATGCCCTCGGTAGCATTTATGGCATTGATGAATAAAGTGTTCCAACCTTACTTAGATCAATTAGTGATCGTGTTAATAGATGTTATTTAGTGTATTCAAAAAGTAGATAGGAACATTTTAAACACTTCAGGTTAGAATTACATATCATGAGGGATAAACAATTATATGCCAAGTTCAGTAAGTGTGAATTTTGGCCTGATCAAGTAGTATTTTTGGGTCATATAGTATCTAGAGAGGGCATATTGGTAGATTCAAAGAAACTAGAGGCAGTAATGAAGTGGCAAACTCAGCGAAATGTGTTTAAGATTCAGCGTTTTCTTAGATTAGCTGGATACTACCGGAGCTTTGTCGAGGGGTTTTCACTGATCTTAACCCCTTTAATAAAACTCCTGAGGAAGAATATGCCATTCAGATAGATTGATGGATGTAAAAAGAGTTTTGAGGAATTAAAACACCGATTAACTACAACCCCTGTATTAGTTATTCCATCTGGATCTGAAGGTTATATAGTATATAGTGATGTTTCATACCAAGGGTTAGGATGTATTCTGATACAGTATGGTAAAGTGATTACATATGCATCACGACAGTTAAGGTCTCATAAGTTTAATTATTCGGTATATGATTTAGAGCTTGCTACAATAGTAATTGCTTTGAAAATTTGGAGACATTATATATATGGTGAAACATTTTGGATATATTTATATAGCTTATAAAAGTTTGAGGTATTTATTAAGTCAGAAAGAGATGAATATGAGACAGAGACGATTGATAGAGTTATTTAAAGATTATGATTGTATAATTGGGTATCATCCTGATAAAACTAATTTTGTAGCTAATGCATTAAGCAAAAATGCAATAGTAATGTGGCACAAATTCATATATTGAAGTTACCTAATCTAGGTCAATTAAGAGCATTAAATGTTGAGTTGATTTTAGGGAAAAATGAAGCATTATTAACTACATTGAAATTAAAACCAGTTTGCAAAAAAGGTAAGAATCCAAAATTAGTGAATCTTACTAAGAAGATGAAAGTGAATCCAAATTCTAAGTTTGAATTGAAAAATGATACATTGTGGTTAAAGCAAGGAATATGTGTACCCAATGTAGATGATTTGAGAAAAGAAATTCTAGAGGAAGCACACATAGTAGTTTATACTATACATCCTGGTACTACCAAAATGTATAATATGCTGAAATAGCATTTCTGGTGGCCAGGGATGAAGAAGCAAGTGGCCAAATATATGGCTAAATGTTTGAGTTACCAACAGATTAAGACTGTTGAATATATGCTCAAAGCTTGTGTTTTGGTGTTCCAAGGAACATAGGATCAATATGTAGCTCTGATTGAATTTGCTTATAACAATCATTATCACAGTAGTATCGGTATGGTACCTTATGAAGCATTATATGGCAGGAAATGTCATTTGTCTTTGTATTGAGATGAAAAGGATCTAAGGATTGTCGACGTCCCAGAACTGATTCAAGATACTGTTGACAAAGTGAAATTGATCTGTGGTAGAATTTAAGTGACTTAAGATAGACAGAAGAGTTAGGTAGATCAACACCAAAGAGATATGGAATATCAAGTGGAAGATAAACAATTGAGAAACTGAGTGATTCCATTGATTATAGTGCTTTGGAGGAATCATTCGAGTAAAAAAGCTAAGTGGCAAATGAAGAAAAATATGAGAAAACAATACCCCCATCTATTTGATCAATCAGGTAAGAATTTCAAGGATGAAATCTTTTAAGGGGGGAGAATTGTAATATCTTGTTATTTCATACTAAGGGTTAGGACATAGGATCCTAAACCATGATACATGAGAAATATCATAGAGAATACATGAGGTGCATTGCATTTACATGCATATCACTAGCATAAGTATACACACCCATGAATATTAATTTTTATACACATTGCAAATACTGTATATGTACTCATTTGACATTTTCTGGGGTATGAATGATTTTTAAATGATTATTACGTGAATTGTGAATTTTATGTCTTGAATATTGATTCGATGAATGATAATTATTAATTTAGAATTTTTGGTGAAAATTGGGAGATTTATGAAATTATGGGTATTTTTGAACTAGGAAAACAAATTGATTTGTTGAAGTAGAAATAAGTGAAAATTGATATTAGAAATCATTGATAAGTGACATTAGGATTTATTGATAAGTGACATAGAAAATTGGGTGAAATTTGGTTTAGAAATTAAAGATAAATAGACTAGTTATTAAAATACCAATTGGGGACCATAAGAGGAGGACATGTGGCAAGTGACAAGTGTCAAGTCAGTTGCCACACACCTCACTCTCGATACATTCACTTGAAAGGCAACCATCGTTGTCTTTCATTTTGGTTAGGATAAAACCTCTCTTCTTCATTTTCTTTCTTCTTTAAACTCATGATACTCTGACATTCTACACTCACAATTTATGTTGCCATCATCTTTCACCTCACTACTTTAAGATCCTTGCTATTTCTTCATCTTGTTACTAAAAGACCTAACATATTTCAATGTTGATGTTCATGTATGCTTGAGGATAAGGTTATGTGATCTTCAAAGCTTGGAGTTAAAATAAGTATGTTATACATTAAACTTCATAGGTTGATGTAAATGAAACTTATATGGTGATTGTTTTGAGATTAAAGGATCATGAAAATGGTGTTGAGGTATGTTGTAACGAGGATGTAGAAATGAGTAGGTTTATATTCTGTTTTTGATATAAATGATCAACAATAGGTTATGAGTTGTGTTATGGATGTTTTTGAGATGGATTGATTTAGTGAAAATGGTGCATGATTAATGCAAAAATTTTGATGTATAAATATAGGTGTTTTTGTTTTGTTTTTGAGAGTATGAAATTATTTATTGTAGGTTGTTATGTGAATAAAATAGATTGGGAGTTAAGGTTTAATAAAGGTGAAATTATGTTTAAGAAAAGACTAGTAAAATGTTCTTGAAACGAGAAGAAGTAAGATGATAGTGAATGATAGAAACCATGTTCTTTTTTGTATGGTTGATGAATTATGGTTTATGATTTGTTCCATGGATGTTTATGAGTTAGAAATGAGGTGAGAATGATGAGGTTATGAAGTCTAAATGATGAACTATGGAGAAGATTTGTTTGATGTATTATGAAAGAGTAAAATTAGGAAAAATTAGAATTATATGTTTAATGGGATTAAGTAAATGAAAATGAATCAATTAAGTGGATTTTTGTGAGGTTTAATGCAACCAATATGGTACTTAGATTCGCATAAAATGAGGCTGCATAAAAGTGTATGAATTCTGGAAAACTTGAAGAGTAAATGATGTTTCTATGTATATGGAATTTGTGGCATAGTCCCTACGATCGTGGCCAGTTGCACAAGCTTCTGTCATAATCGTGGGAAGGTCTACTACGATCTTGGGCAAGGCTTAAACATAAAATGTTATCTTTTAAGTGATGTTCGAAACAAATAATGCTAAGGTACTTTTTGTTAAGTCAAAAGGACTTTACGATGATTAATTTTGATGACAATCAAATAATAATAATGTTAGAAACAAATGAACGTTTTTTACAAGTGTGATAAGTGTGCAGACAAAGTACAGAAAATAGACACAGAAGGAAACACAGACGCAAAGTCATTATAGATGCAAAGTTAAAATATAAACGCAAATACAACACAGATGCAGATGCAAAGTCAAAGTACAGAGCGCAGACGCGAAGTTAAAACACAGACGCAGACACGAAGGCAAAATCAAAACACAGACGTAAATACAACACAAACTCAGACGCAGACGAGAAATAACATAGACGATATCATGAAGATACAATAACACGTCAGACAGTTATTTAGTTAGAGTTAGTTACAGAACTCAGCTAAAGAAGCAGTTATCAAGAATCAATAAGCGGTTATCAAAGATCAAGAAGCAGTTAGAGACGAAGGCTATAAATACTAGTTGGAGTCGAAGATGGTACAATCTTAGATAAGAAAGAAAGTTAGACAATCTGACAGAAAATTCTTACAGTACTTACTTAGAAAATAGAAATTCTATAATACGATCCTAAGAGAGCTAACATTACTGTAACAAAAGCTCACAATCTTTTTTTAGTGAGAGAAAGAAAAGGTTGATAGGCTGGAGAGGCTAAGAGAGTGAAAGAATACTTTGTAAGAGACCTAAAGAGGCTTTGGAAGGGAAGAACGAATACTTGTAATCATTTGAAGTATAGTGAAACACTTAGACGAACCTTGAGGTCTGGACATAGCCCACGGTTTGGGGTGAACCAGTATAAAAATCGCAGTGTCTATCTCTCTATCCTTTACTTCATTTTATTTTTTTGTTAAACAATCATAAAGAAGTTATTTGCAATTTAACTAAGTAATAATTTCCGTATAAACTTTGTGATATCTTTTTAACAAAAAAAAGAAGTACTTAGCAAGATTTTATATTCACAAAAAAAAGGATACACCATTCAACCCCCTTCTTGTGTATCGAGTTTCTTGTACGTAAATTCTATACTAACATGTGATTTATTTCAATTGGTATCAGAGCTCGGTTTCCTAGAACCACCTTTACAAAGTGAGGAAAAAGATCTATGGCAGAATCACATGTTTTTATAGTTGAAGTTGCCTCCGTCATAAGACCTCCTGCGTTCAATAGTGAAGATTATCATTATTGGAAGGACAGGATGCAGCTCTTTATAGAATCCACACACATTGATATTTGGGATATCATCGAGAATGGACCATATAAACCAGTAGATGATGAAGGAAATGCCATTCCTCGCAATAGATCGTCAGCTGATCACAAAGCCAGATTTCAACTAAATTCAAAGGCCAAGTTCTTTCTGAGTTGTGCATTGAGCAGAAGTGAATATGATAAAGTTCATAGATGCGAGACTGCAAAGAAGACGTGGGACACTCTATCCATCACACATGAAGGCACAATCCAGGTGAAAGAGTCCAAGATAAGTATTCTTGTACACTAGTATGAGCTGTTTAAAATACAGGAAGTTTAGTTTGATGATCAGATGTTTGGACGATTTCAAACTATCATTAATGGACTTAAAACTCTTGGGAGAATATACGATAATCAAGACCATATGAGGAAGATTCTCAGAAGTCTACCGAGAAGATGGAGACCCAAACTCACTGCTATATAAGAAGCCAAGGACTTAAACAAACTAAAGCTAGATGAATTGCTTGGTTCTTTGAAGATACATGAAGTCGAGTTGGATACTGAAGACAAACCTAAGAGAGACAAATCCATAGCATCAAAGGCTGATTAGAAAAATCAAAAGGCTCGAAGAAATAGAAGTTCTTCATCAAAAGCATTAAAGATCGAAGAAGTCAAGAGAGATGATATCAGTGAGTCTGATCGTGATTCAAGTGAAGATGATGAAGAGCTATCTTTCATTTTGAGAAAGATCAGAAGGATGTGGAAAAAGAAAGCAAAAGAAAGCAAAAATTTTTCTTTTAAGAAAAATAGCAAAAAAGACGTCAAGAACGAGAAGACCTCTATAATTTTCTATGAGTTCAACAAACCAGGGCACAACAAGTCTAAATGTCAGTTGCTGAAAAGAGAACCAAAGAAAAATAAAGGAAATAAAAAGAGTATGATGGCAACTTGGGAAGATTTAGATTCAT
>JANZXR010000002.1:31862849-31884621 GCA_027575705.1 Erythroxylum echinodendron
ATATAATTAATAATAAAATAATAAAATTTTTATTAATGAAAATAGAAAATATATAAACAATTATTCTTTAATTATTTTTATATATTTCTATATAAATAAAAATATAAATAAATTATTTTTAAATATAAATCACATAGGATAGAATAAAATAAATTCTAATATAATAAATTATTAAATAATTAATAATAATAATTTTATATAATTAATAATACATTGTATATAATTAATAATAAAATAATAAACCTCCTGCAATAATCGTTTTGATATAAGAGGTATATTAGTTATTTATTATATATTATATTTCATTCTATCCATCTTCCAAACAACATTTCACTATGTTACATTATGAACTTTTCTATCCCTCCCAAGCAACGTTTTACTATATTACGTTTCATTCTATTATAAACCGTTCTATTTCGTTCTGTTATATTCCATTTTATTCCATTAATTAACATTTAACCAAAACAGGCCCTTAGGTTGAGTGATTATTAATGGAATGAAATAGAATTAGGGATGTCAATGGGCATCACAGCGGCCTGCGGGACGGTGGACCATTGGCGGGTCGGGTCTTTTAATTAAAAAATACAAAACGATGCCGTTTTGTCTGGCTGAGGGCTGGGTCGGGCTACTGACCTGGCCAGAATTGCCATGTCTAAATAGAATGTAATATTATTCTATCGTTTGGGATGATAATTTATAATAAAATAGAATGGAATCGGATAGAAGGGGAAGAGTTTCACATTACATCTCATTCTATCATAAACAGTAAAAATAAGTTACCTTCAATTTAGGGGAGTTTAGGATAGAATGTAAAATAATAAACAACATTTTGTTATATTACATTATAAACCCTTCTTTCAAATAATATTTTACTATATTACATTATGAACACTTTCAGTCCGTTCAAATAACAACTTTCTAATATGACTTTCAATTATGTTTCTTTTCATTATAAATTATTTTATTATATTAAAAACTTTACGTCTAACTAAATATAGCATCAACGATGAGGTTGAGCCTCCTATTTAAGAAGTAGGGTAAGACTTCAATAAGAGGAGCATCACCTACAAAAAATTTTTGGTTATGAGGGCGCACCACTATTAGGGTGGTACACAACTAGCTCAAACATAATCAGGAGTCGCTAAATTGGAAATTAAGGATCCATACCTAAATTTCTCAATTCTTTATGAAATTATTAATTCTCTTTAATTTGCATTGCCACCATTGTTTATCTTCGAGCTACTCTTGTTCACGATCCATTTGTATATTTTTATCTCATTGTTTTCCTAGCGTAAGGGCTTCTTGTTATCCATATTTTTTGTCTTAACTTACCTGGATCATCTAGATTTTATAGACTTAAGCTCAATTTAAAATGTCTTAAGAAAATTTCAAATCCAGTCTAACACATGAGATAGGTCTGGTTTGCTTCATATCAAGCTAGATTGAGTTTCTCAAGTCAGAGAATGACTTGAAACTTGATAAACTTATGCTTTTTCAATTGACTGTAGGCCATGCTCATGCCAAAAAACTAACTCTGCATCTAGTGACCCTGTTTTGAGTGGACAAATGAGTAATGTAATACCGAAGTAGTTCTCTTTCTCTATCAATGGATAATATAATATTGAAATAGTTTTATTATTCTATTTTAATTTTTAAAAGTCATTTATAACAAAATATTATTTTTTTCCAGATTGTTAAAGGATTGTTTTTTTTCTAATTATATTTTGGATTCCGAACCTTTTTTAGTAATGTGGGTACTTAAAAATGAACGATTTAGATTTTTCAATGGCCATAATAAATTCTCAAAATTAGAAAAAAGAATTGACTAATTTTGTTGACAATGTAGAATATAAATACTTGCTCATATGAAGATCTTATTTATGGCTCCAATTCTCAATTTTTCAATTTGGAAGTTCTTGATTGTAAGAGTAGTTAGTTAGGATGCCATGTTTCTTTAAGGTTTTAATTTTATTATGCAGTTTGAGAGTTCTTGATTATGTGAGTAGTTCGTTAGGATGTCACCTTAGTAGTGATATATCTCCCACATTACCAAAAATACATATAATACTTATTTAATGGAATCATGGTGAAAGTTTGGAATTTTATCAGTATTGAGTTAATGTAGTGATTTTTTAATATTGTCAAATCTTAAAGTTTAATTTAAATTTGAGTGAATATGTAGAGTGGTTCTATCACTTAAATTTCTTATTTGGTTGTTTTCTGAATTGCATATTTTAATTGGTTGTTCACATTGATGATTTATATTAGTTTTAAAAAAGCAAGTTAGAGAAATAGATGTCCATGCAAAATGGCTTTAAAGATAAAGGCCTAGCTTAATTATAGATTCTTCTTAAGACAATCCAAACCTCTATAATTATATTTTATATGATATGAAAGAATGGATATAATTATAACAATTTTTGGGAGCCTCAAAATTAAAAAGAAAATTAGTTAAGCAACTAAAATTATTGTTAAGAGACCAAAATATTATAACCTTAAAGAATATTAAGTAACCAAGGCTCATAGAAGATTAGGTACTGTTATTTGAATATTTTTTGAAGATCTTTTTATATTTTTATGTACTTATTAATTAGTAATAGATTTTTTAAAATTTTAATTATAATTTATTTATTATTAACATCCATTACTATTGGAGGTAGAAGAATTAGAGATCGACTTGATTTTGACAAGAAAATATAATGACAAGGTCAAATTACTCTTTATGAGTTTAAATTTGAGAATTGATTTGTTTATTACTGCAATAAAACTTATTCAAAACCACATAGTGTAATTATTTAAAAACATATTAAAATAACATTATCTAATCTCTTCCAAAATTTAGCTTTCATATCGATAAATAAAATTCATTTTTTCTGTGAAAAAAGTTCATAATATTTTAAACTCTTAAGGCTAAAAGAGCCCTAATGTTTACACTAAAATTTAAATTGGACCGTAATATTTTAGTACACTCAAAATGAACCTTAATGTTTAGAAAATGTTCAAAACAACCTCTGAATAGACGGAACCATTAACAGTGTTAGGCCTTCGTCAATTAAATGATGATGTGGAATTTAAAAAATTTTTCGAAGTGAGACCCACCTCGAGATGACGTGGAATTTTTAAAAATAAAAGTAAATCCCACTAGATATTAAACGTTGCGTTTGGTAGGGAAGTTGGGTTAATGTTTAAAAGAAAGTGCAGCATTTTGATTATGGGCTTAAATGAAAGTGGGACTCATTTTTATTTAAAGGCAGCATTTGGGAGGGAGGCAGTGATAAGTGTAAATTGCATCGTATTTTAGGGCATAGTTTGATATGTGTTTAGCCGTTAATCCAATCATTTAGTATGTGTTTAGGTTAGAATTGTGTTCATTTATTAATTATTTGTGTTTCAGGTATTTTATAATTTAGTACAATTTTTTGAGCTTAAATATTATATTTTTGAGGTACCTTGGTGTGTTTGCCAATGTTTCAGGGTCAGTATCGAAGAACGGAAGAGTTTCAAAAGACATTCGGGCCGAAACAACAGCCCATGATCATGGCATGATCGTGATAGAAGGCTCAGATGTAGGCCACGATAATAGCCTGTATCTGGAAAACGTGCAGACACTCACGATCTTCATGTTTTGAGGGATTTTTTTGGACCCTTCAGGCCTTAAAAAAGTCCTAGGGCTATCCAAAACATAAAAAAGTATAAAAAGAACATAAAAGGGAGAGACAGGGAGCTTTACATTTAGCCACTCTTGGAAACCCTAAAGAAGGATAAAAAGAAGAGAGAGAGAAAAGAAGAAGAGGAAGGAGGAAGAAGAAGTGGATCCCGACGCTGCTGCTCCCCTGATCAGGTGATATCCTGGTGTCACTGCCTTCCTGATTTGTCCAACCTAAGTTTCATTTTCTCTTCATTTCCTTTTTCGTTTAAATGTGTAAAGTTGAGATGGGTTGTATGGAAATGGATTTCTTGTTGTTGATAATATTCTAAACTCTCATTCAGGATATTACTTTGAATTAATGTTGATTTAATTATTTTTTTGTTTATTGGTTTAGGTGTTGTGATTAATTATGTATTTGCATGTTTCGGTAACAAACTGAGAGGATGAGCCGGATAAAAGTGATTAGATCTAATTAATGAGAGTTAGGTGATTTAATTGACCACTTAATTAATCTAATCGGTAATTTCATAGAGAAAGATCTTGTGCGAGACTAGATTGTTTATTAGAGAGCTTAAAACTAATTATAATTGTGGGTAATTTATTAATTGATAGATTGTAAGTTCCATAATTTAGTTAGGGTTTACACTTTAAGGTTTAATGGTTATAACTCGAGAAAGAGTAATCAACCCTACGACCATCTAGAACCGACACACATAAAAGGTTAGATTAACATTAATAATAGATAAAATCCCCTCTTTCATAACTTGATTAACTCTCTTGATGGACTTCCATTATGACCTAACTTATTGCTTAGTTTAATTCTATCTTATTGAATTTTCCACATTACAATTCTTGAATCAATTTCCAGTATTTACTTTCCGTGATCACTTGTGTAGTGTTTATTTCTTTTTTATTCTTTTCTCTGAGCCTTAGACGACTTAGGATTAGGCTAGTACCCTCTTTATGGGATCAACCCTTCAATACTACAACGTACAACCTATGCTCTCGTGGATTATTAAGGGTTCCATAAATTGTAAAAATTGCTCAACAGGTAGCTCATTGCCTTCAGATGATAAAGAGGCAAGGAATGGAACTTGATAAGGTAACAATAGGGACTGTTGTTCATATGTATAAGAAAGCAAGGGAGTTTGAAAAAGATTAAGAGTTCCTCAAGAGATGGTCATTGCATGAACATTATAAGCGCGAAGGAACACATATAACTATAGCTAAAAGAGAGGATATGCTCAAATGAATGTATCTTTGAGTTCACACACATACAATACGTTAATAAATGCATATGGAAAGGCTGACTAACTTAAGAAAAGCATTTTAGAGCTTTAGACTGTTGCTTAAAGAAAGCATTGTTCCAACCTCAGTGACTTTTAATACAATGATTCACAATTGTGGTAATCATGGATGAACTGTCTTCTTTAATGCAAGCAATGGAGAAACTTAGATACCTACTAGACACAAGAACATTTAACATCTTAATTTCCCTACATGACAAGCGTGATGATATTGACGTGGCTGAGTTCTATTTTTAAAAGGATGAAGGAGGCTCAATTAGAGCCAAACTTTATGAGTTACAAGACTCTTTTATACGCATTCTCCATAAGGCATAAGGTTAGATAAGCTGAGGCACTTTTATTGGAAATGGACATGAAAGGTCTTAAGATCGATGAATACACTCAGTCCGCTCTAACTAGAATGTATATAGGTTTTGGGATGTTTGAAAAGTCATGGTTTTAGTTTAGGAGGTTTCACCTTTAATTTAATAAACTACTGGTTTATTGGGACTCTTATCTTTCCTAGTTACAAACAATAGCAACTTCAGAGATATTTAGTAGATCATTATAATTCCAAATAACAAACATATTTCCTACTGGTTGCCACACCTTATTCTGGCATACAAGCTTCCAAGTGTAGGATAGAGGAATTTCATTTTTGTTTAGTTCCCTAGCTGCATTAACTTTCATAATCCTCTATTAAATAGGATAAGTTTGTGTACTAATACGCAAACCTTCCTATACGTTGCATTTCAGTGGAACTCTTATTAGATGTTGTTGTTTATTTTCTATTTATCAACTTTCATAATCGACATTGCATTAGGTAACTCAACCCCTCTCTTTACTTCCAAATATATTATGGTATATCATAATCTATCCATCCCAGTGGTTTGTGAATCCAAACATAATTATTCGCCTAAAGAACTGGCCAAATAGGTTAAACCCTCCATTATCCAATATTCCAAAGGGATACTACAGAAATTGATCCATAAAAGGATTGCCTCAACTTTTCCTTTGTCAAGTTTCACTTTAGGCCTCCATCTTTATAGGAACATTGGTTTCCCTCCCATATGTCACGAACTTTGTTCTAAAATTTATATTAACTCAATGTCCTTTGTAAATTGGAATATAAAGACATCTTCCTTGATAAAGAACGTTTTGTTGAGTCTCTTTTCTCCCCATTTGCTTGTAGCCTAATACTGGACTTAGGGAAATAAGGGCCTCTTCTCCAGAAAATATCCAATTGAGTTAATGCTTATGCTAAAAACCTATTTGTACTATTTCTATCAAAGGTGATACAACTACATTAATCATTGAGTTTTATTTAAAAGATAGATTACCTCTAGGAGGAGTGGTAGCTACCCTCTTATTCTATGATTTATCAGTACAAAGTCTCGACACTTTCTTTTGTATTGGATGCCTTCTCCTTCCTCTTCATAGCAGTACCTTGAGTTGGGGATGAACTTCGAAATCTAACATTTCCTAGCAATTAAGGTATGGTTAGGAACTCCTATAGTAGATGTTGATTCCTTCAGTTTGTACCTGGTTAGCGTGGTTGGAAGCTTTCGGGACTCCTAGAGGGTCCTCGATCACTATCTAAAAGGGTCCCACAGGGAGAAATCTCAAAAGTGGTAAAGTTCCATTAGATCCCAATGCACTTATCAATTAAAGCTTAATTGATAAGGGTAAAAAAGTAATAATAACCAAAATCCTTAACTTGAAAAGTAAAAATCAAAATTCTCAAGTACAAATTTATATATTTCTTTTTTCTTTACCAAAGTAGTGTCTGAAAAACAACTACCATATAAAAGATTAATTATAAATAATTTTAGTTGGGATTTATTTAGTTGGATTATATTTTTATGCACTTGATATTTTATTAGTTTTAAAATTTTTTAAGTATATATAATTAATTGATAACAAAAATATATACACATGATATCTACGTTATATTTTTATTAGACATACATTTTCAGAGCAAAATATTTTTTATCACATGTTTGAATTACAAGACTAATTTTTATTAAAGTATAAAATATTAATTTAAAAAGAAAAGATGTTTTTAAGTCAAAGTATTTTAAAAATAATAATACATGCGTTTTTATCAAAGAAATCATCTTTGTTTATGGTAATAATAATTAATTAGTTATAAAATAAAAAGAGATTATTATTATCTATCAAAATAATAATTTTAAATATAACTAATATAATAATTAGTTAACGCTAGCATTTAACTTAGTTGGCACACTAATAGCATTTTACTCATAAAAACTGTTACCCTTTAAAAAATAGTTCTTCCGTGCGTACCATTCATATTGAATGAGCACCTAAAACGTATTCCACAAAGCCCGAGGCACCAATCCAGCGATCTCTGGGAGAGATGGGGATCGAAAACTTTTATTGATCTAAGCAGTATACTGTTTCTTGGATGCATTGTTGACATGGAACAAGAACAGGACGTGTTGGATTCCATACGATTACCCCAGAAAAGATTAAACCCAATATTACGCTTGAAGCTGGCTCTCTCTAAAGCTGCTGGCCAAATGGTTTATTGAACCTGAACCAGCTGTCCAGATTATTGAAGTCTAAAGGGAAGATTTTTCAAGTTGTTGTGCAAGATATTTTTGAGCAATTACTCGAACATACTAATTATCGTGACAAAAAAATAGGAAAAGACCATTATTCTTGGCATCAATGTCATCTTAAAGGTTTTCAACCACATACTTAGGCATAATGATGGAGAATCCTTTACTTCTTAAGTGGTTTTCAATTTATCTCCAACTTTTGTCTCTGTCAACAGCTGCTTTCCTTGTGATGTGTTCCCAATAGACATGTGCCTCATCATTTAATTTCTTTTCTGTCCCTTTCTTTGGTTTTACATCCTTGCATAGTTTTAGAGACGTAGCTAACTCTCCATCCGTATAGAATCAAATTGCTCACGGATGAACTTTGTTAATGTCTTAACTATAATTATCAAGAAGCGAATAGTTAGTACGATTAATTATAAAAGGTTTGGTTCTGCATTCTCTGTTTCCTTCATTTTTCTGGAAATGCTCTATTCGATTACGAGCACTGAAACAACTTGTAGCTGTCAAGCGCAGCAGGCTAATAATTAATTTCCAGTATAGCTTAATTTTGTGCAGTAATATTTCACCAAGGAAAAGAGAAGTCATGTAGAGCAGAAAATTGTTTAGATGTGGGAATTCTGAAACCAACCCGTATTCTGCAACCCTTCTTTTCAGCAGTCTTAAGTTATAGCTCCGTCTTCTTCCAACCTCTATCTTCAGATTTCTCCCAAGTTGTAGCTCGTGATTGCAGGTCTAAAGTTACTCTTAGGGTGGCAATTTTTATCTGACAAAGATCAGGTATGTGTAGGGCTTGCCACCTGCTACAGTATCAACGTTAACGGGACCAATGCAATGAGCATGACAACAGCAAAAAAATCAAGTACTATCACCGATCACTTGGAGCAACAAGGAAGCGAACCCCCAGCAACCCACATGATCCCTATAGCTAGGTTTTGGGATGGGGTTAGCCGACGCCGCGTGTCATTATATCAGCTTTATAATATAAAGCTTAAGTGGCCGTCCGAATCTTTTTGGGACATTACCTATTATCATGATTTTATGCGTACTTATTTACAAGTATTTATTCATTGGATGGGAACTATAAAATATAATAAGTACATAGTAGTAAAAATAGGTGATCTGAATCAAATATTTTAGAGTACATGTAATGATTGAACATGATAAAAAAGATAAAAGTTGAGAATATCAACCATTGGGAAGACTTCCCACATAATCAATAATCTCAAACAAACGATATGACTCGCTGAGGGCATCCCACCACTCACATTTGACCCCAAAGCCAGTCATCAAACATCCACTTGAAATTAAGAGGAGTGTGAGTGAAAATTCCGTAGCACCAAATTATACCTTAACACCAGCACGTCGGCAATCGGGCTCCGTCTCCACCATCGACCTTCTAGATGCCGGGGCAAAGTGGGTTGGTATTATTTAAATAGCTAGCTTGGGTCCTTTAAATATGAGAGAAGCTCAGATCATCTTTAATTTCTCTTCTGTATTTTCACTTTAAATTTTATT
This sequence comes from Erythroxylum echinodendron, assembly GCA_027575705.1. Lineage (NCBI taxonomy): Eukaryota > Viridiplantae > Streptophyta > Magnoliopsida > Malpighiales > Erythroxylaceae > Erythroxylum > Erythroxylum echinodendron. The sequence continues at coordinate 31,871,888 of JANZXR010000002.1, forward strand.
TAGTTTATTTTTAATTTATTTCTATCTTATTTTATAACTTATAAAAATAATTTTATTTCTATTTTCATTTTTAACATAATTTAATTTTTTTACTAATTAAATAAATATTTATTATTATTTAAAATTAATTATTAATAATATTTATGACTAATAAAATGCAATTATTCATTTTATTTTAGTTTATCTATAGTTAGTAGTATTTTTAAATTTAATAATTATTTAATCTATCTAAATTTTTATTTTAAATAACATAAAATATATAATTTCCTGATTTTTAAAACACTATTTATAAATTAAATATTTAAGTAAATAATATCATTGATTTTCAAAATTAAAATATATTTCAGTAAAAATACTAGTCTACATATAACATTTAAAATATTGTTACTTATTTTAATAGTTATTTTATTAATAAATGCATAAACTTAATTTATATCCAAATTATATTTAATATTTTATTATCATTAAAAATAAATATATGATTATTCTTAAAGTTAACAATTAATCAGTAAGATAAAAAAAATTAAGAAATAAAAACTAAAAGTAATACCTCATTTTAACGTTCAGTTGGAGAGGCCATTTGGTTTGTAAGTTGTAACAGTGCAACCAAGTCAAGTGTGTGACTTAGACAGCTCAACGACTGGCCCGTTACAGCTAAGAAGTTGCGTTTATGCTCCTATGTGTCAATCCATCAAATGTTTTCAGTATTAAATTTAGGGGCCATATCCCAAAATAAGCTACTTAGGGACTTGCAGCATTGTAATGTTCAATTTGAATCACTCACCTGCCAATTAAACTGCACAATTTGAGACTTTGAAGCTGCATCAGGATGATGGTGTCCACTCTCCAAGTTCTTTGGAGTCTCGAAAGGCTCCATATGCGCACGTGTAAGAACGTCGTGGTTCATACAGAATGGCACAGGCAGAGTAACAGAAGCAATTAAAATAGATCTCTAGTTAAGAGAGGGCTCCAGGCCACGTTGGTCTTGATTTTAACATTCAAAACACATGGATTAATGGTGTCCTAGAAAAGTGAATACGACGGGCATATATAAAAGAAATGCTATACAATACAACTAGGATATTTTGTCCTAAAAGCCCAGGGCATAAATCCTCATCTCCTTTCACTTGAAAGGACTGCGCATGTATCAACTTGATTCGTCGGCTCCTAGCGAGAGGAGTAATTATTGAGCAGGCTAGTGTTACAATAATAATATGTTGTATTTTAACACATAATATTATAAAATTTATAATGAATAATTTTACTACTATTCCTTCCTACATAAAGTATAGAAATTGGGATCCAAATATTGGCCTGCACATTTGACATGCATGTGACTCTAGCTGCATCCACGTACGTTCCCAAATGGTCTCAACAGTACTTAAACAGTAGTTATGCTGCAGTTGGGTCCCTTGGCAATCGTGGGCCTTGTTTCAGACACGGTGTGGTGTGGACAGAAATTGAAAGATTGAGACAAAAAACGCTCAGGTTCAAACATTTCCTGATACGCTATATCTATTGGTGTAGATTGAACCATGTCTCGTTCATTTTTTCCATTGCAGTACTCACTCTCAGAAAGAAATTATCATTTGGTTCTCATTCTTCCAAGTCTATCGTGGAGTCTCCAACTGATCAAGCCACCATAAAAGGGAAAACTTATCCTTTCCTATGTGCTTCAAATTAGTATAGTGATTATTGATTAGATATCAATACTATTTTCGCATCACCAACAAATACCACTTTTAGATGCGTGATCATTCTCGATTGTAATTAGGAGTCAGGGGCTGAAGATTCATCATTACCTTCTGTTCACAAGCATATCATAGATGCTATTAATTACTAAGATTCTTAGACGAAAAAGGAAAGGTTCAAAATTTATTCCAAATCACGCAATTGGATAACTAATTAATTATTGGTGGTCTTTTCTTCTACAATGAAGTATCTCTCTCAGTTCCATCTTTATATACTACACAGACAACTCTATTTCCCTCCCTTCCTTTTGCGCAGACACACACAAGTGAGTGTCCCTTCCTGGCAAGTTCTTCACTATCTTCCATATCATGTCTATTCCCATCCTTTTGTTTCACACTTGATACGTACTTCATTACAAAGTACAACCGCTTGCCTGAAACTCTTGAAAACTTTTGGGACAGTCGTTATACTACATTTGATATGCATGATTCACTTTTCTTTCCTGTATTCTTGTCTTAATCCTTTTTGTTGCTTTCATTAATTCTATACACTACATTTGATGTGCATGATTCCATTTCTTTCCCGTATTCTTGTCTTAATTTTTTTCTGCTGCTTTAATTCATTTGTTTTTCTCTTCAGCGTGGAGAAGATCAATGTCGCCTCGTTCTCTTCTTCCTCACTAGAGAACTACTGGTAGAAATTGACATATCTGTGTATTGCCATGCAAGTAATTGCTCTAGTCCTAGATGCAGTCAGCAAGTTTTTAAGCTGTTTCACACTTTATTACTTAAACTTGTTCTGTATATTCTTGGGGTTCAACCATCACTTGCTGAAATTAACTTGGCTTTCTAATTTACCTTGTTTTTCTACAGCGAGCTATATAACATTGTTAGTAACAGATTATTATGTTGGTATTGCAGAAAGGTTCGAGTCCAGGTTTGCTCCAGGGAAGCATCAAAATGGTGGGGGTCTAATAATTGCATGGAGAAATTTAATCCGGTAAGGGAGTCAAATATAGCCCTTGTGGTTTCAATTATTATGGTTATGCACAAAATTTGAGTTTTTTTTTTTCGTGGTTGGTATGATTGGAAAATAAGAAAAAAAAATTACGTAATAGATAATATTTTAATACTAATCTCCAACAACATTTCGATGTTTAAAGCAGAATCTTGAATTTGGTGTACTGTTAATCATGCCGTTCATAATAATTTCTTCTCTGAAATAACAACAACATCCAGCTCAAATACCTAATGCAACGGAATATTTTAGAGATGTTCACACACAATACAACCAAGGATGTTTGTGGGGGGTTTCAATATGCATAGAGTGGCCAAAGCTCCTTTACAGACACATGACGTTAGCCAAGATAAACTGTAGCCTATATTCATCTGGTTCACACTTCCAGTCTACATTTCTCTTCGGTATAAATTTAGTATAAACAAAGAAATAAATGAAAATGATGTTTACCAAGATTTTATCTACTATTGTTTAATCCTTAAGTGGCATATAAACCACTAGTCAGTTGACACACATTTAAAGAGCTTTAGTGTACAAGACGTTTAAATTTCACGGTTAATTGTATATAATGTTGATTATTAAGTGTCCTATCTTTTAGTCAAATAGAAATAAGCAGAGGGTAATGGCTGACCAACAGGACATATACAACTTTCTGCTTGGACTTGCCTTTAATTTTTTGAGAAAATGCATTAAGATAGCCTCTGCCTTGCATCTACCTGACAATTGCTCAGACAACAAATTAAAACTGGCCTATTCCTGACTACTAAGGTTTTTACCCCGATTGTCAACATCTTGCTAGTCATTATTTTGGAAATATACAGCAACCATCACAATAACAATCTTCCAGTTGTAATTTCGCTAAAATATAAGGTCCTAGAAATTTAAGTATACATAATCTTTATCTTTAATTAGTAGAGAGATTGTTTCTATATAAGCACATAAAAAAGTTTTTTAAATAATTAAAAACAATAATTAAATACATAAAAATAAAAATAAAAATAGGAAGTAATTAAATAAATAAACATATAAAAATATTTTATTACTTCTTTGAAAAGTGTAATAGGCACAAACATATTTTTCAATTTTTAATTTAAATTTGCTATTAAATTATGGAATTCCATGTTCAACCAAAAATAGCAAGTGCATATAGATTATATAAAAGATTTGATCTATAACCTAAGCCTAATGACTTAAAATTTTGAGTAAAAATATGATTTCTCTTACATATGAACCACTGTTATTTCCTATGAAAATAGAGAATTCTGAAACTTTTTTCAGTTATTAAATATTTCAATATAGTTATTGAACTTTATTAATTACTTTGCGTTAGGATGTTTTTAACATCGGCTAATGTAAATCCTACTTCTTTAGTTATTAAAATTTATTAATTATTCAAGGTTAGGACTTTATCTAAAATTTTATGTGAGTTTCTCTAGTCCTTTGTTAACGGAAATTTTACTAATTTAGTTATTGAATTTTTTTAATCATTACAATGTTAAGTTCTTTTTTCCCTAACATCCGAATAATGAAAATTTAATGTGGGTTATAATTGGAAAAATAAAATAAGAAACACAATTGAAGTAAAGAAATGTAAGTATGCTGAATTATAACTTATATATAGATATATAGATCGACTTCTAAAGTTCTTTTTATAATTTGATTTTAGTTTAAGAGGTTATAGTATATGATAATTATTAGTATAGATGCCACCAAAAAAATTGTAATGTATCGTGTTATACAGTTAACGATACACTATTACTTATAAAAATGAAATTTAATGAATAATAACAACATTTTAATGAATTATTAAAACAATGGGAATTGAACTCAAATCACATACATTCCGCATAAACGCGTGAAATTATACGGAATCTTACTACAAATGATCGTATTTATATCACTATCATATATATGATTTCTCGAATTACAGTGAGGGATTTTATTTGTTTCATTTGGAAGGTTTGGTGAGCGATTCAATGTGTTGGGTGTGGGTATAGGCTCAGCAAAATTTGTTGACAGATATGTGGTTTTCATTCAAACAAAATATCACCTCTTTTTTTTTTTTTTTTTAACAATAAGGTGGTATCACTACCTTATCCATCTGATTGAATAGCTCAAAAATAAAGCATTCACACATAACTTAGTTAATTTTGAGGAATAGATCTCCTACTTGTCTTTCAAAAAATATATGAAAATTTTACTATATCGGAAATAACAACCCTAAAAGAAAATTAAAACATATTAAAATTCATATAGTTAAATTTTCGTGGCAACCCATTACGAAACTCATGAAATGGTAATATATTGCATTATTTTTATACTAACAACTATTTTTGACACTTTATCACTAACACTAACAAAACACGTAAAATTCACATTTATAAGAGATTACGTGAAATCTTCTTATATAATATTTGAGAATCAAAAGTGACTGTACTTTGAATACGTAGTCATTCATGTATTTGATGTTGGAGGTTCAAGAATCGTACTTAGAAAGATGAAAAACTATATATACGTGATTCATTAGTTATATCAATAAACTATTATAATTTTAAATATTTGACCACTTAATTAAAAATTTTATGAAATTATCTCTTAATTTAAAAATATTTTAAAAATTTATAATTAATCATTAAAAAATATATTTTAGTATAGTCTAATAATAGAACATCTGTGCCATTTACACAGAAAAACAAAATGTAAGAGGAACAAAAAGAAGAACATATACCGTATACAGTTTTATGTGATGGATAACAAAAACATTAGCATTTGGCAAGGAATATAACAACTAATTGAATCCTGTAAAATTAAAAGGATTGCGTAATTTTTATTTTTTTTTAATTCAGTACTAAAGTTTTCAAAAATTTTAATTGAGTGACTAATAAAACGAAATCTTTATTGTTTATAATATTTAAGTATTACTTGAAAACGTTATCTCTATTTTAATTTAGTTATGACTATTATTTTTTCAAATAAAAATCTAACAATAAATCAATAAATTAATACCAACAGAATTAATATTTTAAACTAAACCTTAAGATTTTAAAAGATCAATTATAAATTTTAAAAACTTGAACATTAGATTAAAAAAATTCAATACGTTAATTTTGTCACCGCTTATTTGACTGAAGTATCTAATAATATGGCCAATAAACATGTACGTGGCCGAATGATTATATGAATAGTACTGTATTAACAATATTAGGTCTTCCTAAAATAAATATTTCTTTTTCCCACCCCAGTCAGTAAAATAATTTAAATAACGCATTAAAACTACTTCACATACTGTAGATTCTTGGTCTTGTAAAGATTTTATATTCATATGGTAAACAGTTAAAAAGGAAATAAGAATCTTGCAAAAATGGGGGGAGTGATCGTGTAGCTCTAGACCAACAGACATGTAATCAAGTTTTGTCTACAAAGTCCAAATCCTGTGAAAGAGAAGACCATAAGGTTTTCATCGACATAAAGAAAGTAAAAACAAAAGCAGAAATAGGAAAGAAAAGATTAAAAATTATAACTTGTTCGTCTAGAGTCCCTCTCGTACCCTTGTCTGTCGAATTCTCCGTCTCTCACTGTCTCAAAATCTCTTACTTCTGTATTATTTTTGCCCTTCAGTTTTCTTGTCCAAGCTCTAATACGCCTGTTCTTGATCATCATCAACTTTCAGCCTCTAATGAGCATGGACAGCACGGACCCACCTTTCAAAGAAACTTACAAGAAACTTTTGGGTAAAACCCTCAGAGAACCTGATAACCAGCTTGGGATGAGCAGTGTCAATAAGCTAGGCGTTGTCGAGGAATGCGAGCTGCCACTGATTGATCTTGGTTGTTTGAGTTTGGAGGAAATTGAAGAAAGAGAGAAGTGCAAACTAGAAATAGCTAGGGCTTCGCAGGAGTGGGGTTTCTTTCAGGTGGTAAATCATGGGATTTCAAGTGAGATTCTGGAGAAAGTGAGGAGAGAGCAAGCGAAGGTGTTTAAACAGCCTTTTCATAGGAAAAGCAGGGAAGAGTCGCTGAGTTTCTCAGCTGGTACTTATCGTTGGGGGACACCCACGGCCACTTGTCTCAGGCAGTTTTCTTGGTCTGAAGCTTTCCATATTCCCATGACAGATATATCTGCTTCCTATAATTCCAATAGTCTCAGGTAACATTTATTTTCGTTATGCTTGATATGTTTGTCATTAATTATTATTACGTGTGAACTAGAAAAATTTTAGCGGAGTTAAACATGCCAAAAAGAGGAAATAGGAGGTAATAAAACTTTGAACCCAGTGGTAAGTTTTAGATGATTGCTCATTGCGGGCTGATTATCACATGTATACATTCTAACGCAGGGAAGTCACTATAACTTCTTCAATGCATGGATATAAAGTCCGTTAAGCATAGGTGGACGTGGTTATAACTAATTAACAATTAGAACAAGTTCTAATCTCAAAATCTAATTAGGGTGGGTCTTATTTTTTGAAGAAATTAACTAGTACAATAGTTAGTTCTCCTAGAGAAAAGAAAAACTTTCTTATAAGGGAGAGACATTCTTCATGATTGCTTATTATACAGATAACTTATAAATTACTCGGTACAGATCATCTATCTATTTATGTTATTCTATGTCCATCTTATTTCGCGACTATTCATCTATTGAATAAATGACACAAAAAGAGATTAGATAGATAGATCAGGGTCTAGAAAGCATCTCATCTCTTAAAAACATCACATCAATAAGCATACCCTTCACTTGCATGCATGTAACATCTACTGGCATAGTCTGGTTGGGTACGCTCAATCCAGAGAAGGGAGTGTGATGCGCCAGCGCCACATTTTAATCACGTGAACCAGTGTCACCAGTTTTATGAGCTGGACGCCAGATTAACTAGTCTGCTCACAAGGCCTCCAACGCTCATCCGGGTCCCCTTTTCTTCTCAATACCATACTTGTTTTGACCCTCTCCCATTGATTGGTTGTAAAACTTTTATCTATTTGAAACGCTAACATAGCCTTTTTAATTATGTTTTGGACTACTCAAGTAATTAAAAAAAAAAGATATTTTAAATAATATAATCTTAAACTTTTATTTAATAAAATACTTTACAATGTAAAACTTTAAAATGTTAAGAAGTTAATTGAACATTTTATTTATAGGACCTTTTTGTATGTCGTAATAAACATGATTATTTTTACTCAATCAATTATAATTAATTTGGTTTAGATGACATAAAAGTAAGAATCTGAATTTCAGTGACTATTTATTTTACATTAGGAAACGTGACATACAAGAGGCATGCACTATGTTCGGCTATTAAGATATAAACTCGATATTTGACCAGCACATCTTGTTGGTTGATTCTAATTTTTGAATTAGGATAGTAAACGATCGTGCCAATGCATAAACCTGTTGCTTTTCTCTTTTTGTTGAAAACTATATGCAGTTCATCGATGGAACAATTTGCTACAATAGTTGCCAATCTAGCACAAAATTTGGCTGAGATATTGATGGAGAAATTGGGCAGGAAATCGAGTTTCTTCAGAGAAAATTGCTTGCCAAGCACTTGCTACCTTCGACTGAACAGATATCCATCGTGCCCTGTTCCTTCACAAGTATTTGGACTCATGCCTCACACTGACAGTGACTTCCTCACTATTTTGCATCAAGATCAAGTTGGTGGGTTGCAATTAGTGAAGAACGGACGATGGTTTGCTGTTAAACCCAATTCTGAAGCTCTTATCATCAACATCGGCGACTTATTCCAGGCACGTTTATTAGACTTGTTATTAGCTTATGCGTCCTTTATTGTCTCAATTAATGTTCACTAGACTTGCTCGTACAACGAAAGCTATTATCCTTTTATTAAAATTTGGACTAAATCATATCTTGGACACAACTCCCCGGCAAAACTATGTTAAAATGGATATGTATGTTATGGATTTGTCTATTTCAATGATGGTGTTGTGTGACTAGTAATCCTATTTAAAAACTTCAGGCGTGGAGCAACGACGTGTATAAGAGTGTAGAACACAGAGTGGTGACAAACCCGCTAGTGGAGAGATTTTCAACGGCATACTTCTTCTGCCCGTCGTATGATACAGAGATAGAGAGCGGGTGTGAGTCTTCAGTTTATAAGAAGTTTAGCTTTAGGGAATACAGAGAACAAGTTCAGGAAGATGTTAAAAACTTCGGTTACAAAATTGGACTTTCTAGGTTTCGTGTTTGAGACAAGAAGTAATGTATAAACAGCTTCCGCTCTAGTAGAAAAGGATGTATATTGCGATTATATATATATATATACCGTAAGGCCCCAGAATTTCACTGAACGACTTTGTTAACATTTACACCGTACCTTACATTTAATCTCAAGTGGCATGCTTATTAACTAAACAAAAACAATGATACCTTCTTTGGTACATCTTAAGAATATTTTTAATTATGGACTCAAGATCAACCATGAACTTATATTAATTGAGAAAATGTAGAAATATACTTATTTTGTTTTCTATTGAACGACGAATAAGCTACTGAACTGCTTGAGTAAGTTCCTCAATGTATGAACAAGCTCCAAAAACTTTTGATTAATCTTTATGAAAGTTGTATACCGTTATGCCCTTAATGTCTTTCTGCATCCTTCTTAGTGCATGAACCTTTTAATGAGTTAGGGAAACTAAATGTCTTATTGGGTCTTCTCACTGTAGGTTGATGCGTGTCGAATACACCAAAAAATAAAATCTAACTTAGTACAACTAAATTTATAGTAGTAGTGAGTAGGTATCTTATCAACGGAGTGTGTATGTGTAGCTTTTGTGATGAAAAGAATTGGTGTTTAGGATAGGGCGCTTGGTTGGAATCAATAAGAGAACAAAGTAAAATTAAACTAATAAAAACAAATCAAATTAAAAAGCATAAAAGTGAGAAGATTAATGAATGAGTTTGGAATCCAGTTCTTCAATCAATCTCAGCTTACGCAGAAATAAACATATTTCATTGTCTTGTAGGTTAACAATAAGTTCTGTTAACTCCAATTTTCCCTTAAATTTTGTTTAATCGAAATAAGCTCTTTAACTAAATATGACTATCAAACAATTTAGAATAAACTCTCTAGATTTAATAGGACAGTTAGCGTACGAGCTAAAAAAACAAACTAATAATCTAGGCAACAACTACACAAGCTCAGGTCATTTAACCTATGTTATTTTATTCTTAATGATTCAACACTCCACAAATGAATCAAAAACACAACTATTATGTAGTGTATTCAAGATTCTCTTAAAGGGTTTATGTAAAAACAATCCAATGAGAGCTTTCAAATCATTCTTACAAAAATACTCAAATCAATAAGCAAATAATAACATAAATAATCTCCAAAGAGAAAGAGAGTCAACAATACACAATGAAGAGATTAGGGGTGGGCACGGTTCTGTTTGGTCAGTTTTTGACTGTTGAACCGAACCGAACTGAACCGAATAATCGGTTCTATTATATAAAAACCGAACCGAACTGAATGTCAGATAAAACCGTCGGTTCGGTTTGTCTTGCGGTTCGGTTCGATTCGGTTATTTCAATCAGTTTGGGCCTTAATTTTAGGCCTTAAAATTTGGGTCAATTTTAGTATATATTCAACATTTTTATTTCATTTTAGGACCTATTTGATGGTTGTTATACTTGCAAAGTTGCAAATTTACCTTATATACCTAGAGTTAGAGGTATAAAAAAAAATTAATCTTTTTTTGTTTTTAGTTGATCGGTTTGGTTCGAAAAAATTTTTGCCTACACCTCAACCGAACCGATATAGTTAGTTTTTCAATATCCGAAACCGAACCAAACCATCCATCACATCGGTGTGGTTCGGTTTAGTCAGTTTTTTGTGTTGGTTCAGTTTTTCGGTTTTTTTGCCCACCCCTAGAAGAGATGCTCAATTGTGATCTTTAGCTTCGATTTCCCCTTCAAATCAGAAGGAAGAAGGATTAGCCCCCCATGGATCTCAATGAAGTCAGAGTTCTATAGTCTTTCGTGTTCCAAAAATGATTTATGCCTTCTTGGTTGCTCATATGTCTATTTATATGAAAAAGTAGGTTTTTTGTGGCCATTCATCAAATCGTGCATCATGTTAATGCTAGTTTCGTGATTATGCACGACGGTGCAAGTGGATACACGACTGTGCATCTTATAGGTCATGTTGAATTCCTCATTTTCTTACATTTTCTTGCCCCATCTTCACTCTATTCCAACTCCTTCTTGTTCTATAAAGAAAAATGAGTTTGAACACTAAGAGGATGACTCAAGGAATGTGCTTTTAACTCATTTTAGTTCTTGTACTTCCAACTTATACCTAAAACAAAATGTGAACTAAAAAGAGTCTCTTAAGCATTTCATAACAATAATCACTAAGTATTGTAGAGTAAATGTATAATCAATTAAGCCACTATAAGAATAATATAGAATCTGCGAGATTGCCAAAAAATGTTGCAGAATCAAATTTGCGATATTTTAAAAAACGTCACTAAAAACGTCGCGGATTGTGGTGTAAGCAATAGGTTTCTGCGGCGTTTTACGTAAAATGTTGCAGAATATGTACACATTCTACGACGTTTACAGAAACGTCACTAAAAGAGTTTACTTTCAGCGATGTTAGGAGAAAACGTCGTGGAATCATCAAGATTCCGCGACATTTCTATAATATTCTGCAATGTTTTCATAAACGTCACAGAAAGGTATATTATGCGACGTTTTATGTGTTGAGGAAAACATCGCAAAATGGAAAGGTATATTCTGCGACGTTTTATGTGTTGAGGAAAACGTCGCGGAATGTCAGCAGCATTCCGCGACATTCTGCGAGGTTTTTTTAAACGCCGCGAAATGTTGCTGACATTCCGCGACATTTTAAAACATCACGGAATGTTTAATAAAGCGTCGCAAATTGCCCTTTCTTGTATTTAATTTTTTACCCCTAAATAAATTTAATTTAATAAATTTTCAAATTAAATATTAATTTTAAATCTTATATATTTAATAATTAATCAATATTATTTAATATTGAATTTTATTTGTTTATTTTTAAATTTTTAAGTTTATCATTAATTTGAATAATTATTTATGTATCACAAGAATTTCACAAGAATATCACAGTTTAATAAAACGTCGCATATTGCCCTTTCTTGTATTTAATTTTTTACCCCTAAATAAATTTAATTTAATAATTTTTCAAATTAAATATTAATTTTAAATATTATATATTTAATAATTAATCAATATTATTTAATATTGAAATTTATTTATTTAATAATTCTTAAATTTTTTAGTTTATCATTAATTTGAATAATTATTTATGTATCGCAAGAATTTCATAAATGAAGACAATTTGCAATTTAATTGCAATTTCCAAATATGTCAAAATATGATTAATATAAAAAGTTTGTCTTAATGTAATAAGATATCAATATGAGTACATATATCTAATCTAAACGAATATTATGTGTAGAACATAAAAGTTCTAAAAGCTTTTTTTGTTGTTCAAATTCAATTCTTTATTGCTCGACTTCGGTAGTGAATAGATCCTGCATTTGCTCAACTTTTTTAGTCAATTCATCGACCTGAGACTGCAACTCCTGATTAACCTTCTTTGACTCCTCTAGTTCGTCTCAAAGTCTCTTTCTAACCAAAGTCTTCCCTTGTGGTCAAGGCCCAACTCCCATGCCAACAACATAATCAGATCTTGTGCACAAGACTTTGCCACACACTTCATCCACTGTCATCGGATGACCTTATTTTATTGAATCTGCCAATTCCTTACACGTTAATTCCTGAAAAAAAGAATTAATTAGATACTAAATTCATAAATACTAAAAAAAATTATATTTGAATTATGTACTCACCCATTTTTCTCTGCATTCTGTAGTTGTCCATTGACCTTTACTTTCATCATAATGAGTGTGATACCATAGCTTCATCCGGTCACTCTCTTCTCCATCTTTGTCACTTTGTTGTATTGAAAAATATTATTAGTAATATTTATTATAAATTTTGAAATATCAACC
>JANZXR010000002.1:31884721-31900995 GCA_027575705.1 Erythroxylum echinodendron
AAATACAGCTTGTTATATTCAAAATAGAATACTTTTGCGACCATGGTTGAATAAAACTCCATATGAGTTATGGAATAAAAGGAAGCCTAATATATCTTACTTTCATCCATTTAGTTGCAAGTATACTATATTGAATGCAAAAGAAATTTTGGATAAATTTGATTATAGGGTTTATTCAGGAATTTTTCTAGGATATTCATTATCTTCTAAAGCTTTTAGGGTTTATAATCATTGTCTTAAATTTGTTGAAGAATCTATTCGTGTCAAGTTTGATGATGGTTCTCAACTAGATAGAAGTAATGATACTGATAATGAAACCCTAGCAGTACCCTTGGTTGGTAATGAAGATGTGTCACCATTAGATGTTCCTCTACAGAAAGTAGAAGATGTTCATGAAAGTTTTAGTCTAAAAAAGGACTGGAAATATAAATCTTCTCACCCAGAAAATCTGATTATAGGAGAAACTGTAGACGGTGTGAGAACTAGGTATAAATTCATAATAAAAGCAAATGTAGCTTTTATTTCTGAAATAGAGCCTAAGAAAATTGATGAAGCTCTTCAGGATGAAGCTTGGATTTTAACCATGCAAGAAGAGCTGAACCAATTTACCAAGTGTAAAGTTTGGTCTTTAGTTCCCAAACCCTCCAAAAAGTCTATTAGAGGAACCAGATGGGTTTCTAAGAATAAACTAGATGAGTCAGGTAGAGTAAGTCGTAACAAAGCTAGATTAGTAGCTCAAGGCTATAATCAACAAGAAGGAATAGACTATAATGAAACTTATGTCCTATAGCTAGATTAAAAGCTATTAGGATTTTGCTTGCATATGTTGTTTGTCATGATATAAAGCTATTTTAAATGGATGTGAAAGGTGCCTTTTTGAATGGTTTAATAGATGAAGAGGTTTATGTAAAGTAACCTCTTGGTTTCAAAGATCCTAAGAAACCAAATTATATCTATAGACTTCATAAAGCTTTATATAGCTTAAAACAAGCTCCTCGAGCTTGGTATGATCGTCTAAGTTCCTTTTTGATTGAAAATAGTTTTAGTAGAGGATATGTATAAAAGACCTTGTTTAGAAAATATATTGAGAATGATTTCATCATAGTACAGATATATGTTGATGATATTATTTTTAGTGCAACTTCTAAAAAGCTATGTTCTAGTTTTGAAAAACTAATGAAAAGTGAATTTGAAATGAGCATGATAGGTGAATTAAAATCCTTTCTTGGTTTACAAGTTATGCAAATTGAAGAAAAGATTTTTATTCATCAACAGAATTATATCAAAGAACTGTTGGTTAAATATGGAATGGATAAAGTAAAACCTATGTCAACTCCTATACATCCTTCAAACCCTTTATCTAAGGATGAAGCAGGTAAAAAGGTTGATTAAACCTTACAGTAAGCAAACTTGATATTTTGTTTTGTGTTTGTTTGAGTGCTAGATTTCAAGCAAATCCTAGAGAATCTCATTAAAAGAATTTTGAGATATCTATTAGGTTCTACTGATCTTTGCTTAATGTATGAGAAAGGTAAAGATTTCAGGTTAATTGGCTATTGTGATGCTGATTACGCTGGAGACAGGATTGATAGGAAAAGTACAAGTGGAGGCTATCACTTTTTTAGCCATAATCTAGTTTCATGGTCTAGTAAGAGGCAAAACTCAATTCCTTTATCTACTGTAGAAGCTGAATACATGTCAGCTGTTGCTCACAGACGTTATGGATTAAGTATCAGTTAGAAGATTATTCAATACAAGAACAACAAATCCCAATCTTCTGTGATAACACAAGTTCTATCAACCTATCGAAGAATCCAATACAACACTTAAGGGTAAAGCATATCAAAGTTAGGCATCATTTTCTGCGAGACTATGTATAAAGGGGAATCGTTAGTCTACAGTTTGTTGAGAAAAATCATCAATGGGCAGATATCTTCACTAAGCCCTTGAATGAAGAAAGATTCAAAGAAATTAGATGAAACTTGAATATGGTAGTGTTGAGTGATCAATCGTCTGACACGTCATGACCCAGATGATTTTACAGAAGGAAGATAAAAAGTCATAAGTCTTCAAAAGCACAGTAACTGTAAGTTACAGATGGTAACTTTTAAAAAGGTAGTATAAAGGGAAATCCTCTCAAAAGGTTCAGAACATCACCGAATCTAGAATACTCTTAAAATCCTCTAAAATCGACTTTTGGAGAAGCTCTCAAACAAAAACGTTTTATTACTCTATTCTTGATTTCAAGCCTTTTTATTTACAATCTCATCTTCATAGACTAATCTCATTACGTTGAGAAAGTTACTAGTGTCTAAAGATCATAATGTAGCAAGCTATGATTTATGGAAGACTCATTGATTTCGACTCTTTGAAGAAGAATCAGATAGATATTGAATCAGAAGTTGATGCAGAGGGATGGAAGAACTTCTTTCAGGTTCGTGAAGCAGTCTATTTGAATAAAGCTTATGAGTTGTGGAAGAATATGAAAGTAGTAGACGATACTATAGTATCAATGGTGGATAGATTGTCGGTTATTGTGACGTTGAAGCTAATCAAGAAGGTTAGTGGATGTCAATGTGTTAGAGCAGAGGTGTCTTATAACACCAGATAGATGACAGACAGCCTTGTAGAGAAAGCACATGTAAATCGACAACTATATGGAAGTAGTGACCCAAAGGACAAGAAGGCGTCAAATCTTATTCCAAAGACTAGGGTTTTACATTCTATACTTTTTCACTGTATTCTAACAAGAACAGGATCGAAGAATGTTATGACAGCAATAGATGAACAATGTTTGTTCTATCTACTCAACCATCAACCAGTAAATCTTCCACACCTAATTTTGAGGTATATAATGAAGACAAAGAGGGATTTCAATGCCTTACCATATGGCATGATGCTAATAAGAATCTTTAGAGATTCTGGATTCTTCTTAACATAGGAAATAGGGTGAAGATGAATATCGAAAGCATTATTAATGCATCTACTATATGTAGAATGGGATTGAAAAATCAAGAAAAGGAGGAGACAACTTCTATGGTGAAAGGAAGGACTGAGGGGAGCGCTCTGACAAATGCAGTGTGAGTGGAAATGTCACTCCTATAGAGAGAAGAAACCTCAATCCTTAGGAAGAATGGTTACAGAAGAAAAGAAGAATAAATCGTCTGAGGTAACAACTAAAGATAAGACGATTTTACAAAAAGAAGAAAGCCAGGTGCATCTATCTGAAAAATAAATGTCGTTGAAAAGAAAAGGAGAGACACTTGATGTTGAGGAAGTTAAAAAATCGAGAAGATCACCAAGGTTGCTAACTCTCCGACAACAAGAGTAGAAGAGAGGGAAAGAATTGATTCCTGGTGAAGATTCTAATAAGTTAGAAAAAGCACCACAGGTTACTAGGTCTTTGGTCTCAATTTTGCAACAACAACAACCAAAGTCAACTAAAGAGACAGAAATTAAGAGGAAGTTGGGGTTTGAAAGGAAGAGACCCCATCAACAACCACCTTCTCGACTAGTAGAAGAAAATAAAAAGTTGAAGACTAGTCGGAAAGAGAGTACTTCAACTGGTAGTCAAAAAGAAAAATCAGTTGAACACAGTTCAGTATCTCATAGTCCTATCAGAAAAGAGGACTTAAAAATGAAGGTAATAGAAGAAATTGTAACTGTTAGAAGTAAAAGCTCAATCATCATAAAAGAACCTGTGAAAAAGTTGGTCAAGGTACAAGTTGAACCTATCTTGGTCAATAATCGGTCTATATATCTTCTGAATTAGGAAGAGAGAAGATTATATGGGATTCTAAGAGATGAAAAGTCAGAACCATATCTGTTGAAAATGACAAATGATCGATATACTATCTACCTAGCTATAGGTAGAATATTGATCAAGATTGTACCTGATATTTAACCTAAAGCTTCAAACATTGTACCCAATGTAGAAAAAGGGAAACAAAAGATATACCCTGATGGAAAAATAGGTGACTTTACAAATGACCAGATACAAGCAGCTGTGAGAAGCATAGATAGATGATGCTTGCAATGCAGAATAATCAAGAGGAATCTATGTCTCACATCATATCTCAAAAGCATCAAGAAGTCATTGTGGATGCTTCACCACAAATGCAACTTCTCAGGTAGTTAGAAGAGTGACCAAAGGACAGTTCAGAAATATTATGGTCGAAGGTATTAGTTTCAACTTCGAAACTCTTGTGCACCTAATCATGCACCTTAGATCTTTAAGTTCTATATCTTTAATTAAAGTTGTCCTTCACCTTTTTAGCAAACCAATACCAAAACTACCAAAGCCTGATTACCTTGATCTCCTTGAAGGAAAAACTTCCTGAGATCAAAATAATTGAATTAGATCTTTTACCTTCAGAAACACATGTTGAAACAAACTTCTATCCATCAAGTGCAATTCAATAAGTTCATACAATTTGTATGAAAGAAGTTAGTCACTCTCAGCAGTGGAGTCAGGAAGCTATAGTGAAGGAGATTGAAGAAATTCATACTAAGGTTGATGATTTGAGTGACTCAGTTAGTGATCTACATGAGGAAGTAGCTTATCTATGAGTGTCAATAGAAGAAGACCCCAAGTTGATCAGAATTGACGTGCAACGTATGTTTTCTGAAATCATGAAGCATTTGAGATAACCTTTTGATTAATAACAAATAGGAGGAGAAAAATAGAAGAAAGGGGGAGAAAAGTAGAAGGAAGAAGAAAGAAAAAAAGAATAGGGTGAAAAGAACAGAAGCAGAAGAAAAGCAGAAGCAGAAGAAAGAAAAACGAAAGAAAGAAGAGAAGAACAGATACAAGAAAAGAAGATAGCATAAGTGCATATTGCTTAATGTCTTCTTATTCATTATCTGAATAAAAATAGTTCATTCACTTTTATCTTTCTAAATTATGATTATTTGTTATCATCAAAAAGAGGGAGATTGTTAAGTCAGGAGGACTTTACGATGATTAATTTTGATATCAATCAAATAATAATAATGTTAGAAATAAATGAACTAGTTTGATGAGTGTGTTAAGTGTGCAGATTTGGGGTTATATTTTTATAGTCCAAGAACTAATGAAAGGGTATCAAAGGAAGAACAACCCTCCTAATCGTATAATTAGAGTGGATTTCAAGAAAGCTTTTGATCATGTAGAACGGGATTTTATCCTTCAAACCTTATGACTTTTGGGTTTCCCTAAGGAGTTTATCAAATAGATTAAAGCTTATATCACCACTACTACGTACTCTATTCTTGTTAATGGTACACTAACTAATATCTTTAAGAGTGCAAGAAGTTTGAGATAAGGGGATCCCATCTCCCCTTAGCTCTTCATCATGTGCATAGAAGTCCTAAGCTAGTTGATCCAACAGAAGGTGGGTAATAGCAAGGACTACAAATTTCATAGTAAATGCAAGTGGGAAGGGATAATCAATCTATATTTTGCAGATGATCTATTGCTTTTTCCCAAGGCCCATAGGAAGTCTATTTAATTACTCATGTTGACACTGTCTATATTTATAAACCTTTCAGGTTTAGAGATTAATCTTACAAAAAGTCATTACATCCCAGCTACTAGGGTTACTATGATGGAAAATAATATCTTTGTAATCACAGGGATGAGAAGGAAGCCAACTCCTTTGAATTATCTAGGTCTACATATTACCACAGAAAGAATTCAATTCACTTAATTCTTTCCCTTGATAGAAAATATACAGAGAATATTAGGTACATGGTTTAATAAGGTTCTCTCTTTTGGTGGGAGATTGCAGCTCATCAACTCTATTATGAATTCTCTTCATGTTTACTGGTCCTCAAACATATCATTAGCTAAAGGTGTAATCAAAACCTTTGAGAAGCTTTTCAAAATATTTTTGTAGGGAAACTTAAACTCAGACAGTCACTTGCTAAGGTTAAATGGTCGGAAGTTTGCAAAAGAAAAGAAGAGGGGGGATTAGTTTTGATTCGTATAGCCTCTTTTAATAAATCAGCATTGATAAAAAATCTGTGGAATATCCTTTTAGAAAAGAACTCTCTATGGATCTGATAGTTTCATAGCTATATCCTGAAAGGATCTAGCCTTTAGTTTACACCGATAAAATCTTCATTCTCTTAGTCCTTAATCCAACTGTTGAAGTTAAGACCTATCTTAAAACCTTTGGTGTATTGCAAGGTGGGAAATGGTGATAAGGCCTATTTATGGATTAATAATTGGAAAGGTAAGGGTGTCCCAATTAGATCTCCCCAAGCTCTTCCATTTTGGAATGGATTTCTTATCAACTTGAAAGTTAACTTAATCTTACTAAGGGGCCATTGGAATATTCCATCGTAATTGCAACAACTCACTCTTAGCTACCAACCAAACTTAGATAAGGGCATATTCCAATGTCTCAACCTGCCTCCAAACACCTTCAACATTGTTAAATTCAGAAAGTGGCAGAATCATAACAATTCAAGGTAGATATGGTCTCCTATCATTTGGCATAAGAGGCCTAATTACTCTATTCTTTTATGGCTTACTGTGCTTAATAAGTTAAGCATGATGGACAGAATGCACTTCATTACTGCCAATGTTGTTTGTGTACTATGTAAGATAGAGGAAGAATATAGAAATTACCTATTCTTTTACTATCCCTTTTCTCAGTTTATATAGGAGAAGATACAGGAGTTATGTCTAATTTCGAATGCAGGTACAACCTTCACAGAAGCACTCAAATGGCTCGTGAAGCTGAACTATATTTCCAAACGAACATATTTATATTATATCCTTTGCCTTCTCTATCAAGGAGATATGACGAGAGAAACAACAAACGATTTCAAAACAAAGCCCGTTCCAAAAAGGAGGTACTTTACTCATTAATCAGTGGAATAAGAGAGCAATTGCTATATTCTACCAAGTCAGAAAGAGTTAACCCTAATCTAGCATCTTCATGGAGAGTCAGGTAACTAACTTGCAGAAAGAGCTACTTTCGATTAAAAGTAGATCATAAACTTTGAATGAAAGTACCTGGAAAGTGGAGTCCTTCCCTTTCAAATGTGCCTGTTGACTTTGAACACTACAAACATAGTTCCGATCCAAGACGTGGATGATACTCAAGAGGTGATAACGAATTGCTCTTTTGCTGTAGATCAGCTACCGAATCCAAAGAACGCCGGACACTAACCTTAATTTGGTAGGGTTGGGTGAATAGGGTAAGATGCGATTTGCGCTTACCCATTTCTATCAAACAATACATTTTGCTTGTGTGTTATCTTTATTTGAAGAAGTTGTTTCTGAAACGTAGTCTTTGTAGCTTGTGTTATGCTCTTAGCTAAATGTTGTTGTTGTGCTGTATGGTTTGATTTACTCATTCTTGCAAAGACTTCTTATACTTAATACAATTCTTTAACTTTTAAAAAAAAAAACCATTGCCTATAACTCAAAAAAAATGGAAGAATAAACTTAGCCCGACAAGTACAAGAAACAAAAAGGAGGCAAAATTCTGTTTTTTTTTTTTTTCTTTATGGTCGATGTGACGCCGACCTCGTTATTGATTGTTATATATGTTTGTAGCTTTCCTTGGTAATTAGATTGGTTTTCATGTCCAAATCCGTAAGAAAATGCACACTCCATTATTTGGGATGCAAAGAGAACAAAAGAATGGAGTTTCTGTTCAAGTTGACGAGTCACCAATGAGCATTGGAAGTGGAACATCGTAAACATCCAAGAATAATTTCTTTAAAAGGACCGTTACGTGATGCTTTTATATGATACTATTGAGCATTCAATTAGGTGGCGTTCACGTCGTCTGTTCCCCTATTTTATTTCACTCTGATCCAAGCTCTTTCGTCCATCCATTGCACTGGATGGATGAAATGACTTGGAACAGAGTGGGAATAGAGAGAGAGAAACAGACAATCTGTTACCTAGTTCAGGACCCCATTGAAGTCTTTAGATACACTTGTATAAACTTAAGCATAACATATTTCCACTTAGATGGTCGTGGTAGGTCTGTCGTGTTCCCTGTGTCAGGAAAGAATTCCCTTCCCGTTGATAGATAATTTCGGCCACAAGCGTTGAATGAATGAATGAATGAAGTTTAGGTTGTCCAATGCCCGAGATCCGATCTCTGAAAATTTTTGTTTTTTTACCTCGATATTGACATACTGGTTTACAAATACTATTAAAATCATGTTCCAGTGAAGGATTAGGTTTCTTCCTTAAATTTGGCAAACTAATTAAAAAATATATCTCCCTAAATTTTTGACAATTAGCTCGATGGACTGGAAAATATCTTAGTCACTGAAAAATGTAGGAATATATAATAACAACTAATCTGAAGCAGAACTTAATCAACAATATACAATTCTTGTTTTAAAATATTGTTGGACTAGCAACAATGTCGAAGGAATACCTTAGTAGTCGTATTAAGATTATTGGAACTGGAAGGTTCTGTATCAAGCATGAATTCGAAATTTTCTTTCTAAGCATGAGGTCAGCCCACTTCAAATGTCAAACAATAAGTGCTGAGGGTAAAGATGTTGCAGTTTCAATTAGACGAAAGTCTTAAATTCTCATCTGATTGATGTGATCAATGTAGTCAAATGATTCTGAGTAAACCATTCAAACCAACGTACTTAACATTTCAGAAGAAACCTTTCCCAATAAGCCACAGCCAATCAAGAGCAACTCCTGAAAATATGCCTGCTAATAAGAACAGCACAAGCAAATTCCCCAGAGCGTTTTGTTCAGGACCCTAGAAAACCCGAAAAAGAGCTGAATTAATCTTCCTGAGAAACCACAATCGTTCTACAATCATGCAATTTATTTACCAACTGACCTTGTAACCTTTCGGTGCCTCCGTCATTACACACACAGTGAGATAACCGTTTGTTAGTCCCAGAAAGGACGTAAGCATGAGCATCCATCCCTGATCACCGTATTTTGCAGTAAAGTAGAATGCAGGAACGAGAAGAAAACGAGAGAGAGTTGCAATTATGAGTCCTTTTCTTGACGTCAATTTCAATCGTTCTGCAACGGGTATGTACCTTGATATAAGATCCCACACATTGTACATTGCAATGAGAACAACGGTATACCTGAAAGATCACAACCTTGTTTATTGCAACAATCTTATTTCTTTTTATTTTATTTCTCCTGTGCCATTAACATGGCAAAGAAAGGCAGTTTCCTTTCTTTGACTTTGTAACAAGGTTAGTTATTCTTATATCTAAATGAGCACTTACCATCCACCCAACTTGTGTTTTCCAGTGTCTTCAGACAAGAACCCGGGGAATATTGACAACGTGAGGACATATATCAGATACAGGCTTATTGCATAATCTATATTTTGAAGTAATAACTGCTTGTTGCTCAGACGGTCGGGCTGTTTGGCATCACCTAGACGCTGCAAATGCTTCCACAAAAGTTATCTTTCCCGCATCAGAACCAGCTCTTAAGCCCAAAAACACTAATTTTCGTTACCTCTTGGTTTCCTGATGTTTGGATCCCAGCAGCTGCAAGATCGGCTGAAACAGTTTTTGAACCTTCTTTGGCTGCTTTTACTCGGTAGAACTTCACTATTGGAAGTTTAGGGAAGTAAATTGCATATAGAAGAACGCACAGGAACTCGAGAAACGTTGAGATTGACAAAAATAAAACTGCAAGAGAGAATAAAAGTAAAAGTTATCGAGGGAATCCTGGAATTTATTTGAAAAGTGTATGAATAATCACAAACATTAATGAGTTTGGATCTCAATTAAGAATCTCTGCTCTAAGAGCTAGAGTAGAACTACCCGCTAATTGCTAATGAGATATGAGCTACATAGTCCAGAAACACTCATAGAAAGGGTAACGTACTAGCTCCCTTGCGAAAGCCATGATTAGACTTGTCGAAGGCTGCTTTTGTCACCAGCCTCAAAGCAGAGGTCAGGGCACCAGATGCAGCTAACCCAGCGAAGAAGGACTGCAACACATCAACATTACCAGGACTGCACAAAGCATCAATTCAAACAGAACCCGGAACGAAGCTAATGCATAAGGACAAATATAGTCACCTGAATGAACTCGGGGCACATTAACGACAAGTCTCCAACCATTCCCCCCTGAACATGAGCATCGGCCACTCCAAAAGCAGCAACAATCACGCATATACCAAGAAAAGGCCCAATTCCTCCTTTTCCTGATGTGGCTAGATCCAACTGTTGCCAATTTGTATAGTAGTCAAGCAGGAGTAAAGCAAATGATAAAACAATTGTGTTAACCAAACTTACAACTACAAGCATCAAGGTACTTAAAGAAAAGAGCGTGTATCCAGCCAGGTTCCGCTTTCTGGTATTGAGGCTTGCCTCCTTGTAAGCTAGTAATGCCATTGTCCCCACCGCAAAAGGTTGATAAACTAGGGTAAGTACCCTAGATGGATGATATTTCTACTTGATACAGAAAGATTATAAAAAAAGGAAAGAAAACAATCATCAAAACATAGCTTTGTACCAACCAATTTCTAGTGAAACAGTTCAAAGACATTTAAATTTATCCTGCTCAATAGGCAGCAATTAAACACAGATGACGTCCCAATCATCTATGTATCTAAAAGGATAAAGGTTAACCAGCATTTGTTTATACAGTAAAAACAATGCTAAACCTACTGGGAATAAGTTGTAGTAGTAATCGCCAATTGTTATCATACTATTCCATGACACAAGGGACCCAAGTCCCAGCACCCAACAAACCACCAGTGCTTTGGTTTTGCCCTGTGTATCATAAGAACCAAGTCAATATCACTCGCATCACCTAACAGGAATAAATTTCAGACCCCCGGGACTAAAAGATTAGAGAAGTTTGATCATATATTACCTCAAGCCTGGATGAGTCTCCAGCTTCATCTGCAAGAATCATGGCTACCGCCTTCAAGATTGTGAGCCAATGCCAATATCCTAAAAAGAAGCCTGAATTTACTCAAAACAAAGCACAGGATAAAAAAGAGTACGCCTGCGAAGCTGTAAATGTTGGGCAGCAAAATACCGAAGAGGCAAACAAAAAACAGAGGTATAGAGGTAAACAAATTTCTTTATTGAGAGATCCAATCCTATCCCGTATATATAGGCTCACAAAACCAATTTTTGATAAACAACTAATAGTATAACTTAAATGACTTAACTAATAACTCTAAATAGGATCCTAATAATCCTAATTCAAGTTTATTATCTAACAGTAAAAGCAGCAGAAAGGCAAAGATGCAGAATCTTGAAAAGCAGAAACCTTATCAAGATTGGCCAAAAAATACGAAAGAGACAAAATCTTTGATTTTCTCTACTTTGTTGCAGCTCTGAAGAGGGCGACGATGCCATACCCAAAAAAGAATCATATATATATATATATATATACACACACACACGTTTATCTCTTTGGCCTTATAAACGTACTTGGAAACTGCGTAATGTGTGTGCGCTTAGAAAGTCTATTATGTCAGCAATGAGAAAATAGAGATCGAACCGACTCCAAGGCGCTTTGACTTTACGTTAATTAAGCGTCGTAGATATGTACTCATCGTCACCATTCATGATTAAGCAACTACCAATAATGTTACCACGATCACGGAACTAAACTTTTGACTCAGATTCAATTTTGTTTTTCTTAAAAAAATATAGATTGCCTTTTTTTGGGTCGACCCATAAGAATATTATAGTGTATTTGATAACATGTGCTAATGGTAGTCAATAGTGTGAGAATTAGTTGGGTTGGAACATAGAACTTTGGATGCCTACAAGTTCTAATCTCAATCTCAAAATTAGAGTAATCAGGTAATCTATGTAGGCAAAAATATAAGTTTCTGTCATCTTATTCTTAAAAAAGAAATAATAGTAAAAAAGGTGTGACAGTAAGGTAGTAGGATAAGATTTAGGAGTACGGTTGATAAATACTAACAAACGTTAAGAATAATGAGAGCATCATGGTGTTTCTCAGGTTCTTCTCAATACCAAAAGTTTGAAAAAAATCAAATGTATGAAATAAATATACCATGAAAAGCAAGATGATAGCCTAGTTTGTAAAATAAATTATTTCCTTAAACAAAATAAGATTCTAAATACGCATATTGCGTCGTCGACTTGATGAGTTGACCGTTTGCGTATTGATCAAAGATCCCAAACAAAGGGGCGTGAAGTAAGTGGAATCAGACTCACGAAGGCGGATGCTGTTGACTTATCAACGGGTGGACCTATCGAAAAAGACGATGATATAACCAAATGGTCCAAATCTCACCCTTTTTTTTTTTTTTCCATTTTCTACGTTCATAGGAGCCCATCCAATACCCCACTTTGACTTCGCCTAAACGTGTTCACATGCATTTATTCGAAAACAAAATGCTAAGAGATGGCATTTCTAGTCGTCCAAGGAAAAGTAAGAAAAAATCTTTATCTTCTCAATGAATTGTCGATTATGAAGAAAGGCCAACCATCTAATTTCATAGATAATGCCAAAAGATTAAAAAAAATGTTTTTCTTCCCATTGAAATATGTAAACAAGTTTAACATAAATCTCATGAATTGGTATACTTCCAATTGTGATGGCCAATAATTAACAACTCATATGCTTGCTTAGCTAATGTCTCATTTATCCTTTCAGCAGACAAGAGAGGACATTGTCAGGCGTTTGATGCGTTGGTGCGTGGGAATCGGAAAATTTGGTGGTCGCACCTACTCTGAAGTGGGATATCTTAGACAACGACTCAGGTGGAGATTACCTTTAACCATATTATTTCTTGCCATGACAAGGCAACTAACAAAAATCATAAACCTCTTCACATCTTTGGAATCAACTGCTAAGCCTAATTAACAAAATATGGAGCCTACATCTAAAAAATTGTTTACATGGCTTGGTTATTCCTATCTCTACAGCTCTTCAACATCATTATTCCTTTAGTATGTGCTCTTCTCATTTCACAAGATGCCACAAAAACTTACTCCCGCATCTCATAAAACATGGAACTTCATAGCTATTCGCGTCACAGATGCCAATCTCCTGTTTTACTTCAACTTTAATACATGCAAGAAAGGCTTCGTGCCACTTTTTATGTTTGGCAGATCTTACCAATTTGAAAAAAGTCAAAAAATTAAAAAAAATGAAGTTTAATTAGAGTTTAAATTAAATTTAGACTTAAAAAATGTTGACCACATCTAATGTTAGGGTAAAAGATATAAAATTCATCTAATTTAAGTGATAAGTCTAAAATTTAAATGTTCTTAAGAATTAAATTAGTTAATAATTTGACAGTTTTATGGCATGTACTATGCGGGATTATGTGATGGTTTCTCATATTTGGTTTGTTGACTTATACATGAATATTTGAGATAAAATGTCTGATTTGAGTGTAGAAGGCATCAATCATTAACTCAAACACAAAGATAATGAAAACTTGAGTAAATTACAGAATTAGGCAATATAGCAGCAATATAGGACTGTGTTATACTAGTGTTGGTCATGTTTGTTTATGAAAGAAGTTTTAGAAGCAAACTAGTACAGTCATAAAGAGAGACAACATCAGAATCATCAATTTTTTATATGAAAGCAATCTAGAACCTAGCTAATAGTAGTGTGGAAGCTGGTTTGGCGTTGGATTCATAACACACAATTTGAGGATGCGTAAAATTATAATTTCAATTACTTTAGGACTTTTTTAATGTAACTCTAACTTGTAAATACTTTTATTAGGGTTAAGTAAGGAGGATTTTAATAACTGCATGCCATTGTGTAGTTCATAATTATAGTGATTCTTAACATTAAAGAAGGACAACGCAAATGGGGATATCTTGTCCTATCTTTTAGTTTCTTCTTTCTTTCATAATCTTTCTAACTGCAGGAGAATGAGATTTTCGGTGAAACAAAATTACCCTCTACGATCTTATATGTTTTTTTGTTTTTGTTTTTATTTATCTTATATGTTTTCTTTGTTTTTGTTTTTATTTTCATTATGATTAGTTGTTAAATTCCTAGCTAGGATTAAGGGTGTAGTTGATGATGAACATTTAAATTTTTAATAGAAGAGTAATTATTTCTTTGGTTAAATTTGTATCTTTGATCTTAATTGTTAGATTTATGCATGAAGATCATAATTCAATCTTAAGGATTATATGATGGACTAGGAGATGAAGTATATTATATGCACTAGGAGAATAAACATTGTATATCTAAAGAAAGGGATTCCCTAGACTATTATGATAACTAATAGGTTAACTATACTTAGTTTAATTAGGTTGAATTGCGAATCAAGATGTGGTAACTACCTGGTTAAATTTACAACTTACACTAGGGCACATCCCTTTGAATACTCTTGTGAAACTCATCCATAGTCATAACACCTTCATGTGTATCCCTAATAACCTATATATAGGCAATAAGAAATCCCTTAGCCTCTAAGCACCTTTATATAACTTTCCTATGTACTCTATTATAAGCCTTCTCTAAATTAATGAAAACCATGTACATGTCCCTCTGGTTGTCCTTAAGATAATCAATCACCCATGGAGATGTATGGTTTTTTTCGTCAGCCTTCATAACATAAAACCAAATCACAAAAGTAAATTTAGATGAACTCCCTAATTATGGCAACAACTTGATCCATTATGATGATGTACGAATCTTCATCAACAAGTGAAAAATAGCTTAAAAATAATCGTCCAAGGATTTGAAAAGGCTTTCGATGGCTAACCCTATCTTTTGTAGAGAAAAAGATGTTCCTAAAAAGTGTTTTTTTAAGACAAATAAAGTTAATAAAAATTAGGGTTTCCATAAAGCTAAGTTAATTAAGAAAATGCTTTAATTTCGCTCAAAGAATTCTGCCCAATTTTTCATTTACCTAATTATGTACTCTTTGTAGAATTGGTGCACTCTTTGTAAACTATGTCTCGAAAATATTGGGCATTTACTTTTTCAACTCAAATACAACAATTAATTATGGTAAGCAATCCTTAACTTCTACAACACCAACTTTCTTCTAGTCCTTTGGTCTAGTATTATCGAATGGAGCCATAATATAAAGATGAGGTTTGAAGGTGATCTATAGATTTACATATTGGCATTTATCTATTTGGTTTATGGCTTATAAGATGAAAGAAACAATAGGATCTTCACTAATAATTTCAGCAGCAAAGAAAGTTTTTTGCAAGCAATATCTATTAGAATTAGAACACATATCATTGTCTACAAGGATAAGCATTCATTCATCCCTCAATAGTTGGCCGTTTAGAGAATCAATAGGCTCTTATCTTACACTTTTATAACCTTACTATAATCCTTTTATTACATGCTAGTTTTGTATTGTAATCTTTTGATAATCATTTTATCTTCAAACTATCTTGTATACTATTAAAACTCTCATGTTCAGTCTTTTATGACACTAATATATTATTATTTTTAAAAACAAAATTTGCCCAATTTTGGTTAAACACCACTTGAATTTTTATTTTTTAGTTAAACACCTTTTGGAATACATTATGCCTCCTTCTTTTTACTAGTTTCTTACCATTTTTGGTATGGAATCAGACATCGTTCCTTCTAGAGGGGCAACCATTGGCCCACATCCTAATCTAGGAAACAAGTATGGACCTAGACATCTCCAACTGTAGGAGCAACTCTAGAGGCTAGTGGTGGTGGTGACAACCTTTCGGTCGCTTCCCCCTCCACCTCACTTAATAATGGCCCTTCTTTTATTCGATCTACTATAACTTGGAACTAAGTAGTGTATGACCTCTCTCCTTTTCAATCTACGTTTTATTCCTCAATCAAGAATTTTTAGGTCTATACTAGCATCCCATCTAATTAAAATCCTCAAAGTTGGTGTTGCTTAGTGGTCTTGCAACCTTAATGGATTTTTTTCAAACAGAAGACCCCCTTCTTATAAAATGCAAGTATGGGAAAGGCCAAGTGGAGCAAAATGTGATTATCATAAACTTTGGTGATTGAGGAGGACTATTTCATTTTCAAATTCTCAGATGAACGAAAAATGATGAAAGTTTTTGAGTAAGGTCCCTGGAATTATTATGGAAATCCTCTTATTCTTTGAAAATGGAAGCTTAGATTACATATGGATAGATAGAACCTAATAAGCGTCCAAATATAGATAAAATTCCACAATAACCTTTGGAATATTGGTTTACTATATGGCTTAGATACCTTGGCAATTCTTTAGATAAATTAGTGTGCCTTAATCGGTTGCATAAAGAGGAATATATTTGAAAAAGTTTGTATTGTGGTTAATTTGCATAAAAACTACTAACCATTGGGGGGGTGGGGTCGGAGG
>JANZXR010000002.1:31916317-31932977 GCA_027575705.1 Erythroxylum echinodendron
GCTCCGTTATCTTAGGATATGTGTCGGAATGACCTACGGGCGTTCCGGTGCGTACCTTAGGGTAATGGGGTGTTACAACCTATATATTCTACAAAAATTTCCCTCTTATTTTTTCTTATAGATGTCTTATATTTTCTAATAACAATCAAATTAACAAAAAAATATTTTTATAAACATCAAAAAATGGACATTGACATGCCGTTTGTAGGGGTTTGACTAACCTATATCAGTTTCAAGTTTTTTTATAAACTTCTAAAGACTTCCATTAGGTCTCTATAGCCACTTTAATCACCTTAATATGATATTCCTATCAAAGGTTATAATAAATATATAAAATAATGTTTAATGATGACAACAAAAGGAAACAAAATGCTTCTTCACCAAAATTTCTTTGTTCTTTTAAGTGTATAAATATAATTAATCAATCTTATACCTTCTGGGTGTTTAAATGCATTCTCCAACTTCCCAAATATTAATATATTTCTCTATAGTATTAAAATTTATAAACCATTAGTATTACAAACTAAAATATTATATGGTCATGGACCTCCCATTACGCCTAACCAAGTTTTGTCCTTAAAACTTAATTGAAATTCTAAGTGTTGTCACCAATTAATTTATCTATCAATATGTATATAATTAAAATAATTTTCTTTCACAAATTTTAACATGTGACATAATTTGATAAAAACAATGCTACAATTATTGATAATTATACTAAAAATATACAGTTAACCTTATGCTTAAAGACAAATAAAAGAAAAACATTAACTTAATTAAACATGGCATTGAATAACTTTTATACTACTAATAACATTATAACAACTTATTAGTTAAAACAACCAAAAATAAATTTAATCTATTCCATAATATTAAGTTGTTTCCTTAATCTCATTTTCATGTCTCAAGTTCAAACTAATTTTACTAAATTCGTGATAGAGCATGACTTAATAGTCGAATTCAACTATATATATATCGCTATCATATTAAGGATAAATTAATATGCTCAACTCGTAGAAGTTAATGGGAATAACTTAACAAACCACATCTCATAAATAATATGTAAAATCACTCATTCAACTTTATCATAAATAATATGTAAAATCACTCATTCAACTTTACAATATACAATTGCTAACATAGTATCATACAACCTCAATCATGACTAATATAAATGTCTTTCTCTACATAAAAAAAAAAATCACAGTCCAATTTTATGAAGAGTAAACTTATAATTCACCTTCTTAGGCTCCTCATTTGAAATTATAATTTTAATATGGTAGCATGTGTTGATTAGTAAAAGAAAGAAGTAAATAAAAACCTATTCTACTACTATTATATGAGAGAAAAAGCCATAACACTTTATGCCTATATGTATTGCACAATCATCAAAGACTTCAAATATACTATGAACACATAAATACTATGATGGATTTGACTTTTTTCTTCAATTATAAGAGTAAGAGAATTGTGTTTGAGCCACTTCCCATCACTAAGTTTGAATCACCAAAGACATAAAGTTTGATCCTCACCTTGCATAAGTTTATCAAGACTATGTTGCAAGAGCAAATGGTAATCTTTCTAATTGGCCGAGCTCCTAAAGAAGCAGATGGATTGGCCCTAATTAAGCTAGCTAAGATGCTGCAGGAATACAGTGATTTAATGCCTAAAGAACTACCCCACCATTTACCACCTATGTTATATATGCAGCATACAATCGACCTAGTCCCTGGATCTACCTTACCTAATCTTCCACATTATAGAATGAGTCCTACTGAAAACACAGAACTCCAATGTCAAGTCCAGGAGCTATTAGATAAAGGTTTCATCCGTGAGAGCTTAAGTCCTTATGTCATGCATGCGTTGCTTACAGCCAAGAAGGACGAAAGTTGGCATATGTGTGTTGACAGCAGAGCAGTAAATCGAATTACTATAAAATATCAATTTCCCACTCCTCGACTCGATGATATGTTGGATTTTTTGGGAGGAGCTGTTGTTTTTACCAGGCTTGATTTAAGGAGTGGTTGTCATCAAATTTGACTTCGTTCTAGAGACGAGTGGAAGACGACCTTTAAAACAAAAGAGGGTCTTTATGAATGGCTTGTGATACCTTTCGGTCTGACCAATGTGCCAATCACCTTCATGCAAGTGATGACATAAGTAATTAAACCTTTCCTTAATGAATTTGTGGTAGTCTATTTTGATGACATCCTTAATTTTAGTCGCGAAGTACCTAAACATTTCATTTACCTCCGATAAGTACTAGACACGCTACAAAAAGAACAACTCTTCATCAACCGTAGCAAGTGTTCTTTGCTCAAATCCCATGCCAAATTTTTAGGATTTATTGTGTCAAACAAAAAGGTTGAAGTCGATCCATCAAAGGTGAAAGCAATACTAAACTGGCCAACACCTTAATCTTTTTTTATGTTTGTAGTTTCCATGGGCTTGCAACTTTCTATAGGCAATTTATTCAAAGGTTTACACTATCATGGCTCCAATAACTGAATGTTTAAAAGCTAAGACTTTCCAATGGACACCTGCAGTAGCCCAAGCATTTGCGGAAATAAAAACCAAGATGTCTAATGCACCAATACTTAAGCTATCACATTTTTCTAAGATTTTTGAAGTGGCTTGCGATGCCTCTTATATCAGAATTGAGGGGTTATTAGCCAAGAAGGACATCCTATGGCCTTCTTTAGTGAAAAACTAAATGAGTCTTACCAAAAATATTCAGCTTATGATGTGGTATTCTATACGTTGGTCCAAAAATTGAAGCACTGGAGACCATATCTTATTCACCGTGAATTTATATTACTCACTGACCATGACTCACTCAAGCACCTTCAATCTCAAAGTCGGCCGAATGTGAAACATGCTTGCTGGTTTGATTATTTACAACAGTTTGACTTTATTATCAAGCATGCCATAGGAAAAACGAATAAAGTTGCAAAAGCTCTCAACCGACGACCCCACTTACTTACCGTTTTTTCCATAAACACTACAGGATTCGAGGCTTTGAAGGACCAATTTGCAACTGATCTGGACTTCCAGGTGGTATGGAATACTCTCCTAGTTAATCCAAATTAGGTGGTGCATGATTTCGCTATTCAGAATGGCTTCTTCACCAAACAGTCCCATATTTGTGTCCTGAATGGGTCCATGAGGGAATTTATTGTCAGCAAGTTAGTGGTTGAGGGCTCGTAGGACATTTTGGCTATAACAAAACTCTTGCAATTGTTGCCGACCATTTTTCTTGGCTACAAATTCGCCGATATGTGCATAAATTCATTGATCAATGCCAAGTATGCCAATTAAATAAGGGGGTTAACAAAAATATAAGACTTTATACTCCTTTGCCAATTCTCCATCGTCTATGGGTTGACATAAGTATGGACTTTGTGTTGGGTCTTCCAAAAACAATTCGGAGAAATGACTCAGTGATGGTGGCTGTTGATCGATTTTCAAAAATGGCCCATTTTGTGCCATGCCGCATGAATTTTGATGCATCCCAAATTGTAGCTTTATTTTTTAAGGAAATTGTCAGATTACAATGCCTTCCAGCTACTATAGTTTCTGACCATGTTGTGAAGTTTGTTAGTTATTTCTGGGAAAAGTTGTGGGCAAAAATGGGAACGAAGCTATCCTTCTCCAGTGCATTCCACCCATAAACCGCTGGCCAAACGGAGGTTATAAATCATAGTTTAGGAAATTTACTCAAGTGTTTAATCCAAGACCATATAGCTAGCTAGGATTTAGTCTTACCACAGGCTGAATTTGCATTCAACAATTCCATTAATCGGACTACCGAAAAGTCACTATTTGAAATAGTCTATAGTTTAAATCTAAAGACACCACTAGATGTTAGCCCTTTACCTCTGCCTCTTCGCGTCAGTGAAGCTACCCTCGACGTTTCAAAATATATGCCCACCATGCATGAGGAGGTGCGGCAGTGAATTGCCTTCCGAACATAAGAGTATGCTAGTTGAATCAATTTGAAGAAAAAAGACAAGCAATTTGAAGTAGGAGATATGGTGATGATTCAACTTGGGACAGAGCGTTTTCCACGAGTAAGCTTCAGTAAACTTCATTCCTAGAGGGCAGGACCTTAACTAGTTATTAAGAAGCTTAGCAATAATTCAGACTTGATTGATCTTCCCCACGACTACCATATCAGCCTTATTTTTAATGTGGAAGATTTAATAGAATTCAAAAGAGAAAAAGTCAAAGCTTAAGAAAAACGGAACCAACAATCCGACTACCAATTGTAGCACCAGTGCATGATGAGACTGATTCTATCCAATACCATTAATTCGTTTCAACAAGACAGGGAGGATATCACAAATTTTTAGTTCATTGGAAGAATAAACCATTATCTAAAGCTGTGTGGCTCCATACTGATGAAATCCTTCATTTAAACCCCGTTATATTAGATAAGTACCTACAACGAAACATGCCGGAGGCAATTTCTTCTAGGGGGATAAAACTAATGTATGCTGAGAACTACATACGAGGACTAAGTCAAGAAGAGGATATGGATCTATCACTTGAAATATGGAGTAAACTTGGAAAAAATTCGCATTCTTTTTTATTCCTAAGATTACGTATTTCAGTTTTAGTTTCTAAGTTTACGTAGCTGCTGCAGTTTTTTACATTTCAGTTGTTATTTACATTGGGATTAATAAACATTAAAGTTTGAATTCAAAGTCTATGAATCAGAGAGTTCCTGGTGGAAGAGATTTCCTATCCTGAGAAGGGTTCAATGAGAGATTGAGCAGTCTTCACAGTGCTTGCACCAAATGGAAATGATTCAGACTAGACTTAACTAACCAAAAGACTAGTCTATTAGATAGGTTTGGCCAACCTAGATATAAGGCCATCTCGACCAATACTCCCAGGCGATGTGGGACTATGATGCTCATTGCATCAATTCCTTCCATCTCAAAAGAACACCCGTCCCATGTGTGGTCCCGGTCACCTTCTACTAGAGGATAACCCCAAATCAATCCCACAGACCTGCTTGCATCCACATGCATGAGAGCCCTACTCTGATACCAAATAATGCATACTAGACCTAACTAACCAAAAGACTAGTCTATTAGATAGGTTTGCCTAGCCCACATATAAGGTAATCTTGACCAATACTCTCAGGCGATGTGGGATTATAATTCTCACTGCATCAAGAACTTAATGAAGAGATTCTACCACTTGGACGTATATCGACACAAGAATGTTTCCCTCAGATCCTGTTTCTTTTAAAGTAAATGCTTTCTCATTTGTAACATTATCCTTAAAGGAGGTACGCTGATGACAACTGGACCTTTCAGGCCAAACATTTTCTCTGCTCCTGCTTTTACCGTCCTTTAAGTTATACGAGTCTTCCATTGAAGATTACGAGTGACTCATAACCTCTAGCTCTTCAAATAATTTAGACAAATCAGTATTTTCGTAATCTGTGATGTGCGACTCAACAAATTGACTGAGAGAATCAGGATTCGATGAAAAATGAGCACTAAGTAATAACAGTGACATTGGGGTTTTCTCTTAATCTTCCCAGTTCGACGTTTTTTGAGCATATCAAAGCGATTCACCATCTTCCTTTGAGTTCTTAGCTTCTTTTGGTTCTGTTATTAATGTTGTCAATCCCTGCAATATCATTGCCTTTACTGTAGTGTTCTTCAGGCGTTTACTTAAATGGGTATGCCAATAATTCTTTACTTCATTGCCCGTTCTGCCCACCAGCTTAGATGCGATTGTGGACCATCTAAAACAATGGAAACAATATATATATGTATGTATGTATACGACTAATCAGAATAAATCTTCCCTTTTTTTTAGTAACTAGTTCAGAATTCTCCATTTACTACACTTTTGGATTTAGGCCTAGCTACAACTACAAAACTTTTATGTTTCACTAGTTAACAAGTTGATGACGAATTCTTGCAAGGAACTAAGTTGAAATTTGTTATAGATCGGTCATATCTATGATGAGGTGAACGTTGAAATAAAGGAAGCACTAGAACCCAAATACACAAATTAAGTTCTGAAGTGGTTTTCAAAAAGTCTTTCTTTTAACAATATTCAGCAACCAAGCTTTTAGAAAGTAAGAGGCTAACCTCCATCCTCATCCTATCAAGAATAAGCCATTAGCTTGGCAAAGGTTAAATATGTTGTATTTTAAGCTCGAGTATTTTATGTTGAGTAAAATTTAGGTTACAAGTAAGCAAATTACTTATATTATACCTACAGTAAAAAAAAAAACAATATGTTCCATAGACCACTCCTAATTTGAAGAGAAATAGACATTCAATAAGAAGCTTACAACTCACACTTACAACACTACACTTAAACTAAGGATACAAAGACTTACTGTATTTTTTTTTAGAAGACTCAAACCCATATGCAAGAAAGGGTATTTATATTCCTTACCTTGCAATCTACACCATACAAATATTAAATTAAGAAATAATCCTTGCCAATTAAAAAATCTACTTTCTACATCCTTACACAATTTTCTCTTAACAAATATCTTCCTTCCACATTTGTTGAGAAGCTTCCATTATCTTGGCTTTAGATAAAATGGATTGGGCTTTTATGAGCTAGGGTTGATCTTCAACACTCCCCCTCAACACTCTCATTATTTACACCGTGTCGAGCTAGCAGTGAAAAATTTCAAACTTGCCTATACTCAAACTTTTTGTGAACAAGTCTGCAGCTTGATCATCCATCTTGATCTATCTCATCTTAATTTCTTCTTGCGGAACATTTTCCCTGATAAAGTGATAGTGCACTTCAACATGCTTAGTTCTTGCATGAAAAAATGGATTCTACGCTAAACAAATTAGGGACTTATTGTCACAGAACAACAGAACTGCATAATCTACTGATTGATGTAGATTATTCATTAGTTGTATCAACCATGTACTCTCTTGAGCTGCCATTGCTGCTGCTTGATACTCATCTTCAGTTAGTGTTGCGAATACCATACCGAAATTGGTACCGAATTGAGTTCTAATACGGTACTATATAGGTACCGGTCAATATCGAGTACCGTTTCGTGTAATTATTTATATTTATGAAATAGTTCCTGAAATTTTTAAAATTTGCGAAATAGTCCACTGATATATTGTACAGTTATATACTGTATACTTTACAAGTTTACATCAACCCTATTTAAAAAAATAATAATAATAAATAATAATCACAATTAATAATTTAATATGAAATAACAAAAAATTTTAAATATTTCACATATAAATAATAACCTCAATTAATATGAAAAAAGACAATCATCATAATACAAATACAAAAATAAGAATAATACAAAGTATTTAAAATATTATAATAATACAATTTCAAATTTTTAATAAATAATAATCACATCAAAACATCCAATAAAAGAATAATAAATATCCTTTAACTATTACAATTTCATCGTGACGAGCAAATAATCAAGTTGAAGTTAAACCTGAACAAAAACATTTAGAATTATATCCCATATATAAAATTTAACATAAACTGATAAACATCAAATATAAGTAAAATTAAAAAAAGACAAAAAATAACCTACAACGAAATTCAATCGTCAACAAGAAGATACCTGCTATAACTGCAATGACCCCGTTTATCATTTGGTACAAAATCCTCATCATTGAGAGGAGCTTCATTATCATTATCATTCAAATTTAATGCACCAAATGACATGCCAAGGTTTTCCTATCCTAGATTATCTTCCAAGTCATTGATATCTACCAAATTTGGTTCTTCAGAAACCCAATCTGTCAAAACATCGATGTTATCAATGGAAATTGGATCATTTGAACTTTTTGTACTATTAAGATTCCTAGTAAACAATAAATTTTAATTATTATAAAATTATAAGAAATTATATCGAAAATAATAATGATAATAAAATATCTTTCCTTCCAATTTCTAATAATTTCTATTTCCAACAATCACAAAACATTCATATAATAATTTTAATTTTCAGTAATTCCCAACAATTCTCATTTCTAACAATCACAAAACATTCATAAAATAATTTCCATTTCCAATAATTCTCAATAATTCCCATTTCTAATAATCACAAAACATTCATATAACAATTTCCATTTCCAACAATTCGCAACAATTCTCATTACCAACAATCACAAAACATTCATAAAATAATTTCCAATTCCAACAATTACCAACAATTCTCATTTCCAACAATCACAAAATTTTCATTGGTAAATTCATTTTCCAACAATTCTCAACAATTCTTATTTCCAACAATCACAAAACATTCATATAACAATTTCCATTTCCAACAATTACCAACAATTCTCATTTCCAGCAATCACAAAATATTCATATAACAATTTCTAATTCCAACAATTCCTAGTTTCAACAATCACAAAACATTCATTGGTAAATTCATTTTCCAACAATTCTCAACAATTCCTATTTCCAACAATCACAAAACATTCATATAACAATTTCCAATTCCTAACAATTCCCATCAATTCTCATTTCTAAAAATCACAAAACATTCATATAACAATTTCCAATTCCAACAATTCTCATTTCTAACAATCACAAAACATTCATAAAACAATTTCCATTTCCAATAATTCTCAGCAATTCCTATTTCCAACAATCACAAAACATTCATATAACAATTTTCAATTCCAATAATTCTCATTTTCAACAATCATTAAAAAGTGGATATAATTAAATTATTTGAAAATTATAAGAAATTATATCAAAATTAGTAATGATAATAACGGTAATAACATACCTTTCCCCGAAGCTTTAAATTGTATCGAACAGAAAACCAAGTCATTCAACCTCTTATGCTCCAGTCTATTCCTTTTTTGGAGTAGATAAATTCAAATGTGCTCTAGTTTCTTTCACAACCTGTTGCACTCATACATTGACTTAAAATCCAAATTACAAACTTTTTAAATTTTGGAACACAATTTCTGAATTGATCCCACCAAGAAACTGTAAGTTAAAAGATAACAAAAGTAGTGTTATAAACAAAATAAAATCATAATTAATTTTCAACAAATAAAAAAAGAAAATAACCCAGAGAAAGTTTTCCTCTTTGTCGAATAGCAATTGGCATTCCAAAATCTCCATAAGACATCTTATGAAGCTCCATTTGTGAGCTTAACAGATCTTGCATCGGTCAATGTTAACAATTTGTGTGATTATTAAAAGTATTCCTCGACTAACTTCAGTTTGCTTATTAAGATCTAGTCTAAAATAAATACTTGGATTCAAAAATGCCCCAGCTGCAAACAATGGAGAAGAAAGTTGTCTTTCCCTTCTCTTATTAGTGATTGAAATATATGGCGTGTATAAAAAAGGCCTTTGTTTCAAATTAGCCTTGATTGCTTCTGTCGCTCTCTCCAAGGCATAAAAAATATAACCTATTGTTGGCTTTTCTTCACTATCAGCCAACCAAAGCACCCTCACCAAAGGCTCACAAACTCAGATAACAAATTGACATTGTTACCAAAATTATCCATCTTCTAATATGATATTACAAACCTCCACTCCAGCATTAGACCTAGCATGCTGAGATGCAATCCACTTATCACTTGTAAACAGTTGTCTTAACTCTTTCTTTAGCAAAACAAAAGACTGAAGTGATAAGAAATTTGTTGCAAATCTTGTTACAGCAGGGAGACACAAATTCCTACCATTGGTAAATTCCTTTGTCATCAAATTCAACACCCATGCATGATTATAAGTGAAATTTGTCACCTTTTTAGCTTTTTACATAGTCTCATCAATAATAGGAAAATACATCAATAATAGGAAAATACCTAGGATCTCCTATATTCTACAGCATTAGGTTAATACAATGTGCAACACAAGGTGTCCAAAAAAATGAATTATATATATTCTGCAGCCTTTTTCCTTCCACTTAAGCGGAATCATTTTATGTAATAAATTGAAAAATGTTTTCTGGCCCTACTTCATTCACAACTTCATCAAATATCCCAAACAAAGTCTCAGCATTTCTAATCAGGCCAAATTCATCAATAGATTTCAAAAACATAGAGCCATTTGTAGAATAAAC
Source organism: Erythroxylum echinodendron (assembly GCA_027575705.1). NCBI lineage: Eukaryota > Viridiplantae > Streptophyta > Magnoliopsida > Malpighiales > Erythroxylaceae > Erythroxylum > Erythroxylum echinodendron. The sequence goes on from JANZXR010000002.1 coordinate 31,926,390, forward strand.
CAAAAAGATAATAATAGGCTCTTTTCTCCTATTTTTCCAACCATCACATATAACTAAACATCTATAAGTACCTCAACTCACTGTTCTTTCAGCCAAATAACTTATAATTTCAGAAACAAAGCAACTCAAAAGTTTACCTCTTAGGTCATCAATCGAAGGACTTTTATATCCCGGACCATAAAAGGCTATTGTATCCATCATAGGTTGATAATAATAAGACTGAGAAGCATTAAATGACAAACCTGGGTCATATCACTATTTAGCCACTGCCATATCAACATTGTGAGCCGCATTTCTTGATTGCATTGCACTACGAATTGAAGGTTAGGCTCCAGGAGTTGTTTATGGTGCAAAGAAATTACTTATCTACCTTTTTCTCTTCCTCACTTGAACCTGAAATGGAACATTACTAGTATCAGTACCAGTACCAGTACCCCTTCCACTTCCACCTTCAACATTTCCAGAATCACTGCGGAAACTAGAAAATGAACTGTAACCACTAATTTCAAAATTCAATCTTTCTCTTCTATCTCTCTCATACTGATATTCAGCAAGCAATGTTTTCATCTGCCACTTCACATCATGACTTACCTTTTTATAGGGTTCCACATCTCCTTACCTGGATAAATGTTTTTTAATCGGGTGATTACTCCACCTTTCAAATGCTTGTTGCAAAACAAACAAATAGTATCATTCTTCACATCGATAACCAATGCGGCATGAGCCCAAGCTGGATCATTATATCTTCCTAAAGTTGGTTGATCAGGAGCACTTGAACTTTCTTCCATTTATCTATACACATAAATATAAATAACACATAATTTTAGTACACAATATGCATGTCCATCTTATATAATATAACTCATTCTGTATGATTACATTACACACAATTTCAATTTCATGGAACACAATTCATTATAAGTCAAAAGCTAGCAATTCAAAACTTTCAACATATATAATAACACAAAACATACATCAACAATTTCCATTTTCAATAATTTCCAACAATCACAAAACATTCATAATTCCATTTCCATTTTCAACAATTTCCAATTCCAACAATCACAAAACATGCATAAACAATTTCCATTTCTAACAATTTTCAACAATTTCCATTTCCATTTCCAACAATCACAATACATTCATAAAACAATTTCCATTTTCAACATCTACAAATTGTACATAAACAATTTCTAATTCCAACATCCACAAATTATACATAATTTCATTTCCATTTCTAGTAATATCCAACTATTTCCAATTCTAACAATCACAAAACATACTTCAATAATTTTCACTTTCAACAATTTCCAACAATTTCTATTTCCACCAATTTTAAAACATTCATAATTCCATTTTCATTTCCAACAATCACAATGCATTAATAAAATAATTTCCATTTCCAACATCTACAAATTGTACATAAACAATTTCTATTTCCAACATCCACAAATCATACATAATTTCATTTCCAATTCCAACAATATCCATCTATTTCTAATTCCAGCAATCACAAAACATACATCAACAATTTCCATTTTCAACAATTTTTAACAATTTCCATCGAGTTCAAAACATTCATAATTCCATTTCCATTTCCAACAATCACAATATATTCATAAAACAATTTCCATTTCCATCATCTACAAATTATAGATAAACAATTTCTATTTCCAACATCCACAAATCATACATAATTTCATTTCAATTTCCAGCAATATCGAACTATTTCCCATTCCAACAATCATAAAACATACATCAACAATTTTCATTTTCAACAATTTCCAGCAAATTTTATTTCTAACAATTTAAAAACATTCATAATTCCATTTCCATTTCTAACAAATTTCAATTCCAACAATCACAAAACATACATCAACAATTTCCATTTTCAATAATTTCCAACAATTTCTATTTCCAAAAACAATTTCAAAAAATTCATAATTCCATTTCCATTTCTAACAATTTCCAATTCCAACAATTACAAAACATACATCAATAGTTTCCATTTTCAACAATTTCCAACAATTTCTATTTCCAACAAATTCAAAACATTCATAATTCCATTTCCATTTCTAACAATTTCCAAAAATTTCCAATTCCAACAATACATTTTATTATAAACAATTTATTATAAAACCTTCTTCAATTTCATTTTATTATAAACGTTTTTTATAAAACCTCGGTCTCCTATCATATTTCATTCCATTTTATTATAAAACCTTCTTCAGTTTTATTTTATTATAAAACTAATAATTAATTTGATAAAAATCATGTTAAAATACAAAAAATATATACATGTTATTTATAGTGTCATAATTTTCAAATAAAGATTTACAACTTTTTAAGTTTGATTGCAAATGTCTTAACAAGTGCCCTTTTGCAATGCCAGCCGAACCATTCAACTTTCCACGTAAAAAGGGTTTTCATTATATTCTAATTTTGTGCCTAATTTTTTCATTCAATTTAAATGTAACTTTTTCTTAACCAACCAATTCATTCATTATGTTCTAATTTATGTCCTTAAATAGGACAATCAATCCCATTCATTTCTAAATTATATGATAAATTGCAACTTCCTCTTAAGTCTTGATCAAATCGTGAACAATCAATAACCAAAACAAATGACAAAAGTCACAAAACACAGCAATTCAATTCCAACATTCTAACCTATTTAGAATTTCACATACACTCATACAGATACACCCACCCAACCAATTCAGATACTGAAACATTCATCAAAAAACCAACATCGATCCATCATCCAAGCAATACCCTAAACCATCATCTATTCCAACACAATAAAAATTGCAATGAGGCATGAAAAAATCAAAATTAGAAAAACCAAATCACTTGCTTTGCTTCAGGCTACTTCGAGTCTTTGGGTTCTCAGGTTGCCTCTTCATAACTATGGCTTCAGTGGTTGACAATGATACCATTGGCTGTCTCTTGCTACACCAAGAAATTGTTCCGGAGCCAAGCTTAAACACATACCCAGTTATTGATCTCCTGGTGTCATGATCTCCTGTATAGTCAGCATCACAATAACCAACTTACTTGCAATCTTCACCTTTCTTATACAAAAGACCATAGTCAATCGTACTCTTCATATATCTCAGTATTTGTCGAACTGCTTCTAAATGAGGCTTCTTTGGATTTTTCATGTGCTGACTCATCACACCAACTGTATAAGAAATGTCAATTTAAGTCAAAGTTAAGTACATCAAACTAGCTACCAATTGTCGATACATCGTCACATCTTCCAAATCTTTTCCTTCATGTGCACATATTTTGGCATTTGATTCTGTCAACATCAAAATCGGCTTGCATTCAAACATTCCAAACCTCTTCAACAAATCTTTGGAATATTTCTGTTGACAGAGAAATATTAATTCTTTCTTGTGTGCGATCAACCTCTAGACTAAGAAAGTGCTTGAGCTATCCAAGTTCCTTCATTTGGAAAGGCACTGATAAATTCTCCTTCGTTTGAAAAATTTCTGCCTCATCATCACTGGTTAGGATTAAATCATCCACGTACACTAGCATGATAGCTAGCTTTCCTTTATTGGCTTTGACAAACAAGCTAGAATCTGCAGGTGTTATTCAATAACCACTTTGTGTTAGAAATTCAACAATCTTACCATACCATGCCCTGGTTGCTTGTTTCAATTTGTAGAGTGCTTTTCATAGCTTACACATATATTTAAGATGATCTTGGCTTTGAAAACCCATTGGTTGGATCATATAGATCTCCCGACCTAACTCTCTATGAAGAAAAGCATTCTTCACATTCATCTGCCGTGAATTCCAGTCTTTGTTGACTATAAGCGCAAGTAGGACTTTCACGGTTGTAAGTTTCGCCACTGAACTAAACGTTTCATTATAGTCTAGTCCATACTGTTGAGAAAAACCATGAGCTACCAATCGTGCCTTATACATCTCAATTGATCCATCTGATCGCCATTTTATCTTATAAACCCAATTACAAGATATAGGTTTCATATCTCTTAACTTTGGCACCAATCCCAAGTCTAATTTTGCTCAAATGCATCGATCTCTTCTTTCATATGCATCGATCTCTTCTGTCATACCTGTCATCCACTCAAAACTTTGCGATGCTTCTTCAAACATCTCAGGCTCTATTATAGTTGCTTCTTCAACTATGGCTACATTGGTGTATTTAGGATTTGGCCTTCGTGTTGTTATTGACCTTCAAAGTTGATTTTTTTGTTTAACTAGGCCCATCTTCTTCGTTTGATTGCTGATACACACCAGTTTGCCAAGGATTCTGAGTCACTCTTGGTTTGACATCATCAGTGTTTAGATCTCCTGATTCATTTGAACTTGGTTGGAGTTGAATAGTATGCTCCCCCATCTTCTGTTGTAGCTTGTCTCAAAATTCTCTTGAGTCTAGCAACACCTCCTTCTCTGAGGGCCACCAAGAAGATGCTTCATCGAATACCACATCTCATGAAGTGTAGCATCTTCCACTCATTGGGTCGCAACACTTCCACCCCTTTCTTTAACTGTTGTATCCTACAAAGATAAATGTAACATCCCGTTCTCATATTAAAGGTAGGATCCAAAATTTCAATACATATGAGCTGGAAGAGAGATTAAGGAAATGCATTTTCTTGCTCATGCATAATGTTAGTATATATGCACATAAATATTGAATGATTAAATTGTAATGAATGTGAAATGTGAAATGTTGTAAATGTGATTATATGATATGTGACTAGGTGAGCCATCAATGATGGTCACTTATTGAGTTCGCGAAAGTCACCCAAAATTTGCAATTATTTTTCAGGATCAGAAGAATACCCCGTTAGGCTAACGGGGGTATACCTATAACATACAAATGAAGGATAGAGGTCGGGATCAGTTCGCGTCTGCATTGCATATCCTTAACTTGTATTAAATTGTTTCTTCCGCACTTTTTGTATAAATTTGTATTTTGAAACAACTAAAGTGGTTTTGTATTTGAAAAAAAAGGGGCCCAAATGGCTATTGAAATTTCTAATGATTGTATTGTGTTGATTGAAAATGGCTATGAAACAAAGTGGGCCGATTTTGTTAGGGATTTCTTCATTTTATGTTCGTGGTTTAAAACAAAAGAAAAATTTTATACCGATTTCTGAGTGATTAAGTTCTCTAACACACCACCCTCGCAGGGTACGAGCTCGGATATCACCTATCGATGTCAGGTTCGGGTCTTGCGGGATTAGGGTGCTACAATACATCTAACAGCTTTCTTATCAAACTTGCTTCATAAATGATCAGGAACAAACACATAACATACACGACCAAATACTCAAAAGTAGCTAACTGTGGGTTTCAAGTTCCATAGTTTCTCAAAGGGTGTAACAAATCCTAACCTTGGTTAAGGAAGTCTATTGTTTACAAAGGCTTTAGTCCTCATTACTTCAGCCCAAAACCTTCCCGGTACGTTCTTTGCTTGTAGCATACTTCGACAAATTTTTACAAGATGCTGATTCTTTCTTTCTGCTACACCAATATGTTGTGATGTGTTGGCATAAGTGTATTGATGATGTATTCAGCATTCCCTTAGGTATTGAGAGAACTCTCTTGAGCTGTATTCTCCTCCGTTGTCTGTGCACAAGCAATGGATCTTCTTTTCCACTTCTCCTTTAGCCGACTCTCTAAACTTTTTAAACTTTGAGAATGTGTCAAAATTTTCTTTCATAAAGAAAACCTACAGATACTTGGAGAAGTCATCAATGAATGTTGTCATGTACCGTATACCTCCAATTGACTGTTGCTTAATCGGTCTGAACATATCAAAGTGAGCCAACTCTAATAGTTCTTTTGCTTTAAACTTCAACTCCTTATATGGTAATTAATGTGCTTTACCATACTAGCATCCTGCATAAACCATGTCTGCAATCGTTGCCCCTCTAGTGTTGGTGTTTATGAGATTTTTAGGTCATGATACATCTTCACATCTTAGGGACCAAATAAGATAAAGTGGCTCGATGATGTCAATTGAGACATAGATAGCAAGTTTTTCTTCATTCCTGGGACATGGTAAACATCTTGAAGTAGCACTTGGCTAGAATTATATTGAGATGTAACTATCGTCTTATCGATATGAATTATCAGTAACCTTAAGTTATCAGCTATCACCACCACACGACCTCCCTTATATTCAGATAGGTTTTGCGACCTCTGTTTATCACCCATCATACGATTTGAGCAGCTTAAATCTATGATCCAATCATTCTTATAGTCAATCCATTTTGATGTTGTTACCGTGAGAGCTAATTCTTCTTCCTCCGTAGAGAATAACGTTTCAGCATCCCAAACATTTTCACTATTCTCCTTAAAACTGGAAGTAGCAGTATTACTTTCAACAGGCTCTTTCTTGGTCCAACAATCTTTCACCATAAAGCCCATCTTCAAGCAGTTATAACACTTTCCATCTAACTCTTTACTATTACCGTGATTCTTGGAAGCTCCCCCTAGAAAAGGGCCTCCCTTTCGTTGGTGACTTTTGTAACATCCCGTTTCCATAGAACGGGTCGGACCTGAGAAACAGGCCCAAGTGAGGTCAATCGGAGAAGTTAG
>JANZXR010000002.1:31933077-31978922 GCA_027575705.1 Erythroxylum echinodendron
ACTATGCATGTGCATATATGAATGCATGCATATGTCACTGTACACTTATACACTCCTATTGGTGAGGGGATGTTACACTTCTACAATTTTCTCTTAACAAATATCTTCTTTCCACATTTGTGGAGAAGCTTACATTGTCTTGTCTTTACATAAAATGGATTGGGCTTTTATAAGCTGGGGTTGATCTTCAACATTTTATAGAGTTTGGTACCTATTTCCTAGTGCTTGATGCATTTGAATTATGGTGTCAACCTCTTCTTTGGTGAAGTTTCCTCGCCTTAAACTAGGCCTCAAGTAATTCATTCATCAAAGCCTACAGCTCTTTATAGACCTTGACAAGCCTGTAGTGATGGGGAAGGAAAAAGGTTAGGTGCTAGATTGTTAAGGTGAACATTCTTTATATATAATTAAGGCCATTTAGTTAAAGTAGATCCGATGAGAGGTGTACACACTCACACAGAAGCACATCTTCTCCTCCAATTATTATAAAATGAACAGTTTGTTAGCATTGTCATTAACAATCGCTAGAAGGAAAAATCCCTTCTACTTATAAACAGTTTCAGATGTAAGTGCAATTACAAGCACGAGAATATTAAAACCAAAACCCTAAAATAGGAATTAGTAGTTAAGATAGAAGAATAAAGCAATTGTTTCTGTTTTGTGAAACTATGGAGAAGCGACCCAAGTATACGCAGTGACTTATAACTCAGAAGATGAAATATACTACTCAATTCTATTTATTAGAAGCACAAATTCCCGAATACTAGCAAAGAGTGATTGCAAAATTAGTTAAATTAAATTAGCATTAACAAGAAAGAAGCATACCAATTTCACTGATAGTATCCAAATCTAAATGTTTAATTCCAACTGAACAGTTTAGTTCATGATTTGGCCTATATCGGATGTTTCTTACTAATAGCTTTTGGCATCTCAGTCCAATTCCAAATTCCATATCTTACAACACGGAGATTTCACCACAGTCTTTCCTGTACTTGCTGATTTCTTTTCACTGCACAACAGCGCCCCTCTGAAATCAAGGCTTTATATATTGTGTCCCAACAAGAAAGCGTGTCCCTAACTTCGAAGAAACAAAAAAAGAAAAATTACAAATAGATCTATTCAGGATGGACAGGGTCTCTCCTGGAGCATTCCTCACTTATTTAACTTTAATTAATTCCACCAGTTAAGCTACTTTAGCAATTTTCTTTTTTTATGTTTATACTACACAATTTGACCTTAAACCTGTCCGATTGGGTGCTATCCTCGCTAATAAACATTTCTATTTTCTGAACATGTGCTTAATACATTACTAAAAACAAAATGATGTCCAGAAGATGTTAAATAATGTGACAGCCTGGAATCTAAGGTTTGCCCTTAGAGCCTTAATTTGGTCAACTGTGATAACAGTAACCCTCTTTATCTATTTCACTGCGCATCTTCGTATCATTATGGATTGTCATCCTATTTTTTTCGAGAAGATTATGGATTCTCATCCCAACAACCTTTAAAAAGTTGATATAGTAAATTTGTTATTTTATCTACTTCATTAGCGTTTTCCTGTCACATTGAAAATGTAAAATAAGAAAAATAATTTTCTTATTTCCAAATTTGAATATTGTAGAAAGAAGAGGACCATTAAGAAAGAAAACTATTTTGTATTTCTTTGCATAAAACTACTACAAAAAGGGAGTATTATATATGAGTTAAGTTAGACATATCCTAATATATATGCTACTTTTACAATTGTTATGCTTAAACATATGTGTCACAATTATTTTATACATTATGACATGTTATTACAATCTTTATATGTTAACATCTCTCTGTAAATTTAAAGTGGCAAGCAGTTGGGACATCTTAAATTTGAATACAAGATTTTTTAAATCAGCAAGGATGACGAAATTTAGTGAAAATATTTATGACTTGAGACTATGATAAACTAGGAATAAGTTAAATAGTACCTTGAATAATATGGTGTTGTATAAGGTGACAATAAATCTTAATATATTTAGTATGCTCATGGAAGGCATCACTATGGGCAATTTATATAGTACTGTTATTATCAAAGAGGAGAGGAATTATAGAAGAAGAGGAAACACCCATACCTTGGAGCAATCAATATAACCAGAGGAGCTTAGAGGTTATGCCTGTAAGAACTAGGTGTTTTACTTCCTTGCTAGATCAAGAAATAATTATTTGTTTCTTTTTGTGCCATAAAAATATTTGTCTCCTTTAGAGTTGCTAAAATATGGCTTAACTCTGATGGAGATAAATAACATAAGTGAAGACTACGGAAGAGAGTATTTTTTATTACCTGAGGATATGAAGAACAATAAAGAAGTAAATGGTACAAGATTCTACATAAATTAACCAATGATGTGAACTGTATGAGCAATATCAGGACATAAGATAGTGAAGTATATAAGACTTTCTAATAATTGGCAATAACAAGTACTATCATTGAGGAAGGTACCATCGATAGTTGAAAGATGGACATAATATTTCAGTCAGAGCTAGTAGTTTTGGTGTTTGTGATACTAACACAAAACATGACATTTGTGGCATATTTTGCTTGTGACAATAGTCAGATTAATCAAACAAGACTTCAAATTCCAATAAATAACTCAAATTACACGAGTCCTTCATCTCAAACTATTGGTATAAAACATATTTAAGAATGACAACATCCTGAGTATTATTGCTAGTAATTATCACTACAAGAAAACAACACAATTTGCAACGTTTTATTAATAAAACGACGCTGAATGTGAAGACTTTTCGTGACGTTTAAAAAATGTCACGAAAAGTTCGAATATTTCATGACGTTTTATGATAACGTTGTAGATTTGTAACACTTTTTGTGACATTTTTTTAATTAAAACGTCACGAAATAGAAACCGTGTTGTTTTGTTGAATAAAACGTTGCTGAAGCCTTTGGCAACAAAACGAACGATGTCAACTTTAACCTTTCCCTTTGTTCCTCTAGAAGATAGAACCTACTTGATCTTCTTCTTTCTACCTCATTAACCAGAACCTTCTTCTTCATCTCTGCAACTCAGCCAACGCAGCCATCATCTTTTGTAATACTGACCACTGCTTTTCCTACACCAAAGCTGTCTCTGATCAATGGCAGATCTGTCCGATTGCTAGATCCCAGAGGCCTCAAGCTTCTCTCTCTTTCCTTCTCCATTTGCTTACCCACTCCGATTCAGTCTCAATCTCGTAATGGACGGATCATTTGTGAGGCTCAGGAAACCGCCGTTGAAGGTTTGAACTTTTCTTTCCTTTTTGTATTTTTCCTTTCCAAATTATATTATTGTACATTTACTTGCTTTTTCTTTCAATTATATTGTTCATCTTTTATCGGCTTGTACAGTTATGCTTAGCTCGGTCGAGTTTATGTAATGGTTCCAGAGACTACTTTTATGCATTGCCTTTTAGTTTGCAATGATTAATGCCTTCACTTTGGTAGTCATCTTCTATTGCATCAACAACAGTATATGCAACTAATTTTGGATTGTAGGTAGTGAGGAATGCGATACCTGAACGTTTGTTATTGGTAGTCAGGGTAAAGAGTAGAATCTTATATAATTAGCAATTCACACCTCTGAGCAAGCCTCTAATGGTGGAATCTAATTGCGGGTTTCTGCTGTATTTTAGTTGATTTGGGCTACGTTTCAACTATAGCAGACTGCAAGAAGGCCAAATCACAATTGCAGTATTTTAGTTGATGAGGACATTGAAATTATTGAAGAAGTTTGTCAGAATAATGAATATCTAAAGGCCCAACTATTGAACTTGGAGAAAGCTTTAAAGCAAGCAATTACAAGTCAAGAGGAAGTCAAGATAAGCAACAATGATTTGCACAACGTGTGCTTTTCATTCCATGCTAGGTAAATAAAACCTTAGTTTCATTTTTATAGAATGATTTCATAGGTTCTTCATATATTGATGATGACTTCAGATGTTGATATGATCTACGGATTATACAAAACACTAAATAAAGTTGTTGTTGTGAGACGAAGGAACCAGTTTTCTGTAGGAAAGTTCGTCCTTTTTAGTGTTATAGCATCATGAAGCTATAAAATTGTTCATTCACAAAATTGTTGATTTATTAAAGCTTTGATTCCTATTTCCCTAACTTGTATGTCATTGAGAAGTGTGAAGCAACACTTCTTATTGTAAATGTCATAATTGGTGTATCTGAAGCCTAATAATTAAAATACTTGTTTCATTAGCTACTTAATTCTCAAGTCGTTAACTCTTTTGGGATTGGTTGCTTGTGAAACTTGCATATCTTTTGGATATCTCCTACCACATATATGAATCTAATTTGCTAACAGTATTTTAGTCCGAAGCTTTTATACTTCCCATGATTTTTTTCTTTCTCCTTACAGTAGGCAATATTAGTGCCTTTTATATATTTTTTATATTGAATTCTCTATCAAATTTTTTATTTCAGTGGAGGAAGGGTTTGAAACTTAATGGTGAAACCACTGTGGGCAATTGTACATTAGATGATGTAAGAGGCTTGTAGATCATACTGAGTGCTACGGTTCATGACGTTTTATACTACATAATCCCTATCTACTGCCAAAGTTTTATTGACTCGGTACACTGTCTCCATTTTCAAACATTGTCTTATAATGCTTTGCTTTTTTTTATCAAAATTGGTTGTATGAACAATGCAGGTAATATAGATCCATTATTTTATGTTCTCTACCCTCTGTTTCATCTTCGAATTTGTGTGTGTGTGTGTGTGTGTGTGTACACATATGGATATAAACCTTACCATTTGATTTCCTTATCTTTTATCCATTTGCTGTTTCATAGTTCTTACAGTTCCTAGGAGATTTTAAGCATCATATAGTATATCTTGTAAATATAAAATCTAAGAGTAAATCTTTGGACCTCACTTATAATTTCAGCTTTCGATCAAATTTGTTGATGTATTGGACAACACTGCCTTTGTTACCTCTGACAACTTGAAAGAACTAATTTTGACAAATGAAAATATGACTGCATTTGTTTTTCTTTTATATTTGGTTGTCTACTTTATCTGAAACCAACATGCAAAGTATTTTCCATTTTTAGAGTGGAACCTCTTTTTTGTAAAGAATACATCGATACGAGCCCAGTTATTCTTCCTTACCACAAAGGTGGTAGAAGGCTACATATTGGATTCCAGGTAATGCTTTTCAATTATGTAACTCATTTTTAGCTCTCTCTGCCACTTCTAAAAGAGAAAATTGGTAAATTATTTTTCTTTATATTGATATTTTTACATAATTATGTAGGAATTTATTGAAGAATTAGTAGCTCTTTCCCAAGCTAGGATGAAAAATTTTAATTCATAAAGGTGAAAATATACAAGAAAATGAAGGCAGGACATACGATCATTAATGATGGAGATGTTAACTGGAAGTGAAGAAGGGCACATAGATTACATGCTTCAAGTACCTAGTTGTACATATACATAATCTTTTAGCTGTTTGTTTTACACATTTATTTTTCCATGGTTGCCTTTCCACACTGTTGTCCTGTGAAGGATTGATTCCCGCTTTTGACATCATGTGGATTAGTCAGTGACAGATTATGCCATCTTTACTGGATATTTTGCAGTCATATGAAGCTATCTTTACTGGATATTTTGCAGTTATGTGTATTATATTTTGCAGTCATCTTTACACTTATGACATACTTTTTATATTAATCAGTGTATTATGATATGTTTACAAATTGCAATTAAATAATAAATTATCTGCACGTATAAAATTCTTGTGATATACGAATAATTATTAAAATTAATGATATACTAAAAATTGAAGAATTAAATAAATAAAATTCATAAATAATATTGAATAGTTATCAAACAAATAAGATTTTAAAATAATTATTTAAAAAATAATTATTAAAATTGAAAAATTATTAAATTAAAATTAATTTAAAAAATTAAAAGAAAATAATTTTATTTAAAATGTCGCAGATGGAAAAAAGGTCGCAAAATGTGACTTTCCGCGATGTTTGTGTAAAACATCGACGTTTCCAAAAAACATCATAGAAAGACAAATCTTTCAGTGATTTTTTTAAAAATGCCACGAAATGTCAGTATTTTTCGTGACGTTTTAGGAAAAACGTTACAGAAACCTTTTGCCTATACTACATTCTACAATGTTTATTGTGACATTTTTTTAAAACATCACAAATTAGATTCAGTGACGTTTTTTAAACGTTGCAAATTGTGTTATTTTCTCGTAGTGTATCATGCTATCAATATAAAAGAGATAAAGATTGTATCCTTGAATAAATTTGCAAATGAATAAATCATGATTATATGAATTTGACCAATTAAAGGCAACTAAAACCCAAAAAGACCATATAGTATAGCTGAATTGGCAAACCAAGCTTAAGGAAGCCTATTTTAGTCAATACAAGGCTTTACAAAGACAAACAACCTTATTAAGTAAATGATCATAATCAAATGTAGGTTTTATATACACTTGTTCTGTAAGATCACCGTTGAGGAAGGTATTCTTGACATCCATTTCAAATATTGACACATTCTTGTTAGCAACAACTATAATGAGACTGCCACCTAAGGTTAAATAGGTTATAGGAGCAAATGTCTTCTCATAGTAAATATCATACTTTTGTATAAATCCTTTTGGCAACAAATCGAGCTTTATATTATTCAACAAATTTATTAAGGAAAATTATAATTTTAGGGACTCATTTATAGCCAACAATAAAGTTGTCTAAAGGTAAACAGACCATATCCTATATATTGATGCTAATAAGTGCTTGTAGTTCTTTTGCCATTACTTTCTATCATAGAGGTTAAGCTCTTACGTCACGATAGGTTCGAGGTTAAACCATGAAAATTTCAAACAAAAACATAAGGTTGACTTACTCAATTAAGAAGACAAGGAGCAAGTTACAGTATAAAACGTTTTTATGAACTAGTAAATAGAGGAGGATCATTTAGAGGAGATAATAGATCCACAACTGGTAGAGATATGATGGGATCAAGCATAAGTTGTTCTGGACTTTTGGAACTATTAAATAATGATCTTGTAAAGAATATAAGGAAATAATGACATAATAGGAATAAGATAAGAGCAAGTTACAATATAAAAGGTTTTTATGAACTAGTAAACAAAGGAGGATCATTTAGAGGAGATAATAGATCCATAACTGGTAAAGATATGATGGGATCAAGCATAAGTTGTTCTAGACTTTTGGAAGTATTAAATAATGATCTTGAAGAGAATATAAGGAAATAAGGACATAATAGGAATAGAAAAAAATTAACAAGAAGATTCATTAATACAAAATTTTCAAAAAGGAAAGAACTTTTTATATTCTTAAATGTCATTTGTTGAGATATATAAAGTCATTGTGACAAAGGATCCTAACAACTATACCCTTTATGTTCTATCCCATGCCCTAGGAAACAACATAATCATGCTCTTGATTTTAGTTTAGTATATTCATATGGCTAGAGAAGAATAAAATAAGTATTGATAAAGACATTAAAATTTTGGTAGTTATAAGCATAATTATGCAAGAATTAATAAGGAGAGATTATCTAAAATAAAAGTAGGAATATGATTGATAATATAAACAACAACAAGAGAAGCTTGTCCCTAAAAGGTTTATGGATAAGAGGAAGATATGAGAAGAACTTGGATAATGTTGATTCAGCCCTACCATTTTGTTAAGAGGTGTATTGACAAGATCTTTTGATAATAGTTCTTTACTGATTAAGAAAATGAGTGAAAGACTTTTCTTTATAGTCTTTGGTATTATAAATTTAAGAAACTTTGATATTGCAAGAAAACGAAGTTTAAACCATGTTTTTAAAGTGAGAATAAATAAAAAATAGTTTAGACTTATAATGTAACAGGTAAATCCATGTATATCTTAAAAAATCATTGGCTTAGACCTATAATGTAATAGGTAAATTCATGTGTATCTAAAAAAATCATTCAAAAATATTTCATAATATTGCAAACCTTTTATAGTTCATGAAGAAAAGGTCCCCAAATTTCATAACGAATTAAATAAAAAGTTAAGGAAATATAATCATTATTAATGAAAAGTAAAGTATGATTTTTAAGTTGGCATGAGATACAACTAAAATTTCTAATTTTAACATAACCTAAGAAAGCACAAGAAATTAAAGGTTTAAGTCTAAGGTTGGAAAGATAAACAATTGAGATTACAAAATATTATATGTAATAGTGCCAGTGATAAGTTTTGATGGAGGACAAAGTGATTTAAGTTTAAATAATCATCCAACTTTACACCTTGTTTTATTGATTTCACCCGTCTATTAACCATGCACAATATAATTTACAACTAAAAATTTTTGTTTAGCTATAAATGCATATAATTGACTAACATATATAAGGTTTAAGAGAAGTTTAGGAACAAGAAAAAATATCAAGAAAGATAACTTAGGTGTTTGAGTAGTGCCTATACTTTGAACATGCATAGTAAAGTTATCAACAATACTAGGATTTACAAAAGCAAGCAACTTTATTAGATAAATGGTCATAATCAAGTGTAGGTTTCGTATACACTTGTTCTATAAGATCACCATTGAGGAAGGTATTCTTGACCTCCATTTGAAATGTCAACAAGTGCTTGTTAGCAACAACTACAATGAGACTGCAACCTAAGATTAAATAGGTTACAGGAATAAATGTCTTCTCGTAGTAAATACCATTATTTTGTATAAATCCTTTTAGCAACAAATCGATCTTTATATTATTCAACCGATTCATTAAACGAAATTAAAATTTTATAAATTCATTTATATCCAACAATAAAATTTTCTAAAGGTAAGGAGACCATATCCTAAGTATTGATGCTAATAAGTGCTTATAGTTCTTCTCCCATTACTTTTTATCTTAAAGGCAGAGCTTACCTTGCGATATGTTCGAGATTAAACCATGAAAATTTCACAGAAAAACGTAAGGGTGACTTACTCAATTAGTAGGACAAGGAGCAAATTAAGATATAAAAGGTTATTATGAATTAGTTAATGGAGGAGGATCATGTGGAGGAGATAACAGATCCATAACTAGTAAAGATATGATGGAATCTAGCATAAGTTGTTCTAAACATTTGGAACTATTAAGTAATGATCTTGTAGAGAATATAAGGAAACAAGGATATAATGGGATTAGAAAAAAAATAACAAGAAGACTCGTTAATACAAAATTTTGAAAAGATTAGAACTTCTTATATTCTTAAAAGGTCATTTTTTGAGATATATAAAGTCTTTATGATAAGGGATCCTAATACCTATACCCTTTATGTTATATCCCATACCCTAGGAAACAACATGATCAAGCTCTTGATTGTATAAGGAGAAGAATAAAATAAGTATTGATAAAGACATTAAAAATTTGGTAGTTATGAGCATAATTATGCAAGAATTTATAAGGAGGGATTATCCAAAATGGAAGTAGAAATATGATTGATAATAATAGTTCTCTATTAATTAAGAAAATGAGTGAAAGACTTTTCTTTATATTTTTGGCATTATAAATTTAGGGGATGTTTATTTTCATTTTTTTCCGTTTCTTATTGTGGCTTTTATAAGAAAAGAAACATCCTTTTAAAATATGTTTGGCTTATTATTGTTGCATTCTAGTATTTTCAAAAATAAAAAAAACCATGAAAATTTCACGAAAACAGAAAAAAGACATTTCCCTAATATTTCACAGCAGGTTTTTGTGTATTCTAAAACAGTTTGTTCATAAAAAGTTTTCATGTGCTTTGAAAACAAGTTTCTCTCCTCTGTTCCATTGTCTACGTCTTCTATTATGTCTTCTGTTGTCTGTGATTTTATAGGATTGTTTTTGTGTCTGTTGCTTATGTATGTTTTCTAATATGTTCCTTCATTTGCTATGGCTATTATTTGCATTGAAACCTGTTTTTCTAATCATCGTCTGGAGAAACCTGTCTTTCTAATCATCTTCTTCTTCATGCAAAGAACTGAAAAAAAAAAGCAAACATGTTTTGCTATATTACTATGCATATGTTACTATAACACAATTAAAATTAATTCGTTAATCCATAAAACATTGTTTTCTTTCACCAGAGAGTCACTTCTTTTCCAAATCAAATGGATGCGAATTGACTTTAGCTCGAATACCATAGATAATATGATAACTATGGTTTCTTAGCTTATCATACTCTATGAAAGTGCTAGCCAACCCACTTGCATGAACAATCAAGCTCGCTTTAATCTCACTCCCATCATCATAGATAATTGAAAACTTAAACTTGCCATGCATCACCTCCCAAACTTTAACGTTATGAAATCTAACACCATTAGAGACATAATTCCCATATTGAAACTTTAGCCTTATGAAATCTATCATCAAAGCGAGAACGATCAGAAGGATGAAACCATGACAGATCAATATCTAGAGACCTATCTTTGACTTAGATTTCAAGTGAAGGAAGCTTCCCAAATTGCTGCTTTGGACTTTGAGGTGACCTGCTTTGGACGACTCAAAACTAGGTTTTGGAGAAGACACCAAGAAGCCTGGTGTACATGGTTGATTGGAGATGATTTGATTGCATGAGGATGTGAGAATGGTATGAGGATTGTTGCCATAAGAGAGAGAGGTATTTCACTGTAACAAATGGGGATATCGTGTTGGGAATCTTAGAAGATTATGCTTCGAAGTTTAGAGTATAAGAAATGGTTCTTGATATAAGGAATAAAGCAACAGGCATGGAGTATTAAAGGCAACTTGCACTCACTATAATTCCATTAATATAGACGCACGTCACTTTTCTAACTAGATTTGACTGTGATTTGATTACCAATAAAAATTAATTAAAATGAGTAGTAAATGATAGTACTTTTATGTTTTCAAAATTATAATATAATGGACATCTTTTATTGATTAGAATGACATAAAGTGTAATTTTTAATTATATTTAATTTGCAAATATTTTAATTTTAGCTATAATGACAATTAATTAATTTAAAAATATAATGTATTATGTTAAAATTATTAACATGAGAGTATAATTACAAAACTAGAAACAGTATGATCAAATCAAATATGTTTTTATTTTTGTTTTTAATTTTAATTTTTAATTTTTTGTTTTTAGTTTTTTATTTCAAATCTCAACGAAACAAGTTTTTGTTTTCAGTTTTATATTATAAATTTTAACCAAACAGGTTTTTGTTTTTTAGAAAAAATAGAAACCAAAATCAAAAATCAAAAATCAAAAACCACAATAGAAAAACATAAGTGGAGCCAAATGGACCCTTAAGAAACTTTGATTTTGTAAGAAAACGAAGTTTGAACCATGTCTTTAAAGTGAGAATAAATACAAAATTGTTTAGGCATATAATGTAACAGGTAAATCCATGTATATCTTGAGAAATCATTGGTTTAGACCTATAATGTAATAGGTAAATCCATGTATATTTCAAAAAATCGTTGGAAAATATTACATAATATCATAAACCTTTTATAGTTCATGAAGAAAAGGTCCCTAAATGTCATAATGAATCAAATAAAAAGTTGAGGAAATTGAATCACTATTAATGAAAAGTAAAGTATGATTTTTAGAAAGTTGACATGACATACAACTAAAATTTCTAATTTTGACAAAACCTAAGAAACCATAAGAAATTAAAGATTTAAGTCTAAGGGTGGAAAGATGAACAAATTGAGATTACCGGATATTATATATAATAGCGCTAGTGATAAGTTTTTGATGGAAGACAAAGTGATTTAAGTTTAAATAATCATCTAATTTTACACCTTGTTTTATTAATTTCACCTGTCTATTGACCATGCACAGTATAATTTACAATTGAAAAAAGTAGGTTAGCTCTAAATTCACATAATTGACTAACATATATAGGATTTAGAAGAAGTTTAGCATTAAAAAAATCAAGAAAGATAACTTAGGTGCTTGAGTAGTGCCTATACTTTGAACATGTATAGTAGAGTTATCAATAATATATGGAAAAAAATGAGTTCTTAAGGAAACAAATAGAGTTGAATTAGAGGTTAAGTGATTACGAAGGGAAAAATAAAAGTACTACAAAGAGGAAGTTCCTAATATGACATACAAGTTAGAAAAAGAAATTGTATCAGAATCTAGTTGAAGTTAATATGAACTAAAGATATTTTAAGGAGAATGTAAGAGAAGTTACTATATTCTCCATTGCACCCACTGTGGAAACAACCTTGATAGTAGATTGAGAGGACTTAGAAGAGTTACCTTATTTAGATAGTTCCTTACATTCAGAGATGTGATGACCACACTTTTTATAGTAGTTGCAAAATAGCTTCTTCTTCACTAAGTTTTTAGAGGTAGAATTCTGATAAGAGGAGGTTTAAGTGGCAAAACAACATCAATAGATATAGTAAATTTCTACTTTCAAAATCTATTAAGCTAACTCTCTTTTATAACTAGTTCTTTAGTTACAATATTATAAAGATCCTTTACGAAGTAGAGAGGCGTAGGTAGACTCAAATTCATTTTCTAAGATTTGTTAATAGGTGCCAAATATGCTTTCAATCATAAAGATTAGCATAAATAGTGACATCTGAGGCATCATGCTAAGTAAGATCTCTAACTGTCAACTGATTCAAAATCACTTGTAATTTAGACACATAATTATAAATAGTTTGACCAAGTTGTTATTGCATATGATAAAGTTATCTATAAAGTTAAAATTAATTGATATCATGAGAGGTCTTCTACCTTTTTAGTAAAATAAAACCTTCAAAAACAATGTTTTATTACTTTGGCATATGTAATAAGAAACTATGATAAAATATGTTAATTGATACTATTGTAAGATACTAGATATTCTATGAATGTAGTCTCTATTTCATTTAGCCTTTAAGGAGGGATGAGTATTTTTTGGTAATAATACAATAAAGAAGTCTACATTTAAGAAAGCTACACATTTCTTTAGCATACAAATCATAGTTAGATCTATCAAAGCTAACTTTAATTGATTAAGATAGAGATTGATGAAGTTTAGAAGTATTCATAGTGCACAAAAGAGAAAAATTCTTAATAACACGACTTAAAAGCACTTGAAAACGAAGAAACATATATTTAAGGCTAAATTTTGACTAATTTAAACTGAAAATGAGTTTAAAACACCCAAAAATCTTAGGAACTGGCCTGAATTGAGAAAAAACTATTAAGAAAATAATTGAATAAGTCAATCAAAAGTTAGTCAATAAGTGTGAACTGAACCGACTGAATCGATGATGGCATAAGAGGGCTAACATGATAGTTGATCTGGTGGAAGTTGGTCTTAGAGATGTTGTTTCTGCTGATGTATCAGATGATATGACTACAATATGATAAATAACATAGTAAAATTGGGACCATTTAGTTTGAGGCGGATTACTATATGACATATGGACCAATTATCCATTGCCTTGTGGCATTGCTATTGACTGGGCTTTATCATCTCTTGAGTAGATACGATGTTGCTTTAGTTTGAGACAACTAAAATGACATCATTTCAAGTTGTCTTTAACCTCTAGATGCTAGAATTACAAAAATTGATGTCAAATTTTTAATGAAGCTTAGGGGCATATTGGGAGGAATTATAAAATTAGGTTTGAATCATTATATTATCATTTTAGGAAATAAAAGAATTTGATATATACTAAACGCTATTTAAGTGATCAAATTATTTTCAAAAAATCAAGATTATAATATTGAAATACCATTCTTTTAAAACAAAACTCTGCTATCATGTAAAAGGAAGAAAAGGATTTGAATGGGAAAAACAATTTGTGTTTTAGTATATAAAATTATTAAGAAAAAGAGGTATTTAAACATGACTTAATCTAGACATATCTCATAATACATGACATTATTATAATTGTTACACCCTAAACATTTGCCACAGTTACAACCATTTAGTACAATTGCTAGGTGTTTAGTTTCAGCACGGGATTGACTATAGATATGGGTATAATAGTAGAAGGAGATGGGGATGGATATGAAAAATAAAAAAATGATGTTTGGTTTGTAACTTGGGTTTTTATATTAATTCTTTCCTTGATGAGATACGATAAGGCATGATGGGAGATCATAAGGAATTGAAAGGCGATAAGGAAGTAAAGAAGATGGAAGGGCAAAGGCTGAGGATAAAAGAGTAAAAAATAAACGTGATAAAAAGTTAGATTCGAATGAAAACTCGATACACACCTTCCTTGGTGGATTTAGTTGATTCACAAATTTAATGGGATAAATCCATTCTCTTAAAATTGAAAACTCCAAAGCAAAAATTATTTTTTACAATTATTTCATTCTTTCATTCCCAAACTCTCAAACGAAACGCCCCTCAGGTGTAACACCTATTTTTACAAAGGTAAACATCCTAACTTCAGTGATTCAAATAGATAAAAAAGATATATCGGCAATTATTGACACATTAATATAGCAATTTAGCTCTAGACTACCCCCATTGTTTTTCGTTCAGGAAGGTAATAACCTGAAATTCAAGTTGGCATCACATGCAGGTTGAGAAATATGCCACCATCATTTTGTAAAACAAGTTGCTTGCTTGTAACTTTTTTGTTCAAGCAAAGTAAATCCAAACCAAGAAATTAGTTTATCGCGTTGAGACAACTCAGCCATGGAACATGAAAAAGCACGAACAAAGAAATAGACAGAGGATTGTTCAAATGGACGAGGAAGGAACATGTTCAAGACAATATTGACGTTTTCAAAAGTTTATAATCACAACTTGACTAAAAATAATATATATATATATATATATATATGTATGTATTTTTCTCATTATAAGTGATGCTCTTTGATGTCATCTTACCTACGTTATAAGCGCGGCTAACGAGTAAAAAGCAACAACTTTAGCATTAGTGGAACACTTTTAAATGTTATTTAGAGGAACTGTACTTTTATCTACAATTTTAAAAACGTGCGAGTTGTTCATCTCATATAATTAAGGTGCATGGTGATTGACATAGGTTGGTTTGATATTAAATAAGTAATGCATTTGCATATGCATTACGTCTGGAGTGTCATCCTCAAGATTAATTGCAATTGCTAAATCTTTGCATTTATTGACAAAATTAAATGGAAGATTCTGTGAATGGGAAGACGAAGACTCTATATATTATAATTACTTAATTGCAAGTAAAGTGGGAACACCAGAAATAAGTCACAAACCTCACATGTTTACACGCTAATAGGAAGTCTTTCTTAATTAAATTCTCAAGTCATTAGCGCCTACTTTGATGAGATGAAATGATATAAATGGACCCGTAGCTGAAAAAGAAAAGCTCGCAAATGAAACAAACATATCATAAAAAAGCCCAAATGAATGAAAGAATTTTGTTACTGATTGAATATTCTACAAGAGTATCTAGTCAGTTATGCTAAATATATACAGATGTCATACAAAGCCAAAATTTCATTATTGCATTCTGTAAAGAAGATACTGATTAAACATTCTATGAGAGATATAAAATAATGTGTCATTTACTACACTTAGTTTTTTTTTTGTATATCATTTGAAATGAAAGAAACAAATTATTCTTCCAACAAATTGTTGATTTATTGTGGAAAATTAAAATAATACTGACAAAAAGTATTGACATAATTGTATATTGATGCATATTATGTTATAATATTAATATATTTAATAATAAATAATAATGCATTCAAATAAAAAAAAGAATGATAAATATTATTTGTGAATCATTACATTTTTCAAATTATTAAGTTATAAACTAACTGATTATTGAAGTTTATGTTTATAATTTATGTTAGTTTTATTATAATATTTTCTCATTTTTTATTTTAAATATTTTCTCCTTTTTTCTTTTTAATAAAATTTTTATCTCCCACAAGTATTTACGACATTAATATCATATTATTTTGTACTTCTTTTATTATATATCGGTTATTCGAATTTTCTTTTTTATAATTTTTAACTTTTAACTTTTTCTAAGAAATTTAGCTTTTCATTACTCTTTATTACCAACCCTCCATAATTCCATAGGCCTTGTTTGGTTAACATAGATTCTTGCTTGGGAAAGTAATCTTTTTCTTAAAATTTATATTACCAAGTTTGATTCATTTTTTAAGTAGTTAGGAAAATAAAAACCTTCCCAATCTAGAGAAAGTAGTAACACTTTGCTTAGATTCTAAATCCCGTTACTCCCTTAGTATTTAGACTACTTTCCTCAGGAATTTAATCTAAAAAATATGCTAGCCAATTCAACCCTTCCTTTTCTCTCAACTCTACGACAACTCTTTTATAAAACCCTACCTCCTTTTTAACTATTCTTATTGTTCTCTAGTTAGTAGGATTTTGGATATTTTTGCTCAGAAGTTTCAATCGACAATCTTCAGGTTCACTTCCCCTTCCTTAAAAAAAGAGTCCAACATAGTATCATATGTAATAATAATAGGCTTAATACCGTATTCATCCATTATTCTATAAACTTCTTTAGCTTTCACGCAGGAGGTTATGGAATGGAGAGACTACCAGATCTAGTGGTGTCGTACACTGTTGCATTTGGAGTGAGCCAAGAGAGAAGCTCTCAAGAATGGAAGTTATTGATGAGGATCAGACATGTGGGTTGAGAAGAGGTGACATTGGGTCGTGGTGGCGCTGTTCAAGGGTTTTTAGTGGTCATGGTGGTGATGGCGGATTCAAGAGCAGATTTTATATGACAGAATGAAAAAGTTAAAAGTGGAAATGGAGATTATGCAAAGCAGACACAGAGAGGAAGCCATGCATTTGCAGCACATAAACTTGAGCTGCCCGAACCCGAATAAAATTTGAAATTGGATTGCATATAAAATTTTCAATTTTTATTCGATTTGTAGGGATATAATTGGAAACATAAGTCAAAATTAAATTACATTCCATGAAATATTGTTGCATACCAAACACTATAATAAGAATCCACTCAATGTTTCTATTAAACAAACATGTGAATATCTTTACTTTTCATAGATTTATTTTCTGAAGAATCTATTACAAATTAACTTTACTTTTCCGCAAACCAAACAAGGCCTTAATGTTATCTGAAAAGTAAAGAAAGGTTAAAGAAAATTATTCTTTTTTTAGTGTCAACTTGCCATTTTTAGACTCCATCCATTTTAGTTTTTAACTAAGAAGAGAAAAATTGAGTACAAGGAATTTTGTAGGTAACCCTTTACTATATTTAAACTTTTAAGTTTATTTTTATTTAATTTCATTACTTAATTATTTTGTTAATAAAAGAGTTCACTTATAATGTTATAAATAAAATTATCTATCATTTGTACTCTCTTAACACTGTGACTATGTAAGCTTTATTTTTTCAAGTCTTTATAAAATATTTAACTGAAAGAACATTGAGCTTATCTTCCTTAACTACAATTATGTTTTTGAGAATAGTAAGTGATATAGAGAAGTTGTGAGTGTATTGCATTGATATATACTTTTAATATTACAAATATTTTCCTTATTAAAAAATTATTACCCACCAATTAGGTATGTGTGCTTATCATTGATAAGCAATATATAGTGTGTAGGGTATCAATCATATGAGGAAGAAGTATGGATAGCAAATCCCATCACTATTAGCTATTCTAAAGACAATAAATAGAAAGATGATTTTTATAAAATTTTTAGTAAGAAAACATAAAATAAAACTAAATTAACTTCAACAAGAGCCAAAGAAATAAATGACAAGACCATTAATTAATTTTAACAAGCAGGATCTCTTGAATTGTCCATAGGTGAATTAAAATTAGATTTAATATCTAGTATGAAAAAATCATTATTAAAACCAACAAAGATAGCTAATAGAAATATGTCTCAAATCATAAATTAAATTATATCCATCCATAAATAAATAACCTTTAAAGTATTTCCTATCTATATATAGACAAAGTGTTTGGGAAAAAAAACATATTAAAAATAATGAAATTATGCTAGAAGTAAATATAGATAAACTCTTAATTCTACCAATAAATTGATCCACTAAGATGATATCTAGTCTTGATTCTTTAGTAAAAAATAGCTTAAAATTGACTACCCAATGTTTAGGAAGAATATGATGTTTCTTAGATGTATTTTCTATAAAAGACGATTAAAGTCCCATAAAAATTAAAGTTTTAGACTATAACACATTTTATTCTAAGTAAGACATAGTTTTCCCCAAAGTCGTGGCTCAGACCATAGGCCTTAGTATTTCTTTTGGATGATAGACGTAACCTTTTGCATGGCTGTGTCTCCAAGTCATAGATATCAATATTTTCTTACAGATAAATTAATGAACTTTGGAATGACTATATCTCTTAACCCTTTGGCATGATTATATCTCTTAACCATCGATCATATTGTTTTCTCTATAACTTCCATATAGTCTCCTAAATGGTTATAGCTCAAGCCATGCCACTTGTTATACTTATTCTTCTAGGTCATGGACTGGTATATGGGTGTGGGCTAGACCATGTTCCTTCAAAAAATTATGAATTTATGCATTTTTACTTAAAATTGTCTTTAATTATTAAATAATATCTTCTTGATAACCATTTTACAAAAATAATTAAAAATATATAAAACCAAGGTAATTTAGAATTAAAATCAAGTAAAATGCTTAACAAATTACGTTTATAGTTCATGCATATCAAATATCTCCAACTTAAAATTTTTCTTGTCCTTAAGCAAATCCATTTCATTTCTCTTAACATAAAAATGTAGCAATTCTAAGAAAGAATTCAACAAATCAATAAGAGCAATGAAGACTATCCATCTTGAATTTAGTTGCTTTATTGATCAATCAATTAGGTTTTCAAATAGTTGGATTAAGTCAAAAATCAATTCAATTTACCTTAATAATCTTTCAAACATCAACTTAATCTAGAAAAATCAACCATAAACATAAAGTAGACATACACGAGCTTTATCCTTAAAAATGTTTTGGACGACCCAAATTAATATAAAAATAAAACCATAAACGTTAAATTAATGGAGCATTAATGGTTTACTTAAAAGGTCACCTAAACTTTTAATATGAAGAAAATCTCATTATGAATGTTCTAGTTACTGAATTAAGTCATTAATACAAATAGCTATTTGCATCATTCTTTAACTTCAATCTTTTCATTTAAGTTAAATCTAATTGAGTGAATTTATTTATGCTCACTTAGTTAAATATTTATGTTTTTAGTTATCCATATTTTTAGTGGGATAATAAAATACTTCGCAAGAATTCACTTCCTAAGTTATACAAAAACACATAATGTAAATTAAATATATATTGTCACCATTATTGGAGAAGATTAGAACTAAAATATTGATCAATGCTCATAAATATTAGCTTAGCCTAACTAAATAACATAAAAACTAAACTTATAATGTATAATCCTGATTAATTTTCCTTTGTTAACAAAAAATTTTCTAGCAATGTTATAAAAATGTTTAAGAAACTTCACTGGCCCATGCTTGTGGTACACTGTCCAAAGTGATTTTGATTATTGATTGATGTTTTATCGTAAGCACATGATGTAACTGTAACTAGCACTAGTGACTACAGATTGACAGGTGTAAATTATAATGTGTTTTTTAGGAGTTAGAGTGTGTTTTTGGTGTTTTTTTTAGATGAAAATAATGTATTTAGAAATTAGATTTGTATTCTTATTGGGTTTTTATGTGTTTTTTAATTGATTATTGTTTAGGGCAATAATTTGATCTTAATTATATCTTTAAAGGGTTGTTTGATGTGTTGAATGATGAGTGAGATAAGAAAAATTGAAGAAAAGATGAAGAAAGATCTGGAGAACAACATGTAGCAAGATCGTGCATGAGAGTTAGAGTAAGGTATGCATGATTGTGTACGGACCAATCTTTTAGGTCATAATATTTTTATTTTTTTGACAATCCGTGGCTATTTTTGGAACAAAAACAAGTGAAGAAACCCTAGAAGGCTTAAATGTCTAAAGGAAGAGAAAAAAAAATCAAAAATACAAATGGAAAACATAAAAGAAGTGATCAAAAAGTAACATCTTGAAGAACACAAGGCGTAGAATTCTAGCCAAAGCACAAGAAGAGAAGACATCTAGAATTCAATTCTCTACTTTTTTTATTTCCTTGTTATTGTTGAAGGTTAACGATGACATAATTGGCATATATAGTTACAACTATGGATTGCTAAATTCAATTTACTAATTAATGTTGATTTATTTGTTAAAATTTACATTCTAGATTTAATGAAATATGCTTGTGATATTTATTGCTTTATATTCAATTTGAACCAAGAGATTAGATTAGATTATTTGTGTCTATTGTATAACAAGAGCTAGTACCTCAGTAGACCTATAAACATCAATTGACTTGGCAATAGAAGAGAGATCTTAATTGTTTATTACTTACCCATATGATTGCTTCAAATTCAGTTGCATAATAAGGAAGAATTTTGATAGATTGAGAGGTCATAATTCAATTTCTATCTATTTTAGTTGGGATTACTTGGTTAGATCTCGATAGAGGGTGAATCGTAATTAATGTATATCTAGGGTCAAGTATGAATAAATCAAGAAGGTGAACTGAAAATAAATAAGGATAGAAGTAATTCCTTGTTTTCATCATTGATTAATAAACCAAATCACCGCTGCTTATTTCATTGTTTAGTTATCTATTCTTTATTTTTAGTTTAACTTGTAATGATTTATCTTATTGTTTACCGTAAAAAATTTTTATAAGAATTGTTAGGTCACTACTCAAATCCTCTTAGAGTGATAATTTTTATAATATAAGATATGGTCTATATAATAGCTGCAAAGAAAGTTTTTAATTTAAAACTTTGTTGGCAACATTATTGGGGATTGTTTTATAATGACTAATGTAGTTCGATTCACCTTGATTTAAGGATTTTAATACTTTTTTGTGTGAATGTAAGTGCTTGAACACAATATCTACAAGGAGTTCAAGTAAACTAATAAACACATAAGTTTCGACATCACCAAGTAAGAGAGAGAGATTCGAAAGTAAGATGCTAAAAAGCTATAGAGACATCAATGACAGTAGAAAGGAATCAATGAGAGAAACAAAAAACCTTAATGGACTTCATTAGGCCAGGGTTCGATCCTAACTAATAAGGAATAACGAGACCATCAATGCAAACTAACACTTTTGAAATTAAACCAACAATGCTGAATATGCTACAAACTAATGTCTATTTTTATGGACTAGCTAATAAAGATCTCAATTCTCATGTGGACAAATTTTTATAGATTTGTGAAATGTTATAATAAAATGGGTTTTCAAAGGATGCAACCAAAACGAGGCTCATTTTTCCACACTTAAAGATGGAGTCAAGGTATGGTTAAATTCTCTTAGCCTAGAGAATATCACAATATGGGAGCAGTTAGTGCAAGCCTTTTTGGCTAAATATTTTTCCTTGACAAGGGCCACAAGGATCATAAAGGAGATAACTAATTTCCAGCAAAGCAAAGGGGATTCATTATATGAAGCATGGAAGAGATTCAAAAAGTTGCAAGGTAGTTATCCCCATCATAACTTGTCCAAAGAGCTCCATTTGCAAACATTTTACAATGGAGTGAATCTGCCCATGTTATGCACCATAGATGTAGCAATTGGTGGTTTGCTAATAAGGAAAATAGTTGGTGCTACAAATAATTTATTGGAAGATATGGCAAACAACAGGTGTCTATAGACTTCATAGAGGACTAAATAGTAATCAACCTTTATAGATTATAAAGAAGTGCTTATTGTAGATTCAGCGACAACATTACAGGCTGAAGTAGCAAACTTAGTCAAATAATTGAACAATCTGAAAGTCACTTCGTCTAACTTACTTTAGGCAATTTAGCACGAATGCGAATTATGTAAATGAGAAAGTTATGTCACAGTTGATTGCTTCCTAGTGGAAAATAATAATATAGAGTAACTCAACTACATGGGAGCACAATATAGTGAAGGTAGTAATAACTCCTATAGTTAAAATTTTGGGAGGAAGAACCACAAAATTTTTTTAAGTATAATAATGCTGCAAGGAATCCAATAAAAGCTCAAGGCCTACCATGATTATAATAAGATAGACTTGGTTCATTGTAATTAAAGATGGACAAGTTGATTGACGTGTTGAATTATAAATTCTTGAGTCAAGATGAGAGCCAAAAGAGGATGGAAACCAAGTTTGATCAAATTCCAAAGAATCATGTCTCTTCCATCTATAATCTATAATTTGTTGAATTGCAAATTCTTGAGCCAAGATAAGACTCAAAAGGGGATGGAAACCAAGTTTGATCAAATTGCAAAGAAGGATACCTCTTACATCCACAATCTGGAGGTTTAAGTAGGCTAATTAACCAATGCATTTTTTACATGAAGTGTGTTGAGTCTCTTGAGTAAGTTTAATCCAAGGAAGCAACTAAAAGCCATCATGCTTAGAAGTGGGAAAGAGTTGGAAGAACCAACTGAGAAGAAAGTTGAATACCACCAAGGAGAAG
Organism: Erythroxylum echinodendron; assembly: GCA_027575705.1. Lineage (NCBI taxonomy): Eukaryota > Viridiplantae > Streptophyta > Magnoliopsida > Malpighiales > Erythroxylaceae > Erythroxylum > Erythroxylum echinodendron. Next base: position 31,955,599 of record JANZXR010000002.1, read on the forward strand.
ACAAAAGAAAGAGGAAAATAAAGAAGAAAAGAGAGATAAAATCCATATTTCTCATCCCCTTTATATGCTCCAAATATCGCATTTCCCTAAAAGCTTAAGAAGAATGAAATGGATGTATAATTTGTAAAGTTTTCAAAGAAGGTGAAGATATTGTAAATCAACTTAACCTTTTTGGAGGCTTTGGAGAACAAGCCCAAGTACATAAATTTTCTCAAAGACATCTTATCAAAAAGGTAGACTTAGGAGGATGATCAAATGGTTTCCTTAATGGAGAGTTATAGCTTTATAATTACCAACCACATGCCCTCAAAATTAAACCATCTAGGGAGTTTTACTATACCCTGCATAATTGGTAATTTATAATTTCTTAAGTTTTTATGTGAATTAGGTAAAATTATTAATCTTATACCTTTGTATATTTTCAGAAAACTAGGGCTAGGAGATATAAAGCTAACATTCATGCTTATGCAGTTGGCAGATCAATTTATAAAGAAAACATTTGGCATGATGGAGGATGTGCTAGTTAAAATGGACAAGTTTATTGTTCCTATAGATTTCGTTTGTTAGACTTTGAAGGGGATCATAATTGTCAATTAATTCTTGGTAGACTAGACCATTTAGGAATATGTAAAGAGACTTATTGGATGTGTATGAAGGGAAACTAATTCTTCATATTGGTGATGACTAGGTTGAGTTTAATATGGGCAAGACATTGAAGGATTCGAAGAAGGGAAACTCTTGGATAAAAATTCATATAGTTGGTATGTGGATAAAAAAGCAATAAGAGAGTCATAAACACTAAAGAAAAAAGTCGTTTAGCGATGAAAATTATCGACGTTGATTGCAAAAATTCCATTGGTAAGTCAGCTTAGCGATGGAATTTACCGACTGCCAAATGCGTCGTAGAAATGGTCGTAAATAATAATTACTATCGAAACACAACTGACTGAGAATTAATTTTTCGTTGGTACATATACCGACGATATTTATGCTATTGACCATCAGTAAATAGGCTGATGGACAAAATGATTCTATTAGCATAGTTAGTGACAATTTTGTAACTTCCGTCAGTAACTTTACCTACGGTGATTTAATTTTTTGTTGGTAAACATACCGATGGTATTTGTGCTGCTGATCGTCAGTATATATGCTGGCAGCTAATATGATTCCGTCAACAAAGTTACCGACTATTTTATACCTTCCTTCTGTAAGTATGTTAAAACATTACCAACGATTACCTTTATTTCGTCGGTGAATTTACGGATGGTTAATCAGTTTCGGTAAATTTTATGATTGAAATGGTTATTCCGTCCGTGATTACTAGTAGTAGTTGTTTTCTGTCAGTAAATGATACTGATTTTATCAATGGAAACACAAATGTCTGTCGGTAAATAAACCATAAATTTAAAAAAATATACCGTCAATAAATTTTATTTGATGATGTTATGGTTGATGCATAATTTAAACATTTATTAATTTAATAATATACATTTAATTTGTTTAAATAGAAATTATATTGATGATGTAAAGTTAAAAATATCTTAATCGATAATAAAAACATTACATTGTCCATAACAAGTATTTGTATTTCAAAAGAAATGACCAAAAGTACACTATTGATCTGGTAATGGCAGATGCTCTGATTGGTTCGATGATATGCTAGCCCTACCCTTCTACTCATCCACCTCATTACAGAGTTGAGTTATATACTCCATTAATGTCTACACTGTGTTCTGAAGCTCTTAGACTTGATTGGTTATGGATCACCTATTAGATGTTGTTGTATTAGACATGGAAGATTGCGAATAACATGTATTTGAAATTGAACCTAAGCCGAATATCCTTCCATGACAGTCTCTACCACCCACTGCATAAAGATATGTTTTAATCTCATTAACATCTTTAGACTAGTGAGACTATCGTTGAATGCTTTGTTGTATTTAGTCCTATGAAAAGGCAATGTTTAAATTAGTAAATGATAATTATTAAGCATTAATATTAAACCATAAATTTGACATACATTTAGTTCTCTACAACAACAGTTGACGAATATCACACCGTCATGTTTCTTAAGGTGAGTGTGCAAAAAGAGCTGACGGGGTGTAGGCCTCATGCCCATAGACTTCTCCTGTATAAGAATAAAATGTTATAAGTTAACTAGAATTTATAAAAATTTTGGTAGAGTTTCCTCTATTTTTATGATGTCCCTCTATTCAACAAAAAATTAACTCAACAACACAGCCATATATGGCACCAGACATTTATAATATTATCATTCTCAATAAAAAACGCATATTTTCATTCCAAAATTCACATATCAAATTCAATTGAAATATAAAAATGTAAAGAAATGAGAATATAATATAAAGTGTATATACTTACAAGTCTGTCTGCATGCTCATGGTGGGTAATAGATTCTCCCATATGTACAGGAAGACTCTCTCCCCCTGGTCCTCCACGTCTATTGGTCGAATTACGTTCTAAAATGGACATTGCCTCAGGTGATATCTAATAGTGCTGCCAACAACCCCATATCTGTTCAGAAATATAACAAAGTCATACACCGGCCCTGTGTATCACAGCAACAAAGTCCTGAAAATATGTACGTGCTCGTTTCTCCAATACTCTATAAATGATCTTGTGAAATTGAGAATTTCAAAAAATTTCTTTCTGAAACAAAAGGAAAAATATTCAATTAATACTTATGTTGTAATAATATTTATCTAATTAATGTACAAAACTGTTAATTAGAAAAGAAAATAATAAATTTTTGTACCTCAAACTCAAGATAGTAAAATTCCTTTGTTTCCTGAGAGATATTCTTACATACATAATCCTCAAGATCAAGCTTCTCCTTGAATTTCGATGTCATGTTTCTTGAGCACGATCTAGATGGAATCAACCTAATATAAAAACAAATAAATTCATACCAGTTTTAAAATTTAAACCTATAATTTAATTATAAACATATAGTTTTTCATGTAATTTCACTTACATATCATTGACAATTATGATGTAAGTTCTTCCATCAGGTCCCTTAGCTCTAAGCTGGCGGCTGCCTCCTTCATCCGCAATGTTTACCTTTGATATCTCTGACGGTATAGGAGTAGTGAATCATGTAGGGGTGTTGGATAGTTAGCATCAGCTACAGAAGGTGATGCCTCATCTGCAAGTGTAGTAGCTAAAGGAGAAGGAGGTGATTCAGCTCTAACTGCTTGAGATGCTTCACCTGTAAAGCAAGTACCTCCGAATCGTGGTCTGAATCTTGGTCGCATTATATCTTGTCTTCTCTTTGGTGGCATATTTCAACTTGAAATTAATATGGTTTCAATATTTTATACAATATATTTAAAAGGAGACAATTGATTTGTTGAATATAATATTTAATTACAAACACAAATTAATCGCTTCCATCACTTAATTGTAAATCAAAATCATCTTCTTGTTATGAAGAATTTGAATCAAACTCAGGCTATTCTTTAGATCTCTGACCCTCCACATCCTCTCCAGATAAAATTCCAACATATTTATTACATGGATCGTTTAAAGTTTCATTATCCTCATATACAATATATGTATTTATTTCATAAGCATCTTCCTGAAACTCTTCACTTTTAACTCTTTGTCCTCCTTTTCCACGAGATTGGAAAACACCTCTAGGTTTAACTTTGCAAATAACCAACCAATCTAACTTATCTTTTTGTAAGCTGGGAAAAGGACATAATACACTTAGATTGCTTGCATTTCCAACACCAAAGGTTCAAAATGCCGAAATCTTCTTTGCTTGTTGATTTCAACAAGATTGTATCGGATACTTTTATACCAATATTTAGATTTGGATCAAACTAGTCACACTTAAATATCACACCTAACTTTATTGACAATGTATGGTCCTCAATTTTAAGTATCTTAATAATTTTTCTATGGTAATCCATCAATTCTCCTTGTATGCAAACTCCACTACTTATTTTTGCAATGCTATGACCATGATATTTGTATCCATTAATGAAATACTCCAGATATGATTTAACAGTTCGCAAAGGTCCCTTGGCAAGATCACATATGAACTTGTTCTCTATTGGATTTTTTAAGGCCTACAGGAAAGAACATATCGTATTAAATAGTATAATGTCATTTGAACACTTACATCTTATAATTCAATCATGTCAATATTTGTAAGTGAAAACTTATATATTGCTCGAACTATCGAGGAAACTGTCTTACAACTTTTTTATTGATATTATCTTGTGTTTTATTGGGCATAAGCTCGTGTAACAATTCCTCGTATAATCTAAAAAATTTATTATGTATTTCAGTTATAAATAACACTAAATTTCAAAACTGAAATATTCACTTGAAACTTTTACTTCCTTCTTTTTTGGTCCAAAGTGTAACATGTTTTCGGATATTTACCGATGTGAAGATCTTTATGTAACTTATTCCTTTTACAAAAAAGTTTCAAATCAACTTATGATTTTGCATTGTCTTTTGTCTTCCCTTCAATGTTCATTATGGTATTGAAAAAATTGTCAAAAATATTTTTTCAACATTCATCACATCAAGAATATAGCATATCAAATTAGTTTTTCAATATGGAAAATCCCAAAAGATGTTTCGTTTTCTCCAGCCAAAGTTTCTACTAAAGTTTGTATTAATTTGACCAGCTTCAAATTCTGTCACTTTCAACAAGTCTAATTCCTCAATCTCTTGCAATATGACTACACCAGCTTTGTGAGGGGGATGAGGTGTTTTTACCATCCTGTTCTTAATGAACTTTTGTTTATTGCGTCTAAATGGATGATTTGGAGGAAGAAATTTTCTATGGTTGTCAAACTAACATATTTTACCCTGTTTGGAAGATAAAATGCATCAAAATCATTGCCACAATAAGGACAAGCCAATTTTCCTACTATGCTTCTTCTAAACAATATGGCATGTGACAGAAAATCACTAATGTCCACATCAAAGTTGCTCTCAATACAAAATTTTGTTTCAAAGACACATCATATCAACACCATATTCCTAAAGATGCTGCAATTCAGATATCAATGGTTATAAGAATACATCAATTTTATAGTTTGGATTTATAGGCCCTAGTATAATCACTGTCAAGAACATATATGCCTCTTTCATACACATCCATGGAGGTAAATTATAAGAAGTAATTATGACTAGCTATGATGAATATTGCTGGTGAGATTGACCAAAAGGTTGGAATCCATCCGTCGACAATCCCAACCTAACATTTCGACTTATAACTGCAAACACATAATGGGTGTCACTGAAATCTTTCCATACCAATGCATCTAATGGATGACTCATTATTTCATCTTCCTATTGGTATTCATTATGCCATCTCATGTGAGACGCAGTAACATCAGAAGTATATAGTCTTTGAAGTCTCAGAGTTAGTGGGAAATAATACATCCGCTTTCAGGGTACTAACTTATGTTTATATAACGTTTTCTAGGCTTGAACCTAGATTGACATAAAAATTTGCACTCTTGTAATTCCACATTATCTCCCTAATACAACATACATCCCAATTTACAATAATCAATCTTTTCAATAGGCAAACCAAGACCTCTAATAAATTTTTTTATATTGTAAAAACTATCAACCATTGTGTGATCAGGAGGCAATGATTCATTATACCATATAAGAATTTTATCAAAAATACGATCAGCAATATGCCCTATAGACTTTATGTTCAATATTCAAGCAATTGAAGACAATTGAGTCATTGTTTCATAAGTTGGCATAGTTCTTGGTCAACTGAGTGTAGTCAAAAAAACTGTTTTGATTGTGGGTTTGGTTCTTATTCAAGATTTTCTATATTTTCCTGAAAGGTATAACCGACTATATCATAAACCATTTGCATGTAAGGATTTTCATTTGCATCCATGTTGTTTGTTCAAAATCCAATCCCCCTTCAATCTCATTTAAGTTCACTGACGATTGTACTTCATTAACCTTTTGAGGTGCTATCAATGGTTCGCGTCCACTCAAAATAATTTGGGATAAACCCTCTTCTCAACAAGTGCCCATTCACTTCATCAATAGGAAGGAAATGAATGTGTTTGCACTTTCTACATGGACATCTAATCTTTGGGCCATCCATATATGCAAGTTGAGAACATGCATAATGAATAAAAGCTTCAACTCCCTCAACAAACTCAGGATTAATAAACCATCAGGTGTTAATCGTGTATACATCCAAGATCAATCAACATTACTCATTTTTACAAAATTGTTAATTTAAAACAGTGATTCCATAGTTAGTATCCTTCATGTTCCCCAAAGTTTACAGAACATCTAAACTTTACACAACATCCCTAAGTATTAACCAGTTGAATTAATCACCTACAATAGATTTCAAAACTATGGTACGTGCCATTGTTTACACCTATGAATCAAGAAAATAAATTCTCTTTGTGACTCCTAGGCTAGTGGAAGTTTTCACCAATAAGCTTCACAGAAGCTACATCATGGGTTTCCAGCCTATATACCATTCTAGGGGTTTATTTTGGAGCAAATCATCCATAACATCTCAAACTCATTCCATATATTGTAAATACTTAGACTATTAAAGAAGAACATATAAAAACTCATCAATGATTATAAGAATATTCTAAAAAACAACACAAAATCAAGACCTCCTTTGTATTCACACAAAATCCATAGGTATCATAATCGTATTATCAAAACAATACATATGGTAAATATTAGTTAGACTACTAACCTGAATGGATGAACAACTTTAGACTATAATGAAGAAAGATGAGCGTCACTCTTCAATACAATATAGGGCCTACAAAAAAGAATATGAAATATTTGATATAATACACTTATTATAATACAACATCATAAACTAATGTGGTACAACAAGTGTAGGCTATATGATTTAGTCCTTATTTGAAGTCACACAAAGGTTAAGAGACGTAATTTGCAAAAAGATTCAACTTTGAGATCATATAAATATCAATGTTAACATATCTATTGTAGCCATCACTTTTAAGAAGGGACTAAAGAAACACTATACACGATAAAGATCCCTTCAAATTAATATAGCTCAAAACTTTGAGGAGGTTAAAGTAAGGTGCCAAAATACATAGTCTTGAAAGAGGCACAATTTTTCCTTGAAGTTACTATAAAAAAGTAGACCACGTCATAGATAACTAAAGTATTAAACATTATGTAGGAAAATAAGTCCAAATTATACAAACTAATGATCATCATCAGGATTAAAACATATAAACTTAAGTGATTAGACAAACTTAAAGCCTAACGACATGGAATATTCAACAAAACATGCTTTAGTATTCTTGAAATTGTAAGCATCATATTTTATAGATATTGTAGTTTTAGGTCTGCTCAGTCTATCTGTCTTTGCAATATACAAAAGTGTAGCAAAATATTAGAGTTGAAAAGTCTCACAAGATATCAACAACTCAAAATATCATACCTCAAAATTCTCATAAAACATTAGAATTCAAAGGTCTTTCAAAACATCAACAACAAAAGCATCATATTTCATAGATATTTTAGTTTTAAGGCTACTCAGTCTAGCTTTCTTTGCAATATACAAAAGTCTACATGACTAAGTGCTTTAAATTAGTTTGGATACTCAAACTTTCTTTTAAATTTATTCTTTATGAGGTTTGGATACTTAAGCTTCACATGTCCAAACTTTAGTACTCGATTCGATTATATCCAAAGTCTTGGGTTTTATCCTAAGTCAAGTGTTTCATCCTCATCAAGATTAACATACATTTAATGTCTTAAAAAGGAAAACAAGTCTGATAGTTATAAATTGCATCATGTTTTATGGGTAGTTTAGTTTGTATTTACTTTGAGAAAGACGAGAGAAAAGGAAGAAGAGGAGAGAGAGGAGTGGGCTGCTATAGCTGCTACATTCCCAGGCCATCACAATCATTTCCAAGTGAAATTTCCATTTCATATTATTATTCTTTTCTTTAAATGCGTATGATGAATGTGATGATGATGATGGGTTTGGATTGGATGATTTTCTAAACTCTTTAGGGATTTTAGAATTGATTCAATGTTAATCTAGTCATCTTCTATATTGATTGATTAGGTGTTCTGATTAATTGTGTTGCTTGCATGTTTCAGTAATAAACTAAAAAGGTGAACCAAATAAAAATGATTAGGTTGGATTGATGAGAGTTAAGCAACTTGGTAGACCATATGATTAATCAAATCAGTAATTTGTACGGAGAGAGATCCCTTGTGAGGACCTGTTGTTCGTTAGAACACTTAAGAATTAATTAGGTTGTGGGCTAATCATTAATTGAGAGATTACATTTTTAGTTACTCGACTTAATTAGGGATTATCAATTAGGACTTACTAATTATACCTCAAGAGAGAATAATCTACTCCTCGATAGTGTAACACCCCCTATATAGAACCTACAACCATCCACACATAAGGCAATCAATTTCTTGTATATATATTTATGACATGCATTTCTATTCAATGCTATACATATACACATTATAAAACTCCCCAGTGCTTAACATTATTATTTAATAGTGGTAAAACATTTTTAAATTTACATGGTAATCTAAAAGAAAACATACAATTTCCTTTAAACATTACATGTACAATTATCTTTAACCAAAAATGCCTTCCAAAAGTACTTTTTCTTCTATCTGTTGGCCTCGTTCCTTGCAAATGTTCCCTGTACCTCACTCCTATGACTTGGACCTATATGGATTAACACTTGTGCTAAGCTTGAAAGCTTAATTGGAAAACATTTAGTTTGGATGACCACTCATAGCAGTCATCCACCAAGCACATACATTCATGAAAAACTTATAAATATAAATAATGATGACATACTTAATCAAATAAATAATGAAAACATACTTCAATATTTTTTTCATATACCATAAATTCACCTTCAAAACTCAAACATTGATATTCAACACTCAATGATACAGATTATCAATACAAATGAAAATGCTCATTTATATACCGGTTATTTACGTTGTCATATATCACTTTACTTTACTTTCTGTGGTAGGCCTATAAATTTTCTGTGGGTGTGGGTAACGGGTGCTGTGGATATCTAAAGATATCAAATTATGGATACCCGAAGGTATCAAACTGTGGATCCCAAAGGCATTGAACTATGGATATTAGAAGGTATCAAACTACGGACACCGGTGGTATCAAACTATAGTAGCTGCACCGTAACCCTATAGGCATGCCTATCTATCCATAACTAAGATAATATAACGGGCACTATAACATTTCCTTTAATTATTTGTAAATTTTACAATTTATATATTAACAAAACATATGATATACATTTTAAGTCATAAAATATACATATGTGTTCATACATGCAAGTCATAACTTACCACCATAGGAGGGTGTCAAAATCACACTTGTATAATCATACTATACATATATAAGTAATGAATATGCATACAAATCATTTATGTACATGTAAATTTTCTTTGGAATGCATTAGCTTGATTTCTTACATGAAAAATGATGGGATGAAGAATGATGCTAGTGGCTTCCCCCTTTGATTTTCCTCCGAAACGTCAATTTTATATGAAAATCTAAGTTTTTGGGTTATGGACAGTCTCTTGGATAGATGTGCATTAGACTATGCATAATAAGAATTCACCGAGTCTCACAACCGTACGCTTCTTCCAGATTATTGATTCTCTGTTTTATGATTTGTTTTCATCTGAGTTCTTCTCCTTTAAATCTGTGAAGATAATTATACTCTGTAAATGCACTTGAAACGAATTAAGTGTCAAATATATATCAAAAGTATAAGATATCATGCAATAATACATTAAATATTGAGTAAAAATATAGTCAATTAACCATCTATCAATTTTGAAAAAAGAAAAGATAGAAATCAACATACAATGAAATCCACCCCTTCCAAAAAATTCTATTGTTTCCCTAATGTTGTATGGATTAATTTCTTTAGTTAACTGTTAGAATTTCAATTTTATTTCCTCATTTCATAATTTATTAATGTTATTGATGCTTAATCGTATAATTATGAATAATATTATAGTTTATCATATTATATAAAATTAGAATTGAGAACATATTTTTAACATAATTAAGGTCCTGTTTTTATGACGATTTGAATTTTTCTCACTATTAAATTTTCTCTCAGAAGAAATTGAACTTTTTAAAATCTCATTATTCTTTCATTGTTGTATCACCTTGTAATTAAAGTTGATAGCAAATTAGAAAAAGTTGAACTTGTGAATAATGAAAATGCAATAAAAATATTCAACATTATATTCATTTAAAATAATATTTAAAATGATTCAAAATTTATTAAGTTCACTAAATATGTATAACACTTTGATAAATAAAATTTAAATTAATGCAATACAAAGATTAAAGTTGAAGGTCTACTGATAAAGATATATTTAAAGAATCAAAATTGAGTAAACTAAGATTAATTTGAACATTATTCCTTAAAATCTTGATTATTTCTCATATATATTAATACTTCTTATTACTCTAAATTTGATACCAAAAGCAATGATAAGAAAACCTGGTAGAAACACAAAACCTGAAATTCACAAAATTTATATTCGATATATATATATATATATATATATATATATTCATACCAGTTGCCTATGTCCAACTCCAGATGAATAATGTGAGAAACATTTCTCGTGAAAACAAAACAAGAAAGTAGCTGCGTCGAGGAAGAATTCGATGTATCCGAAATATTAATTCCAGCATTGATGATCAAAGTACACTTCGTGGCAGCTAAAAGAGGTATCAAGCCAAATTTGGTCTATGTTCATAACTCCATCGCCCCCTGCATGAGCAGTAATTCCTCTACAGAATAGGACTTCGTCATTAATAACATATTATCCTGCAGCTGTCCAAAAGTACTTACTTCAGGTACACTGACAAGAGTACTCTCACTTATTGCCTCATTTTCACCATTGTCACTAGCAATAGCAAGATTACAACTTGATGAAGAGATGCTACCGGTTGGCAGGTTTGTGGACACAGGAATGTTGCCCTCAGATCCTGTTCCTTCTAAAGGAAATGCCTTCACAATTGTAACATTATCATTAAAGGAGGTACGCTGATGATAACTGGACTTTTCAGGCCAAACATTTTCTCTGGACCTACTTTTACCGTCCTTCAAGTTAGACGAGTCTTCTATTGAAACTTGCCAGCTACTAATAGGCTCTAGTTCTTCAAATAACTTAGACAAATCAGTATTTTCATAATCCGCGACGTACTCAGCAACTTGGCTGAGAGAATCAGGACTTGATGACAAATCAACGCTAAGGAATAACGGTGACATTGGGATTTTCTCAAAATCGTCCCAGTTCGACGTTTCTGGAGCATACCGAAGCGAGTCACCACCTTCCATTGAGTTCTTAGCTCCTTTGTGTTCTGTTATTAATGTTGTGACTCCCTGCAACATCGTTGCCTCTACCGTAGCGTTCTTCACGCGTTTACTCAAATGGGTATGCCAATAATTCTTTACTTCATTGTCTGTTCTACCGGGCAGCTTAGATGCGATTGTGGACCATCTGAAACAATGGAAACGAACATCTCTGATCAGAATACATCTTCCTACTTCTTAGTAACTAGTTTCAGAATTCTCCATTAACTGCAATCTTGGATGTATGCCTAGCTACAATTACAAGAATTTTATGTTTCCCTAGTTAGCAAGTTAATGACGAATTCTCGCAAGGAACTAAGCTGAAATTTTGTTATATAGATCGGTCATGTCTATGAAGAGGTGAACGCTGAAGTGAGGAAGAAACTGAACCCACAAACACAAATTAAGTTCTGGTGTGATTTTCAAAAATTTTTCTTTAACAATATTCAGCAACCAAGCTTTTTGCAAGTAAGAGGCCAACTTCCATACTCATCCCATAAAGAATAAGTCATAAGCATGGCATAGGTAAAGTATGCTTTTTTCAAGGTCGAGTATTTTATAGAGTTAGGTACCTATTTCCCAGAATTTTATGCATCTGAAGTATGGTTTCAACCTCTTCCTTGGTGAAGTTACCTCGCTTTACGCAGGGCCTCAAGTAATTCATCCAACGAAGCCTGCAACTCTTTCCAGACCTTGACAAGCCTACAGTGATGGGGAAGAGAAAAGGTTAGATACCATATTGAGAAGGTGAACATTGTTTATATATAAGACCCTGTAATTAAAGTATTGCGATGTCAGATGATAGGTGTATACACTCACACACACGTGTATCTTCTCAACATGGCTAGAAGGAAAAAAAATCCTTCTACCTATAAACAATTTCAGATGCAAATGCAATTACAAGCACGAGAGGACTAAAGCCAAAACCCTAAAATAGTAATAATTAGTTTAGATAAAATAAAAAAGCGATCGTTTAGCTTTTGTGAAACTATGGATAAATGACCCAAGTATACGCAGTGAGTTACATCTCAGAAGATGAAATATGCATCTCAATTTAGTAGAAGCACAAATTCCTGAGTATTAGCACAAAGTGCATGCAAAATTAGTTAAATTAAATTAGCATTAACCAGAAAGAAGCATGCCAATATCATTGATAGTATCCAAATCTAAATGTTTAATTTAAACTAAATAGTATAGTCAATGATTTGGCCTATATCGGATGTTTCTTACCAGCAGCTTTTGGCATCTCAGTCCAATTGCAAATGCCATATCTTCTAATATAAGTAATCAACATGCAATCTTCTTCAGGACTCCATGCGCCTTTTCTCAAAGTCATTTTCTGATAACACGAATATTTAACCATAGTCTTTCCAATACTTGCTGATTTCTTTTCACTGCACCAAAGCCCCCCTCTGAAATCAACGCTTTATATATTGTGTCCCAACGGGAAAGCGTGTGCCCAACTTCCAAGAAACAAAAAAGAAAAAGTCCATGTTGATGTCTTCAAGATGGATAGGGTCTCTCCTGGAGCATTCCTCACTTATTTAACTTTAGTTAATTCCACCAATTATATTACTTCAGCAATTTTCTTTTTTACTTTTTTACTATACAATTTCAACTTAAGCTGATAACCCTTAAAAGAAAAAGACAAACATTTCTGTCTTCTGATCTTGTGCTTACTACATTATTAAAAGCAAAATAATGTCGACAAGATTTTAAATAATGCGACAGACCAGAATCTAAATAAGGTTTGCCCTTGGAGCATTACTTTGGTCAACTGTGATAACACTTCTCTTTATCTACTTCACGACTCATCTGCATATCATTATATATTCTCATTCTAATGACCCTAAAAAAGTAGATATAGTAAATTTGTTGCTTTCATCAACTTCATTAGTGGTTTCCTGTCACATTGGAATCGTGTTTTTCATATTTCTAAATTTGAATATTGTGTACAAAACTAATACAAAAAGGGAGTATTTATATATAAGTTATGTTAGACATATCCTAATATATATGCTACTTTTGCAAGAGTTATACCATATACATATATTAATGTCACAACTATTTTATACTTTAACACCTATTATTACAATATTTATATGTTAACATCTCTCCCCAAATTCAAAGTGGTAAGGAGTTGGACAACTTAAATTTGAATGCAAGTTCCTGAAATCAGCGAGGTAGATGAAATTTAGAGAATATATATATATATATGACTTGAGACTATGATAAAGTAGGAATAAGTTGAATATTACCTTCAATAATATGGTGATGTATAAGGTGAACATAAATCTTAATATTTTTAGTATGCTCATGGAAGGCCTCACTATGAGCAATTTATATAGTAATGTGATTATCAAAAAGGAGAGAAATTGTAGAAGGACAGGAAACACCAATGCCTTCGAGAAACTAACATAGGTAGAGGCGCCTAGAGGTTGTGCCTGTAAGAGCTCGATATTTTACTTCTTTGCTAGATCAAGAAATAATTATTTGTTTCTTGTTGTGTCGTAAATTATTTACCTCCATTAGAGTTACTAAAGTATGCTCTTAACTCTAATGAGATAAATGACACAAGTGAAGACTATGGAAGAAAGTATCTCTGATGACTAAAGGATATGAAGAGTAATAAAGAAGTAAATGGTAAAAGATGTTGCATTACTTGACTAATGATCTGACCTATAGGAGCAATATCAAGAAATAAGACAATGACATATATAAGAATTTGTGCTAATTGGCAATAAAGAGTATTATCATTGAGGAGGGTCCCATCAAGAGTTGAAAGATGGACATTGTATTTGAGTCAGAGCTAGTGGTCTTGGTATCCAAGATACTTACACTAGAATTAAGATCAATGGCATATTTTGCTTGAGAAAATAGTCAGATTCATTAGAAAAAAATTTCAAACCTAATAAATAACTCAGATTACCCAAGTTCTTCATCTCAAACTATTGGTATAAAAAATATTTGAGAGTGAAAATATCCTAAGTATCATTGTTAGTGATTATCATATCATCAACATAAAGGAGAAGAAGGTTGTATCTTTGAATAGATTTCCAAATGAATAAATGATGATTATACGAGTTAGACTAAAAGGCAACTAAAACCTAGAGAGACCATACAGTATAGTATAGCTAAATTTGTCAAACTAGGCTTAAGGAAGCCTATTTCAGTTTGTACAAGGCTTTGCAAAGGCAAAACATTTTATTAGGCAAATGATCATAATTAGGTACAGGTTTCATATGCACTTCTTCTATAAGATCGCCATCGAGGAAGGTGTTCTTGACATCCATTTGAAATATCAACTAGTGCTTGCTAGTAAAAACCATAATCAGACTGCCACCTAAGATAAAATCGGTTACAAGAGCAAATGTATCCTTATAGTAAATATCACACTCTTATATAAATATTTTTAGCAACGAGTCGCACTTTTAACTTGTTCAATCGATCCATCAACCCAAATTATAATTTGATAAACTCATGCATAACCAACAATACACGTACTGAAGGTAAGTTGACCATGTCCTAGGTATTGATGATAATAAGTGCTTGTAGTTCTTGTGCCATTACTTTCTATCATACAAAGGCAGAGCTTACCTCGCTTTAGGTTTGAGATTGAAATGTGAAGATCTCAAAGAAAAATGGAAGGGTGACTTACTCAATTAGTATGACGAGGAGTAGGTTAAAGTATAAAATGTTATGATGAATTAGTAAACAGAGGAAGATAATTTAGAGGAGATAATAGATCCACAACTGGTAGAGATATGCTAAGATCAAGCATAAGTTGTTTTTGAACTTTTAGAACTGTTAAATATGATCTCGTAGAACATATCAACGAACAAGGATATAGTGGGATTTGGAGAAAAAATTTCATGAGAAGATTCACTAACACAATATTTTGGAAAAGACGAGAACATCTTATATTCCTAAAAGGTCATATGTTGAGTTATATAAAGTCTTTATGACAAGGGATCCTAACACCTATATCCTTTATGTTCTATCCCATACACTTAAAAACAATGTAATAATGCTTTGGATTCTAGTTTAGTGTAATTATGTGATTGGAGAAGAATAAAATAATTATTGCTAAAGACTTTAAAAGTTTGGTAGTTATGAGCATAATTATAGAAGCATTTATAAAATAGGAATACAACCTATAATATAAACAACAATATGAGAATCTTCTCCCTAAAAGGTTTACGGATAAGAGGAAGATATGAGAAGAACTTGGATAATATTGATTCAATCGTACCATCTTGATAAGAGGTGTATGGAAAAGATCTTTGGATAATAGTTCCTTATTGATTAAGAAAATGAATGAAAGACTTTTCTTTATATTCTTTGGTATTATTAGTTTAAAAAACTTTGATTTCGCAAGAAAACTATGTTTGTACAGTGAGAACAAATAAATAATAGTTCAGACATATGATGCCAGAGGAAAATCCATGTGTACTTAGAGAAATTGTCAACAGAGATTACATGATATCACAAACATCTTATAGTTCATAAAGAGAATGGCCCCAAATGTCATAATGAATCAAATAAAATGTTGAGGAAATAAAATCACTATTAATTAAAAGTAAAGTATGATTTTTACAATGTTAACATGAGATACAACTAAAATTTTTAAGTTTGACATGACCTAAGAAATCACTAGAAATCAAAGATTTAAGTCTAAGGGTGGAAGATAACCCAAATAAGAAAAAGAGTCGTTAAGAAATCAAATATAGATGAATTGCAAGTTATATGATTACAACAGGAAAATTAAAGTATTATCAAAAGGAAGTTTTTAATATGACATACAAGGTAGAAAAAGTAGTACCAGAATCTAGTTGAAGTTGATGTAAAAAGGCTTAAAGATCTTTCAAAGAGAATGTAAGAGATGTTAGTAGATTCTCCACTGCACCCTTTATGGAAACAACCTCAACACCAGACTAAGAGGCCTTAGAAGAGTTACTTTATTTGGGTTGTTTCTAGCATTCAGAGACGCAATAACCACTTTTTTTATAGGAGTTGCAAAATACCTTCTTCTTCATTAAGTTTTAAGATGTAGAATTCTAATAAGAGGAGGTTTAAGTGGCAAGAACAACATCAGTGGATATAATAAATTTCTCTATTTAAAAGGAGTTAAGCCAAGTCATTTTTATAATTAATTCTTTGATTACAATACCAAGATTTGAAAAAGATCCTTTATTAAGAGGAGAATTGCAGAAGAGATGATCCATATTTTCAATATGCAGAAGAAATGGTCACTTTTAACTATTTCATTAGCAGAACGTCAAAGACAAGTGTCTATAGTCTGATATGGGCCAAACTCTCACTAATATTATGCAACATTTGTCTACTCAGCATGCTCACTCTCCCTATGATCAACTCTTACATATTCTTGCATTGGGTCTCAGCGTCTATATTCTATGGTGGGAACAAAACCACAGACGCCTCGTTAACCAAAGTTCAATAATGGAATTCATACAATATGACATAATTCAACAAATTTGTGAACTATTAAAAGTGAAGAACTTGCACCTGCATTGCACTGCCAACACTCTCTCTTCTCTGAACATCTAATCCTTTCTTCGTGCATGGTTGTTTTAACATTTAACAAATCCTATTAGGCTAAGTCTCTTACATTTTCTTATAAGGGTTGCCATAAGGTAATTCCCCTTTGTTTTGTAGATTATGTATTATTGTCAACATTTATTTATTAATCCCGTTTTTTCTTTAAAAAATAGAGAATTAAAGTTAAAATTCATCTCTAAGAATTATTAATAGATGCCAAATATGTTTTCAATCATAATGATTAGCATAAATAATGACATCTTGGGCATTAGGCTAAGATCTCCAAATGTCAACTGATTCCAAATCACCTGTAATTTAAACTCATAATTAAACATAGTTTGACCAAGTTGTTATTACATATGATGATAAAGTTAAAATTAATTGATATCATGAGATACAAAATGGTCCTTTTAAAAGATCTCCTACCCTTTTTGTATTATAAAACCTTCAAAAATCAAGTTTGATTACTTTGGCATAAGTGTTGAGAAACTATGATAGAATTTGTTGATTGATACCATCCTAAGATACAACCGTTTAGTACAATAGGCGTAACACCTATGGTTGTAACCAAGGTTTTAAAAACCGAACTGGACCGGCCGGTCTGACCAGAAATAATCTGAATCATCTAGTTGTCCAGTTCGGCTCCAATTAATAACCTCTGTGTATAAAAACCAACCGATTTATCAGAGAATCGGCTGGTTTTTCAACGAACCAGTCAAACCGGTATATAATAACCTAATCTTCAGATTTAGTCACTAATGGAACTCTCTCGTTGCCTCCACCATCTTCTTTCTTCTCATTTTTCATCGCAGCAAAATCAGCCTTCTCTTTACCATCTTCACCATTTCTGTCTATCTTTGCCAGATCTCGCCGTCATCTTCCATTTCTGGCCATCTGCGGTGCCTGTCATAGTGTTGTCGAGGATGACCCCGCAAGTATTATTATTATAGCCCAATTTGAGTGATGAGAAACAGTCACTGCTGCCACTGGCTCTAGCCAATGAGCACAAAGCAGAACAACAACGTGCTGGCCGAGATCAACAATTGACCCATAAGAACTGGTCCCCGAGATCAACAACGATGTTGATAGGCAATAAAAGGGTTTGTTGTTCTATCCTAGTAATTTATTGATTGGTGGTAGAATCTTTGGAAACTGGAAGGACTAAAGCCTTGCGATGGAAAGATTGTTGAGCCTTAATGGACTCCATAGAAAAGAAGAAAAGGAGGAGACAACAACAGACAAAGTAATTGTTAAGCGAAGAAGCCACGGTTAGAATTGTGTAGATGATTGGGGTTGTGGCATATTAACTAGTATTTAAGCCAGCTTGAAACGTAATATCAAATTACAGGCAGCCTCAAGCCTTCAAACACGGTAACTACGCAGCTCTAGAATGTGGCTTTTTCTGCCTTTCATTTTGACTTGATCGCGTTATAGTATCTCTTGTGTAATATAATTTAATATGTTTTAGTATTTGTAACAAAATCAATCTAATTAATAGAATAGGGTTGTAATATATACTTTTTAACTTTTCTTGATTGACAACATAATTGTAGTGTGTCAACTGGACGCTTTATTGATAAGTATAAACATGCTTGAAGGTGATGCCTTAAGCCCGTAGATAGATCACCTTTAGATGCTTAATCCTAAGAAGTAAGACTAAAGTTGATTGCATAAATTGCAGCTTGTAATACGCAACTCTATGACAAAGTGTGATAAGTTAAACATGTAATATATTACAAGTTTACAATTAAGAATAATTTCATACGTTATTAATATATAATTTATTCAAATGCAGTTAAAGAAATTGACGTAAATATTTAAGATTAAAGCGTAATTTACGAGTCTTTAAATAGCGTTAGGGAATTTGAAATTTTTGACAATGATGAGACAACCTTTTTCATAAATACAATTTTGATTTTTAATGTTATTTAGAGTTTTATATTATTTTCATATTTATTTATTATTAATTCATTATATAATAATAGACATTAGTATATTTTTTATTTCAATAAAATATTTTTTTCTTATTTTTATAAAATTTACTTCTTACTTATTGTATACCGGTTTTATAGCGGTTCACTACCGGTTGAACCTTTAAACTCTAAACCTTTCCTTTGACCGATTCAATATTCGATCCGATTTTTAAAACATTAGTTGTAACTATAAACATTCTAACTTTACCGATTCAAATAGATAAATCGACAATTATTTGACCTGAACATTACCTAATGTTTGAAAAAAATGCTCTTATTAATCACCGTTTCCCCACTGAACATCGCAAGCTTTTAGCTCTAGTCTACCACAACGTTTTTTTCTGTCAGGAAGGTAAAAACCTGAGATTCAACTTGGCATCGCATGCAGGTTGAGAAATATACCACCACCATTTAGTAAAAACAAGTTGAGCTACCGTTTGTACATCATTGTAGTTCTCTTTACTGCAAAATTAAGGACATTGGAAAATCGACGAATCAATGGAAAACATATAAACTCGGATTCTAGCTTCGACATGCTTTTGTACCCTTTTTATTAACGGTCATAAACTAAAGTTAGGGTGTTATTACAGGAAATTTTGCCTGTTAACGGAACAGTTACCACTGAACCAACCTTATCTGTGCTTAATTAACTTATTTATTTTAGTCTTTTGTTCTTTGTTTGTCAAGTAAAATAAATCCAAACTAAGATATTAATTTATCGCGTTGAGACAACTCAACCATGGAACATAAAAAACATTAACAAAGAAAGAAGATTAATGTTCAACTGGAGGAGGAAGGAGCATGTTCAAGACAATATTGACGTTTTCAAAAGTTTATAATCACAACTTTACTAAAAGTAATACTACCGATACTAAAGTACTAACAAAAATTGTTTTTATTAAGATTAATAGTTATTTTGATTGTGCTAACCTTAATTCAAATGTAAGTAGTGGTAGACTGTAGGACAAAATGTATATTACACGATGTTTCGGATCACAAAGAGCTTCTACACCCTTGATTTATTTATATTTTTCTCATCATAAGTGATGCTGCCTGATGTCATCTTGCCTACGCCATAAGCGCGTCTAACGAGTAAAAAGTAGCAACTTTGGCAATAGTGGAACACTTTTAAATGTCGTTTAGAGGAATTGTACTTATATCGTCTAAGGATCCAGGACGTATCATTTTAAAAACGTGCGAGTTGTTCATCTCATATAATTAAGATGCATGGTGATTGATTTAGGTTGGTTTGATATTAAATAAGTAATGCATTTGCATATGCATTACGTCTCGGGTGTCATCCTCAAGATTAATTGCAATTGCTAAATCTTTACATTTATTGACAAAATTAAATGGAAGATTCTATGAATGGGAGAGTTGAATTTCTAAAAGATTAAATAAATAGCAAACAAGTAATGAAATCTTCACGTGTTGATAAACTTTCATTTACTTAAGTTTATTAATTACTATAATTCATATGAAGACGAAGAGTCCATATATTATAATTATTTAATTGCAAGTAAAGTGGGAACACCAGAAATAAGTCACAAACCTCACATGTTTACACGCTAATAGGAAGTCTTTCTTAATTAAATTATCAAGTCATTAGCGCTTACTTCGATGAGATCAGCTAGGTGAAGAAACACGTTAAGACAAAGAGAAATAAGTCACAAGCCTCACATCTTTACTCGTTAATTAGGAAGTCTTTCTTAATTAATTTCCCAAGTCACTAGCGCTTGCTTTGACGAGATGAAATGTGTACGTCACTGGCCATTGGCAAACGATTTGTAGAATTTTTCTTTATATTTCTTTAATTATCCTGATTAAGAACGATATTGTATGGTGTTCATACGATAAAAAATGCCATCGGTAGATTAGAATTCATTCATTCCATACTTAACAACATAAATGTCCACTTAACTGCACGCCCCTTCGTTTTAAAAAAGGAAAGAGAAAAATCTTGAAAAGCTTCTTATGAACTTTCATGAACGACAACTTTATGAAAGAAAAGATAAACTAGAAAGAAATTTTCCTTCTTAAATTTGAGGTAACATAAGTATTATTTGTGAATCATTATATTTCTCAACTTATGAAGTTATAAACCAACGTTGATGATCGAAGTTATAATTTTTGTTAATGATATCTCCTTTTTTCTTTTTAATTAAAATTTTTTCACAAGTATTTACGACCAGAGAAGTGAATTTCGTATAATACCGGATGGTACCGGCCTATAGCACCCCCTTATCGCAGGGTACATATCGGGATGCCCGGAGGTCATTCTGGTATATATCCTACGATAAGGGTGAGCCACGTTCGATCGCTACAGTCACTCCACAAGGCTTCATATCATTTCTCACTTATAAAGCATCATAATAAAATCACAATAATTTAAAACCAACTTTTTCCTTGTTTCATTTCACAAAACCGAAAGTCTACTTTGTATCTTTCAACCTTACTACATGTACATCATCAAAACCTAGTACAAAAGTACTATATGAAAGAGAAAAATATACAAAGTCTATCTAATCTATCCAAAAATCCCAGTTGATCGACCTTTGAGTCATGACTTCTCTTGCCAATCACAATCTATACGGTTGGTAGAGCCTCCCGGAAGTTAGAGTTGTCTTCGGTTCTGAAAAGACAACGTTGCAATTTTAGTGAGTTTTGCGAACTCAATGAGGCAACCATCATCGATAGTTCACTCAATTCATGCAACACAACATTTCACATAACACATACTTCACAAAATTGTACTGAACATCAATATCACATTTTTACTTAAGCATAGGCAAATTGCATTTTCAATCAATTGAACACAGTTAAGCAGATGCACATAGAATGCTCATGAGACTCTTTTTCCAATTATTATGTTGTTGTGACCGAGTGCCTAAACTGTCCCGTATCTATTTTTGGATACTGGACTCATTGATAACTGTCTCTTATCCGATGGAGATACATGGCTTATTTTACATAGTGTGCTTTAGGGTCTTAATCACTTTCTAAGCTCAAGGTTCTTTTGCATACTTTGAGCATTAAGCTCTGATCGGTGGTTACTCTGGTCACAACTGTCATTATCTGATTGTACATTCGTGTATGGAATGCATCTTTCACAATCAATCATATCATGAAGCACATAGTTCCGCACATTCACATACAAGTAGCACTTCAATATCTCAATCCAATATCACAATCATCGGACCTTCATTGTCTGTCTATATTACTCATAAGTTGCTCCCGAAGCTAATGCCCAGAAGTTCCGGCAACGTCTGGAGGTTGACGTTCCAATTGTTCCTCTATATCAAATACCATACATATATATCACAATTTGCAAAATTATGAGTGTTTAATAATGCGCATGTATGAAATGAATTATGTACTATGCATGTTCATAACAACCCCAGGTATCTTCTCATCAATTTCATTCACAAAATCATTTTCATATCAATTCTCGTCTACGTACAATTTATACTTAGTTTTATACCTCACTAAGACCATTAGAATCTCAATTCATTTCTTATTGACTCACTTCAGATTTTTCCAAGTCACACTTTTGGGTCTATTGTTCACATTCAATTTGGAAGCGAAACTGATATAATTTGGTAATACTATCTTCTAGAAAAGTGTTCCTCTGTGTATTATCTTTTCATTGACACCAAAATCACTCAATTTGGTTCAGAAATTTGGAAGATATACCTCCAACATTATCGGGTTGTTCACAATCAAAAACAATATACTACGGACAACTTCCATCTAGAAATTCAATATCTTAGAGAAAGAATCAAAATTAGACTTCTTGAGACAATTTGTAAGCCTATATCTCTAATTTACTCCAAATTAAAAAAGCGTCTCATTTGGAATCCTATAGATCCAGATATAACCAAAACACCGAAGGGTGTTCAGGAAGAAAATCCTATTTCACTGTTCCAACAGATTCCACACTTTGATTTGATAAATAATTCTCAATTCAATTTATGAATTAGGGTGTTCTTTATATTGTTTGAAAGAAGACTTCAAGATCTACAACTTTTATGAAGACCTTGAAAACAAATTATATCGTTTGAAAGGTCAAAAATGGAGTAGACAATAAGATTAGACGAAACTAAACAAAAAAGTAGACGAACTGAAAAGGACAGACGAATTGAAAAAATTGCCATAACTTTCCCTACAGATATCGGATTAAGGTGTTCTTTAGATGGTTTGAAAGAAGACTTCAGGATCTACAACTTTTATGAAGACTTGAAAACAAATTCTGTTGGATCCCACTTTTAGGATTTTTACATTTTATTTTATTATAATTATTTTATTAGATTATCAAGCATGGAAAATAAATAAGAAAGTATGAAGTTGAAATTTTTGGAGTTTAATATGG
>JANZXR010000002.1:31998973-32009848 GCA_027575705.1 Erythroxylum echinodendron
CTAACCACAACAATTTAATCAAATTAAACCTCAACAAAAACTAAACACATGCTTACTAGTAAGAAGGGGATCGGGGTTCAACATTTATTTTATTTTATTTTCTTATTTCAAAATCCAAAACTCCCCTGTTAAACCTAAACACCAGTTAATTTCATTTCATAAACTTTACACAAAGTCTCTGTGGGATTGACCTAGACTCACCATTATCACAGTGGTAGTCTAGTTATTTTATTTTGACTAGCGTTCTGACGCGTTGTTAATAACTAAAGTGAGTATCTTAAGCATGTTCATATCATTAATTACTAAATTTTATTAACTAAATACATAATCAATTAAGCACATATCAACTATTAAAGAATTTCAACACCACATCAGTAACGAAATGCTTCAACAAATTTCATGACTAATTAAAAAATAGAGCCTTTAGAGCATTTATTCCTAGAGTTTTATTTGGATGAAGAGCAAAGAAGGCTTTCTCCAGTTCATAATCTATAATAAATTTGAATCAACTGAAGAAATTTTATTAGTAATAAATGATTTTAACAATTGAACTGAGAATTGGTAGTTTGATTAGAGTCTAAGAAACTTATTGAAACGATCATAAATGGTCTCTATAAGATCAAACTAAATTGAGATAAAAACTCACCATGCATTGTAAAAGAAGTAATTATATTATGATTTCTTCTTAAGATCACAAATTTATAGGCAAAAGAAGTACCTCTGTCTCCATACTTAGGCCATTGAATCCTCGATCTCTGCATGAAGAAGGAACAATTAATCTCAACTAACTGCATATATTTAAATAAAGCCTTTTTCTCTTCATATTGTAACAAGATATTAGGAGGATCTTGACAAAGCATTTGTTGCACCTTATCCACTTTATCTTTAGCTCATGTAATAGTAATTATTCTTTTTTAGTAATTTAAGATACCGTTTAGTTTCACTTTATTTTTTATTGTAAATTTTAGTTTCATTTATTTAGTTTATATGTTTTTCAAATAAAAAATTAAAATAGAAATTTAAATCCAAATAAATAAATTTTTACTAAAATAAAAATAAGAAATCAAAAAATAATTGGCGGAATGACCTATTCTAAGATAATTTTTGACTTAAAACAAACGGGCCAACCTTACCTGTGAATGGCCACATTTGATTTGGCAACATAGTTGGGCATGGTAAGTTTGGGCCCAATTGATTGATGGCCTTAGTTACTCGTTTGATGGTGGTGTTTTCGCCATTTGCTTTCTTCCTCTGGTCTGTTTCCTAATTTAGGAGGAAGACTGGGGTCCTATTACGTCTTGTCTTTTTCAGGAGAAAGAGAGAAGATGCTCGAGAAGATCGGATTGCCGGCGAAGCCGTCGTTGAGAGGGAATAATTGGGTGCTGGACGCCACTCATTGTCAGGGCTGCACTTCTCAGTTCACCTTCATCAATCGCAAGGTTAATCTTTTCCCTTTGTTTTTTTGTTTTTCTTTTTCTTTTCTTCTGATCCGCCTCTTTGTTTTTTTTTTTTTCTATACCCATGTCTCAATATTTGTGCTTTTGTACACATAAACTTTGATCCTCATCTGGGTCTTCTGATTTATCTATTTTTGAAACTTGTCCATATGGTTAATCAGGAAACAGGAGATTTTGAGTGAATTTTGTGATCACTCACTTTTCTTTTCTTTTAAGCCTTCCTTTCTGTTTGCTTAAAAGTATTGGGATCATTTCTGCTAGTTCAAACTCTTGATATAAGAGTTGACCAACTGTTGATGGTTTTGAGGAATGGGTTTGCAGCATCATTGCAGAAGATGTGGGGGTTTGTTCTGTGGAACCTGTACACAGCAAAGAATGATTTTACGTGGTCAAGGTGATTCACCTGTGCGTATTTGTGAACCTTGTAAAAAGCTAGAAGAGGCTGCACGATTTGAGTTGCGATATGGACAAAGGAACAGGGGTGCGAGAGGTATATTTTTCTTCTGCATGTTTATGTGTTGCTCAGTTGACAAACATACGCCACAAACCATTTTTATTCTGAAGGGTGCATCTGGGGCACCTTTTCTGCAGATTACATTTATTTAACTGTTACTATATTCTGTTAGGAAGTTCAAAATTAATGTCAAGGAATGAGGACGAATTGTTGAATCAGATTCTGGGCAATGACGGAATGGAAACCTCTTCATCTGGACCAGACCAGAACACTGATATGGTTTCTGGCATTCATAGGGTGGGTAGCAGTGCTTTGTGCTCGAATAATCAGGAAGTTACTGTGTTTGATGCTGGGAGAGAATTACCTAGGAGTCATTCTGTTGGAAAACCCAATGAAGTGCATACTGAGTTAGGTTCAATTAGTCCCGGGGAATTACGTCAACGAGCTGTGGAAGAAAAGAAGATGTATAGAATTCTAAAAGGTGAAGGAAAGTCCGAGGAAGCTCTAAAAGCCTTTAAAAGAGGAAAAGAGCTTGAGAGGCAGGCAGATGCTTTGGAGATGTCTATTAAGAAACAACGTAGGAAAGGTTTGTCTTCTGGCAATAGGGCTGAGGATCAGGGTAAAGCTGGTACTAAAGAATCTGCTGAGAGGTGCACACCTCTCACTGCAGTGGGTAAAGACAAAAATGACTTAATCTCTGAACTTCGAGAGTTAGGATGGTCTGATCAGGATCTCCATGATGCTGATAAAGGATCAGTGAAAATGAGTTTGGAGGGGGAATTGTCTTCTCTTCTTGATCGAAGTTCCCAAAGTAGTAACCGAAATATTGTCAGTGGTGGCAGTGTTGGCAATGGTAAGACCCAGGTTATGGAACATAAGAGAAAGGCTCTCTTGCTGAAGCGTGAAGGCAAACTTGCAGAAGCTAAGGAAGAGTTGAAAAAGGCAAAACTTTTGGAAAAACAACTCGAGGAAGTGGAGCTCTTGGGTCCGGATGAAGATTCTGATGATGAAATAACTACTTTAATCCGCAGTATGGAAAATGATAAACACGAGGAATTGCTTGTTGGGTACAAGCTAGATGATGATTTTAATTTTGATAAGGTTGTTGGGCCAACTGATAATTTTGTCTTTGATAATGACCCGGAAGTTACAGATGACGATCAGATTGACCCAGAAATTGCAGCTACATTGCAGTCATTAGGTTGGGTTGATGATTTTGGTGGCTTAGATAGTGCAACCTCTCAGTCTATCATTATTGACAAGGAAGTGCTGCAGAGGGAAATTCTTTCATTAAAGAGAGAGGCAGTCAATCAAAAACGGGCTGGAAATATGGAAGAGGCAATGGTCCATCTTAAGAAGGCCAAGCTGCTTGAGAAAGAAGCTGAAGACCTGAAATCTCGAGACAAGTCAATTTCAGAGCGTCCTTCTGTTAATAACGAAGGTTCTACTTCTCAAAATATTAACACCAAGAATGATGTTAACTCCAAACTTGCACCCAAAAGTAGATTGATGATTCAGAAAGAGCTTCTGGCTTTGAAAAAGAAAGCTCTTGCTTTGAGAAGGGAAGGAAAATTGGATGAGGCGGATGAGGAACTTAAGAAAGGTAAGTCCCTTGAACAACAGCTTGAAGAAATGGACTATGCTTCAAAGGTTAATGCTCAACATGTGACTATTGGTAGTCCTGCTTTGGCATATGAGCATCCTGATATTTCTGAAAAGGTATCAATTCAAGAAGGAGAAGAGGATGTGACAGAGCAAGATCTGCATGACCCAACTTATCTTTCAATTCTTACGAACTTGGGTTGGCAAGATGAAGATAATCAGCCAAAAAATTGTGCAGTTAATCCTTCTAAAGAAAATGATAATCGTTCTATGAGAAATAGTGAGTCCTTGGTTTCGAAGGCCACATTGGGTGCTTCATTGAAAACGCCAAGAAATAAAGCTGAGATACAGAGGGAACTTTTAGGCTTGAAAAGAAAGGCTCATACGCTCAGACGTGAAGGAAAGATTGATGAAGCAGAGGAATTACTTAGTATGGCAAAGCCATTAGAGGCCCAAATGGCAGAGTTGGAAGGATTAAAGAAAGAAATTCAGTATGAACCTCACATCACCGAGGAAGAATCCATTAGTCCCATTAAAAGTGTAGCAGGCGAAGGGGATGTAGAGGATTTCACAGAAAAAGACATGCAAGACCCAGCTCTTCTATCCATGCTAAATAATTTAGGCATGAAGAATGAAGAGCATGAACCTCTTCCTCCTCAAGGAAAGGTACTTATATCAGGTTCTGTTAGTTTTATGCCTACTGACCAGTCTGAAGTTCCTTCGTCGTTCAGCACCTCAGCTGGAAGACCGAGAAATAGAGGGGAAATCCAAAGAGAGCTCCTGGGTCTGAAGAGACAGGCACTTGCTCTTAGGCGTGAAGGAAAAATTGAAGAAGCTGAAGAATTGTTAAAGAATGCCAAGGTATTAGAGTCCCAAATGGAAGAACATGATGGCCCAAACAATGAGATTCTGCCAAATCCTCATAAAGTTGTGAATCCTGGAAGCACTGAATCATTTTTAATTAAAGAACAGGAGAAGAATGTTAAGAATGCAGTGGAAATGACTGGAAAATCAGACTTGATGGGAGTTGCTCAAAATAAAAGAGTAGTTAATTCTTCCATAAACCCTTCTACACAAGTTGGAATTGAAGAGGATGTTCAAACCAGCAAAGAAGAGCCACTGGTTAATTTAGACGAGAAACTAAATCCTTCTGGTGCAAATTCTGTGTATGCGCCACTAAAAAACCAAAATCCGCTTCACCCGGAAGTTTTGGCTCGTAAGAAGAAGGCAGTTACTTTAAAGAGAGAAGGAAAATTGGCAGAGGCTCGCAACGAACTCAAGCAAGCAAAGTTAATTGAGAAACATCTGGAAGAACAGATCCCTCACTCTGAATCTGGCAAGCATGATGTGTCGTCATCAATGTCTAGTGCTCCTCTTAAACAGAAGGAACCTGGCACTTCAGATTTGGCTCCAAAACCATTGTCTGGGCGCAACGCTCCTCTTAAACAGAAGGAACCTGGCACTTCAGATTTGGCTCCAAAACCATTGTCTGGGCGCAACCGCTTCAAGTTGCAACAGGAGGCCCTAAGCCACAAGCGACAGGCCATGAAACTACGAAAAGAAGGTCAGATGGACAAAGCAGAGGCCGAACTTCAGTTGGCGAAGGCTCTTGAATCGCAGTTGGAGGAATTTACATCTCAAGATTCCTCAAATTCTTCAGTCCACATGGCGGAACCTGTAGATAATTTGGGTGTTGAGGATTTTCTTGATCCTCAACTTTTATCTGCCCTAAAAGCTATTGGAGTTGTAGATACTAATGCTGCATCTGAAGGTCTAGAGAGAACACGGCCTGCCCCGAAAGCTATTGGAGTTGAAGATGCTATTGTTGCATCTCGAGGGTCTGGTAAGATGAGCCCTCTAAACAGTGAAAATCCTAACCCGGAAAGAATTCAGTTAGAAGAGCAGATTAAGGCAGAAAAGGTGAAAGCAGTGAGTTTGAAACGTTCAGGAAAGCAAGCTGAGGCCTTGGATGCATTGCGGCGATCCAAATTGTTGGAAAAGAAACTAAATTCCCTGTCTGCGAATTGAGGAATAAAAGATGTTTCAAGATTATTCACCTTCAAATTGTCAGATGAGGCCTTTTGAAAGAAGATTGTATGAATATACTTGACATTTTTTGTGTCATTGTGTAGCAAAAATATTGATGGTGAACTTCAACATTGTTTGAAGTTGTAGCAAAGATAGGAATGTACAGTGAATTCTCTTTTCAATTTGACATGGGATTATCGAAGTGAACGGCTGGCCTCTCCATTACTTGATTGGTAACGATGATGGCATGTTACACGCAAAGAATTTATCTTTAAGATATTGAAATTTTACCCCTTATCAGTTTGTCTTAAATTTCCTAGGTTGACATGCAGAGTGCCTTGTTTTTCTATCGTTAGCCACTGTCTTGGTTCCAAGGAAGCGTTGCAAAGTTCACGATACAACAGCCAGCTTAACAAGTAATATAGCTCATAAAATTATTAAATAGAGGGGGTATAAAAAAAAGTCAGCAGCTGGGAATATTAAACACCAAAAAGCTATGAAAATAGACGGGTACAAGTAAAAGTCAGAAGTTGGAAATATTAAACACCAACAAAAATCAAGTCTTCTTTATTTTTCTTTTTATTTTTTCATCTGGTAAGTTTGTAAATGTATCATTTCTCTCTTGCATTTGAAACTTTTCTCATTTGTTTTCTCATTTTGTTCGTTTTACGGCAAATTGTGAGAAAATTGTAGAGATTAACAACCTTAAAATTTCCCAAACCCCTAACACAGAGATAGAATTTCAGCTATAACTACATGCCTTTTATTGTGATCTTTAATTATCCTACATTAGTTTATAGTTGAATTTTATGTTGTAATTGTTTAGGAGAATAAATTGAAGTCATGGAAGGAGATAAAAATAAATAAAGGTGACTCAAAAATTAAGAAAAAAGAAAAGAGGTAGGAGAAGAGGAGAGGGTGAAGAAGGTAATTTTAGAAATTTGAAGTTGTATTAAGGAACAAAATAAGAAATGCAAAATTTTAAGAGTAATATTGGAATTTACTTCTAAGAAAGGTATTTTTGGTATTAAAGTGAGGGCAAAATAAGACTTTTAATAGTTAAAAATATTTTAGCAATTATGTTGGTTAGGTCAATAAGGATAGTTTTTATAATTAAGAAGAAAGTAGAAAAAGGAATAATGTTAGATTATTAAGTGTAATTAGGTTGAAATTTATTCTAAAATTAGTCTGATAAAAATTTGTAATATCTAGGTCAAAAGAGCATATTAAGAAATAAATTGTACTATCAATTAGTTGAATATGAAATTCAGATAAGGATAATCTTAGTTTGTACTCTTAAAATAGTGTATTGTTTTGTTATTAATAAATTTTTTTACAACGAATTATATTTTAAATTAATCATTAATTAAATTAAGGGTTATTAGTTACATATATGAATTATGTTTATTTATTTCACAAATAATTAACAAAATACAAGGTATTTCACTTTCATATTTTGTTTTGTATTATAATGTGTATCGCTTGTTAATTTGGAAAAATAGAAATGGTGTAAATCAAGAATTTGTCGCTTGCTTAGGATAGGCTACATTTGATATCATATATTGATAGATTGTTTAAATATGAAAGAGTGATGACTAGGTATCTGTCCGTAGAGCAAGTACCGGGGCCGTCCCGAGTCTAGAGGATGTCTTGTGCCAATGGCTAGGTACCGAAGTAGTACTGGGATATCTTGAGTGTTGGAGATATCCTGTGTTGATGGCTAGGTACTAGAGTTGTATCATAGTACCAAATTAGATTGAGAAATTAAGGTACTATGTGTCGATATTTATACATTTAATTACGTGTTCACTTAATGAAAGATTATGATGAGTATAGATAACCTAGTAAACCATGGAATGTAAGCCTACTAGGTTAAGCACAACCTAGACAATTTAGTTAATTATGAGATAAAATATAAATGGCACTAATAAAATAATATTAGTCTTAATCATTGCTGACATAGTATGACACCATTCGTGGAGCTGAGAGCATTAGACATGAGATTGGAGATTGATTATGTGAGTGATTTATTAGCGACATTATAGTTTCAACTAGATTTAGGAGATAAGATTAAGGATGCACAAGTTAAGGATTCTTATCTGAGGCATATAAGAGAGAGAGTGTTACAAAGTAGGGGGCACTAACTTTTTAGTAAGAGCAGAAGAAGCGTTAGTGATTGGGAGGCGAGTTTGTGTGCCAAATGCAGATGGATTACGAAAGAAGATTTTCAAGGAAACTCATTATGCATCATATGCTATGCATCTTGGTACTATAAAAATGAATCAGAACATAAGATCTTATTACTGTTGGCCATCACTAAAGAAAGATGTAGCAGAGTTTGTGTCGAGGTGTTTCACCTGTTAGCAGGTTAAGACAAAGCATTAGGCAGTAGCAGGAAAATTAAGATCCTTGGTTATTCCATTGTGAAAGTGGGAGGAAATTATAATAGACTTCATCGTAGCATTATCGAGGACCAAATGTAGAAATGATTTAGTTTAGGTGATTATGGGTAGGTTGACTAAATCAGCTCATTTCTTACCTTACAACAGATAGAATCTTTGGACAAACTTGGCAAGTTGTATGTTGATGATATTGTGAGGTACATAGTTTCAATGCGTATTGTCTCATATCGAAATCTACAGTTTGCTTCTGATTATATATTAGTTTACAGATGGCTTTGGGGACTAAGTTAAATTTTGAGTACTGCATTTCACTCGCAATCACATGGATAGTGAGAGTATACTATTCAAACATTGGAGGATATGATGATAGCTTGTCTGTTGAACTTTAAGATGATTGGGATAGATATCTACATTTGATAGAGTTTGCGTATAACAATAGTTATCACTCTATCATTAATATGGCATCATTTGAGCCATTATATGGCAGGCACTGTAGAGATTCTATATGTTGGAATATAGAGAGTGGTAGATTGTTAGAGAGACTAGAGTTGGTTCAGGAGATGATAGAGAAAATAGGAGTAGTAAGGCAATGCTTAAAGGCAGCTCAAGATCGACGAAAGAATTATCCTGATCAACATTATTGGGAGATGGTGTACAATATTGGAGATATGGTATTTATACGGGTATCACCTTGGAGGAAAATTTTGAGGTTTGGTAGGAAAAAGAAGTTGAGTCCCAGATACATTAGGCAATATGAAATTGTATAATGTTTAGCCTACAAATTAGCATTACTAGCAAAGTTATCACATAATCATGATGTGTTTTATATCTCAATGTTGAAATGGCATCAATTGGATGTTAGTCATATTAAATCAAGGCTTGAGATCAAAGTTATAAATGATATGACTTGTAAAGATGAGTTAGTGGAGATATTGAATAGACAAATTATGGAATTAAGGAGACAGAAGATTTCGATGGTGCGAATTTTGTGGAGCCATCATCATTTTCTAAAAGAGGCGACTTGGGAGGTATAGAACGAAAGTGTCCTCATTTGTTTTGATCCTTAAGTACACAATTTAATTTCAAAGAAAAAATTCTTTTAAAATAGGGAGAATTTTAAAGCCCATAAAAGGAATCCACTTCTTTTTACTATTTTAAAAAATGAAGTGGGTCCAACCAAATCTAAAAGATGTCAAACATTAAATCTAATATGACAAACTTTGATTTAATGAATATCGCAAGAACATATATATTGCACTTGGTTTTTTTTTTCGTGATATATATAAAAATTAAAGCACATATATATTATACCATTTTTGCTTATCAAAATTAAAGTGACCATAAGAATAAATTTTCTTTCATTATAGTTAAAATAATTTAATTGATGTATAAATTTAATTTATGACTAATTAATATTAAAAAATATAAGGAATGAGAATATTTTAATAACATTTAACAATGGATTTCTATTACTAACCTTTAATAATGTCTTTTAGTTTAAATTAAATATAAATTATCATCTTTACTTTAAGATTGATTTAATAAAAATAAATAAATTTTAGTTATTTTAAATTTTATTATTATGACTTTTAAAAATATGGTTAACAAAAAATTATAAATTATACAATATAATATATTAAAAGAATATTTTAAAATTTTTAAAAATTTAAAAATTATTTTATAAATTTAAAAATTATTCAAAACGGTATTATCAGTACGAATACCGATAGTATCCTTGCCTTAAATCTTAAATGGTCCACCGATAGTATCCTTGCCTTAAATCTTAAATGGTCCACTGTGCCAAATACCGACAATAACTTCACTCTCCTTTCCACTGAGCTCTCACCATACTTGCATGCATAATCTAGAGCTGAGATTACCTTCATGAGTTGAAGATTTACCAAGTATACCTTGGGTAGTGTACCGAGCAAATCCTCCTTAAACTGTCGCAACTGTTCCTTACCTATATTTCTTTGGGTTGACATTGGTGATATTATGTTGTAACTAAATACAAAGCAAAGAACGAAGAGCTAGTGAAGAGCAGACTTGCAAGGGACGGCGTCAGAGAGGAGGCAGTGCTGCGTTAGAGAAGAGACGACACTGCAACAGAGAGAAGAGTGGAGGCCTGTGGTGAGTAGACACTGCCGAAAAGAGAGTGGAGAGATCACTGAGGAGATAATCAATTGACAGAGAGGAGAGTTATAGAGACAGTGATGGGACAGTGAAGAGTTTGGTGAAGAGTGAAGACAGCGGTGAGATAGGCGTTGAAGAGTCCTCGCTCTCTAAGATCGACAACTGATAGGATTAGATTTTAGGAAAAATTAAGCTTTTTGCAATTTGTCCCGGAACTTCTTAAATTTTTTGCTTCAAAGTGATAACTTACTAGTATTTTATTATCAATCAATACTGGCCGGTACCAATTGTTTCAGCCAGTGCCAACCGATATTGGTATTTGGTATGAAATTATAACTTCTAATACTATTTTCTGCCGTACCAATCAGTACTAGCCAAAATAGTATGTTAGATTCTAATAGTGTATTTGATACTTTTAAAATAGAGAGAAGAGAAGAATAACTAGACAATTTGTTTGTATTATTAACTCTTTAAATCCTTTTACATAACAACTTATTACAACTCTTTTTATAAGCCTAAACATCATATAAAAACTTTAGAAATTTATATAAAAATAAATAAAAAACAAAATTCTAATCAACACTGTTAATTCTGACCATCTTTCACTAAAACAATCATAACATTTTAAAAAGAAGTACAAATGGCTTTAAACTTTTAGTAACTGAAACTAGATTTAAAGCACTTTAAATCCATAGGTTACAAGCCTACAATGACCAACTTTTTTTGTAACACCCCACTCCCGCAAAACCCGAACCCGATATCGACAGTGATACCCGGATCCGTGCCCCGCGAGGGTGGC
>JANZXR010000002.1:32009948-32027735 GCA_027575705.1 Erythroxylum echinodendron
TTATCTCTTATGCATGTGCATGTATAATGCATGCATATGTCACTGTTCACTAGCAATTGGTGAGGGGATGTTACAAAGTATGTTAGTTTTGACTCTTATCCCTAGAAAGATTTAAAAATCAAATCAAGTCAGATTAAAACAAAAAAAATAATAAAGCCAATTAAATATCTTTTGTATATTTAAGATCATCGTAATCCTAAAACAATCTCCTAACTCTAATTCAACTTTCAATTGCTCAATAAACCAAGTCTAATTTTCAATATTCTTAATCTTCATAATTGCCAATGTAATTGGATATATGCCGTGGGTTTTGTCAATCCTTATTACACTAAGTAGTTAACCTTAATACTTATTATTTAAGAAGCACCAATCTATACCAATTATTAGTTTTCACTTGTTCCAACCCTCATTCACTATATGGGAACAAAGGTACATTTTTTAAATGTTAGTTTATTTCTCTCTTGAATTCTTTTGATTTATAACTCAATCTTGGAACCTAACCCTTTACTCATTGATGTAACCATTCAAATTTACATATTCATTGTATTGTTCCTTTTCCTTTGCTTTCAATACTTTCCTTCTAGCATATTTGCACATGGCTGAGTTAGCAAACAAATTGAATTTCTCCTTACATTCTTCAACCATCTTTCTAACTTTGATGTTTGATTTGTTAAGGATCTTTTCCTTGAAGTTCCTTATGATGTATATTGAAGTCACTAAATGGGGCTTGTTTGTTAGGTTGCACCTATGATTTAACTTATTTGTTTTAAGTTTCAAGCACCTACGTTTCTAAATCATTCTCTTTTTTTCCTCACATTTCTCATTAACTATATTTAAATCTTTCTTATGCTGCTCATCACAGATATTTTCACGTAGCTCATCATCTACATCTTAATTTCTATCTCCATCTCCATCTCCATCTTCGCCTTCCTCATCGTTATTTTACCTTCTATTTCCTTCCTTAAATGGAACCTCCATTTGCATTTGCATTTATATTGGCATCTATATGCTCCACCTCTCGTATAAAATCTGTGCCATTAGCATAGTCACTCAAAGTTTTAATATCCATCTGTTTATGCTAATTTTCATGGCACTTAACATTGGTATCACTTGTATTAGATCATCTAAAATGTTCTAAGTATAGATCTACAATTCTATGCGCCCTTAATAACTTAATTAAATATAGTACAACTTAGTTTAATTCTCTCTAACCAACTTAATAGTATATAAAGTTAATCATAGAAAATAAACAAAACTATAGTAACTCTAGAATATTAACCCGACAAGAACTATATTACTAAATTTGTTATTCCTAATTAAAAAAATAAACTAAATAAATAAATTAGTTAATTAAACTAATTAAATCAATGTAAGTAAGCTAGTGAAAGAAAATCAATAAAGCGAATGTTACGAATTCAACGTTCATATATATAGAATTCCAATTATCAAATGAGATTGATTTTCTAGGTTGCAATAATAGTTAACCTAAAATATATAACGAGGCTATCCTAATCAAATTTTGTAAGCATAGTTAATCTATTTGGTTATCCAATAGTCAAAGATACTTGCATTCTATAATGTTGAAGTATTTATTCTCTTATTAGATATATCCTACTTCACCTTTCTATCCGTCATATAATCCTTAAGATTGAATCTATGATGGACATGAATAAACTAAAAAATTAAGAATAAAGAGAATAAATTCATCCAGCAAATAACTAAATAAAGTATTGAAAATTGAAAGATCCATTACAAGCTATATCCTTAAACCTTTTTAGGCTTTTATCCATTTAATAAGATAAAAAAAAAATATAAACCACTTAATCTCATCAAGAGGGACAAAGTAGAAAGAAAGAATAAGATAAGTTGTCATAGGCTCCATCAATTTTGCTCTAGATCCTCCTTCATACACTAAAGACAAATTATATTCAAAAAATAAAGTAGCTATCATAAACCTTCCAAAAGCCCCATAAGTTAAAACCTAATATAAGTATTTATAACTAATGTTGCACAAAATAGATTGTTTTAAGGCTTGAACTTGAGAAACAATAAGACCTCATAATTATGCACGAGAGCTGGTTTTAGACCAACATCAACATCAACATTAGTTTTGTTCCAGAATTTTATTCCCCATTAGCCAATTGGTGTCTAACACCAAGTTATAATTGGCACCAGTTTTAGTTAATTTCTTCTTTATAAAGCAATTTTAAGTTTGATTTCAGTTATATACAGCACCCCATTTAAAGTTTTTTCTTTCTTATCCTCTCTACACTTCGTTAAAGACAAGTACCTATCTCTTTGGCAAGTTTGGTGCCTGTTATACCCTTTTCCACCTAGTTCTCTAATTTTGACATCTTTGAAATATCATTAACTTCCAACATCTTTTACAATGTTTTTTCCCATCTTCTTATATTCTAAATGATTCCAAACTCTCCTTGATTGTGAAATTATAAAGCAAAGTTGCATTAAATTTTATGTTTTATCCTCAAAATCATCAACTATAACACAATGAACTAAACATAGGAAAACATCATATAATCCATATAAAACACAGTGTAAAAGTGCAGAATACCAAGTAATTTAACTTTAAATAACATGTAAAATATAAACTTATCAAATTCCACTACACTTAACTCATTGCTTATCTGCATGCAATTAATAAAAAATATACCTTTTTTTTAATAAACCAGGGTGGGACCTGGCGGGGATAGAACTCGATTTATTGAAAATAAATAAAAAGAGGACTTAGGCAGTGCTTAAAGACTTACCCAAGGATTACAAGAACATCACATGACTTTAAGTAAGGAAAAGATGGTTGATCTACGAACAATAGCCCCTTCACATATGAGGGGAGGGACGCAACTCCTGGAAAAACTTTAGAAGTCCCAGAGGAAACTATTCTAGCTAGACTATCGGCCAAAGCATTACATTCTCTAAATATATCTATAATAGAGAAATAACATCGATTCATAACACTAGAAATTTCATGAAGCTACTTGAAAAATCTCCAAGGGAATTTAGACTGCTGACTCAATGCCAAAGCAAGAATGTTACTATCCGTCTGAATAATAGTATCTCACAACCCTAGCTCCTCGCTCTTCCGTACACCATTCAAGATCTCCATTATCTCAGGCTCCAAACTTGTGCCTTCACCTAAGAAACAAGCCTCAGCATAAATGAAACCACCTCTATCATTCCGAATAATATAACCACATCCCGAGGGTCCCGAAGAACCCAAAGCCGATCCATCCGTGTTTAGAATAGCCTTAAAGCCCCGATGAGAACTCCACACAATAGATCGAACCCTCCTTGCAGCAGTATGCTTCAATTTAACTCCAAGTAGATGATCAAGTCTTTGCAACTCAGCCTCATTTTTATCCTTTGGATTCCATGCTTGTAGCAGTCCGACAATGTGACTATGAACAGCTTGCATCACACGAACTGTATTGAATTTTTCAAGTTCAAAAAAATACCTGTTGTGTGTCTTCCAAAGCTCCCATAGAATGAAAAA
This sequence comes from Erythroxylum echinodendron, assembly GCA_027575705.1. Taxonomy (NCBI): domain Eukaryota; kingdom Viridiplantae; phylum Streptophyta; class Magnoliopsida; order Malpighiales; family Erythroxylaceae; genus Erythroxylum; species Erythroxylum echinodendron. The sequence goes on from JANZXR010000002.1 coordinate 32,013,460, forward strand.
AGGGACAACCATCCGCAAAGTTTTTTGCACTGTAGTGAAGCTACCCTTCTTCCACCAGATATGCAAATAAGACCAAAGGTTCGAAGAAGGTGGTACAGGCATGTCTAGGCTATGTGCAAAATGCGTCCAAATTTCACGAGACTTCGGACACTCAAGAAAAACATGGACCATCGTTTCCTCATTGTTAAGACAGAAAGGGCATTGGGATGGATTTAAAACAAAGCCAAACTGTCTCAAAACCTCAGGAAAAGGAATCAATGGATTGTACAACTTCCAAGAAAAAAAAGACATACGCAACGGGATAATACGATACCAAAACCTTCTTACGCTAGCATCATTATTCCGCCATTGCCGCAGTGCTTCAAAAGCTGATTTAATCGTGAACTCACCTGTAGAAGTAGGCCACCAAATCAGGAGATCATTAACATCATCGAAAGTAAAATCCAGCTTCAGAAGTTCCTCCACTGCCTCATCTGAAAGAAAGTCATACAGTTGCGCACAAAGTTGTTCTCTTTGATCAAAAAATTCCCGAATGGTAAGGTTCGGAAAGGGAGGAGCATAGTTGGTAGGAAGATACCAAATTACGCCTAGTGATGACCAATTATCATACCAAAAAGATCTATTTCCACTGCGAACCAAAATTTTTGAAACCTTAGATGCCGCCAAGTCAATTCGGACCTTTCTTCACATAAAATCGCTCCCCAGAAACACGAGAAAGAGCCGAATAAAAAAGCATTGCATGTTGCCGGCCCTCACTCACAGTTAAAGGCGCTTTTCATGTATCAGTTCCTGGCCACTCAACGGAACTAGTTGGCATGTCTGGATCACCATGAGGGGCATCTTCCAATTCAGGGTGAGTAGGCGTAGCATCGTCAGGTGGCATGATAGAATCCATGGAAACCAGATTTTCGCAAGCTTCTGCGTGGGTTTCCATCACATCCACAAGTGTCTCACGTTGCATCGCTGCTGGTTGCTCAATAGGGATATCTTCCTTTTCCTTCACAGTTAATCCAGATGAGGAAGTTACATTGAAAGGTTGGGAAATTTTAACAACGTCATTCCTAGTTTGCTTAGGAATAGAATTCTACTTAACCTTAAAAGTTGGCAAACGAATTCCTTTTTCACGTCTGCTTGCTCTTCCTTGTCCTTTTCCAACACAACCTTTTTTGAGGGTTGAAACGCTTTCTCCAGCCTACAATCGTCAAGTTTATGTCCAATCTTATTACAATTAGAGCAATAAGATGGGATATGTTCATAGGTGAAGAATTGCTCATGTTTTTTTCCTTTCCTTCCCACTTTCACATATTTTGGAAAATCACCGGTTAAATCAACTTCCACACAAAACCTTGCCACAGATGGTCTTGTTAAATTCAAAGTTGGTGTATCCACTTTAAGGGGTTTACCTATGGCCAAAGCCATAGAAAAGATCACCTTCGGTATCATAAACTCCATTGGTAGATCAAATAATGAAACCCAAATTGGGGCAATTGGGGGATCTTCTTCAAACTTGAAACCGGGTCTCCACTTCAAGATGCTCATAGTAAAGGAACACATATAGGTTTAAATTGTTTATTAAAGAACTTAAGAACTGTAGGTTTTGAATTGATTGTTAATTGAGAGATTATGACTACCCATAATTTGATTAGGGTTTATACTTTAGGGTTCAATTATAACTTGTGAGAGACTAATTGACCCTAGGATCATCTAGAACTGTTAATTCAAAAAATTGTAATTGGTTAGGTTGGCATTAAAGATAGATAATTTTCCCTTTCTCTCTTTCGATTAACTCACGAGGTCGAATTCTAGGGTGTGCTATCATTGTTCAACAAATCAATCAATTTCCATTAATTGTTATTCAGTTTTAAATTGAAATTGTTAATCTTTGTTCGTGATTGTTTTCATTAAGTGTGAGTTGACAATTATTGTTTATTATTTGATTTGGTTTGGTTGATTTATTTAGTTCTCATGTTTAATTTCATTGTCAGTTAAAGATCTGTTTAATACCTTCCAACCTTAAATTCTACGATTAGATTAACCCTTCTCGTGAGATCGACATCTTAGGTACTACGCGAATGACCCATTCGCTTACCGTATTATCAAGGATAAAAATAGGAAAACTTATCATACATAAACCTGCGATCAGTGTTCTTAACTTTTACTCATGTTTTAATTCAAGTATTTCATGTTTTGAGTTCTTATATTTCATGAATGATTAATATTTATTCATTTGATAATTTTATTTAACGTTGATTATTCTATTGCTATACATGAATTCAATGATACGTAATTTTCATAAAGGATTGGTACGAGTAGCGAATAGGTTATTTATGAAATTGCATATTTAACTTATGATAAACAAGAAAACTAAGTTGAATAATTACAACTATCTTTATTATTTAACTTAGGGTTTAGTCTTTTTTACTAAACTTATAGCTATCATTTATTTGATATGGAATGCTATCATACCCAGTCAATGAATGGTAAGTTTTGGTTTGAATGCTAGTTTTGAACTAATTAATTTAGGAAAATTTGAGACTTATTATGGATATCTTAATATGTTTCAGACTAACTGCTTGAATTGAGACACTTATCCTTTTTAGACCAATGACCAATGTTACAATTAGATGAGATTTTCCCTTGAATTAACGTTTAGTATTTTTAAATTTCTCACTTTTATATTCAGTTGATTTAGTTTGATATCTTGTTAATTTAAGTTAATTAATTACGTAATTAAAACCCCCCATTTTATTTTATTTTATTTTATTAATTAAAATTAAGAAACAGTATTTAGTTCTCTTGGGATTCGACCAGGTTCTACAACTACTAAAAGAAGTTAGAGAATGAGAATTATTTTGAGAGCTTCGACAACCCGACCACTCGAATACATAATTATTTCCTCAACTATATGCCTAACTATTCTACTTCATATAACCCTGTTTGGTCTCTAAGCACAAATGGAAATTTTTCAAACTGTTCATGTATTAAAGCTCTCAAGCCCCATATCCCTCACATTCATAGAGTAATCCCTCACATTCATAGATAATGAAAACATTGGCTCTTTCACCAAAAGAGAGAGAAATCCCTGAATTCTAGTTTGTTCCTAGAAATTTTGTAAAGTCAATGTATTTCATTTATGCTTAATCCACCTTTGTAAAGACTTTTAATGCCTTTTTTTGACTTTAAAAAAGGCATTCGATATATTGCTTTCTCTAATCCACAAAGTCATTATGAATGGTTAGTAATGCATTTTGGTTTTAAAATACCCACAAATAATGCAAAGGAAAATGAATAATATCTTCAAATATCATAATTTCATACATGTTTATGTCGATGATATTTTAATAGCTAGCAATAATATTGCTCATCATATTATACGTCTCAACAAATTAGTAGATTTACATAAACAAGATGGTTTAGCTCTTTTTGAGAAAAAAATTAAGATATGTTGAACTGAAATAGAGTTCCTTGGTATGGAAATAGATGATAAAGGAGTTAAACTTCAACCTTATATTTTCAGAAAAAAAATCTCACAATTCCCTGATAGGTTAATAAATAAATAAAAATTTCAAATTTTTTTAGCAGTGTTAAATTATGCTTCAAATTTTATTCAAAATTTAGCCAAGATTAAAAAATTGTTCAAACGTATTAAAAAATCAAAGATTTGAATTTTCACCTTACTTGACTAAATATGTAAAGAAACTTAAGATCTTGTGTACTATACTGCCAAAACTTTCCTTATTATCTAATGATGATGATTTAATTTTAAAAACTAATGCTTCTTATCATTTGTGGAGTGGAATATTAAAAAGATAGATTATGATGTTTATAATATTAAGATGAATGAATCTCTTTGCAAGTATAATTCAACAACCTTTATACATAACAAAGATATCACATAAATGAAAAGGAATTAGTAGCTATAGCAAAAAACTATAAAATTTTTATTATTTTCTAAGCTTTAATTACAAAAAATCCCAAACTTTGCTTAATTTTGCAATTATAGCCTAAACTTCAAAACGTGATAATTAAATGCTCAAACTTCTAATTTTTTTCAATTATACCCCGATGTTAGTGTCTCCGTTAACTTTGCTAACGTGACTTTGTAAGCAACACAAGTAATGAAGATTAACAAAATGATGTCATTTAATCACAAAACTAAAATGATGTCATTTTTAAAAAATAATGTAATTTAATCCCTAAATTAGTTTATACAGCCTCAACCACTCACCCTTTGTTTTCAATTTTTCCTTTATTTTCAGTTTGTTCCCTCGACGCTCCAAGCCATTCTCGCATCACAACGCACTAGCAAGCTCTTCGTTTTCAATTCATTCTCTCGATTTCATCAATCGTTCACTTTTAGTTTGTTCTCCTAATGCTTCAAACTACTCTTGTATCGCAATATAGTAGCAAGCTCTTTTTTTATGTTCATTCTCTTGACACCCTCGGCCTTCTGTTTTAGGTCAAAAAAATATATTAAGCCATTCATTTTCTAAATTTTTGAATTATAGGTCTTTGTAATTTTCTTTTGTTTCTTGTATTGCATTAAGTACATATAAATCTTTTATTTTTGGTGATTTTGGATTTCTTCGTTTTAGACTGGATGTATTTGTTTTGCTCAATAAAAAGCTTGTTTATGAAGAAAAGTAAGCGACAAGAGCCCTTACATATTTGTATATTTGATAAAAGAATAAGAAATGTTGTTAGTGTTGTTAGTGATGTGACACATGTTTAACGTAATTTTTCTTTTCACAAATTCTCCTAGAAACGAAGTAAGCATCAAGTGCCCTTGCATCTTTCTTCATTTGATAAAAGAATAAGAAGTGTTGTTAGTGATGCAACACATGTTTAGCCTTGTCATCAAAAAACCATAATTTGTTCTTAGGGATCTATTGTTAGATCCAATCAAAGTTATTGCTACTAGAATGATATGTAAACGATTAGAATTCTACAATGATTACAAGCGCATTTAAGCAAGTAATTAAATATTTGTATGATGATATTGTAACAAGAAAAACAAATGTGGGTAAAAATAAAGTATATGTAGCTTTCATTGCTTATACCCATGATATATATTTGACCTAGGAAGAGTGTAAAGGTTTAATTAATGGATTCAAGGGTGCTATTTATTGTTGTTTTGTTAATGTAACAAAAGCTGAAAGGATATACTGTCATTTTTGTCAAGAGAAAGAATTATGTTCAATGGTAAAATCATTTTAATATATTTTTTGTTATTTTTGATAATTTAATTGGATTCAATTATAATTAATAATTTAATTTCTATATGTAATTCAGATTTTGAATATTGATTGCCCCAGTTGTAATGAGAAGATGAAGTTATGGATATCAAATGCTAAGCCTAATATTAGTCAACATTTTTATGAATGCATCAATACAAAAGTAAGTATTTCAATTATTGCTTTTAGCAATGCCACTAGTATAAAATTCATATTAATTAATATTCAAATTGAAGATGTCTTGTAGGTACCTAGTAGTTGTAAAAGAGATGAAGGCTTGTATTGTTAGAAAATATGTCAAAAATGTTATATGTATTTGGGTTAGAGTCTTGTTCGAAATATGGATTATTGTTCGTAATAAGTAAGTATATGTGATAATATATACGCATAATGCAAATTTGCCAAAAGGCCCAAATATTTATTTTTATATCTTTACTTTGTAGTTCCCATGTGCTTTCATAGCTTGTGCATCAGATGTAAGTATGACTAAAATGGAGACATTGTAATAGTTAGAAGAGCAAATGTAACTATTATGTTTGTTGAGACTCTTTTATTTTTTTCAATCACCTACCACCATAATATTCAATAGTTATGTTTACTTTGGAAATTCTTTCTCTCTCTCCTCATTATTTCTTCATTATTAATTAACAACTTATTATCTAGTACAAGTAAATGCATGATTATTTTAAAGGTTTAAAAATGAGTTAAACCCACAAGCGTAGATTCACTCATGTTAATTAACAAATTATTATGACATACAAGTAATGGCCTAAACCTATATTAAAGGCAGGTGGATGTAATTGTAGTAAGAAGAAAACTTATATTGTAGTTATCAAAGCCCCCAAAATCTTAAGAAGTCCTTACCTTATTTAAAAAATGGATGGAAGGTGATAGACTCTATAAGCACCATAACTAGAAAAACTAAGACTTACCAACAAAAGAACCCACCTTTTGTTTTTCCTAGTATAATAAAGAAGACCCTTTCAAGCTAACTGCAAGTTCGTGAAGAGATAGCTAAAAATCAATCAAACCTAAAAGTTGTTCTTTCAAACTCCTTCCAGTTATCAATCAAATCTTACAAATCGCCTTTGGTCAATAAGGAGCATACGTCTAAGGATAAAAGCTTCACCCTCATATCAAGAAAGAAATTAAGAGACCTCTTCAAAACAATAGATCATAGCCATTAAATATCAATTCCAAATCATAGACATAGGCATTAAACTATTAATTTTTGCTAATTCCATTCAAAGATCCAACGAAATGCAAACAAAAATTAAATAAAAACAATGTAAGAACTAAACAAAGAGAGGAAAATTTCCATACCTAAAAGCAATAATAAGCCTATTTGACACCACTCCTAAGCAACTAAAAGTCAAACCATGTTCAAATTGTTTAAACCATAGCAATTGTACAACATAACAATTATAGAACAAAGTGAAACCATGTTCAAATTGTTGAACCAAATTATTTCAAAATTATCAAACAAATCATAACTAACACACATCCAAGACTAATACATAACCAAAATTTGGTATCCAGATTCTCAATCAACTACAACTTGACATTTTTCTAGGAGCAAATCTTTTTGTGGTCAGTTTGATCCTCCTCTTAGTTTAAGTTGTATTGGCAGTTGTATTTTAGGAAGCTTAAGCAGTTGTTGCATTAGTGTTTGGAGGTTCTAGAGCTTGACATTGATTCCCACCCATCTATGAAGTATAAACTACCAATTAGCTAAATATTACCATCTCCCTTATAATTACACATAAGTAGTGTAAATATATATCTAAATAACTTACTATAAAGTAGGTATTTCACTAACTTCCCCAAATGTTGCTCCGTATCCTTTACTTTCCTATAAAAACAAAAGAAATTCTAATTTTATATAAGTTAGAAACAAATCAACTTAAATATTATAATTAATATTCACTAACCATTCTCTTCTCTGTTCTTACTATAAAAGATGCAGTATTTGCGCCTGTAGATATAGATTATGTGGATCTTTGAACTGGATGGCTACAAATACTGGATGAAGGGGCTTCGATTTTTATTGCCTTCCTTTTTTTCACTACATTATACATATTGAAGACAAACAAAAGGTTAATAATTTTTCATGAATAAAAAGACATTTGTTATACAACTAAAATAACTTCCTTAATAATTTCAGGTTTCCTTGAATGTTGACACTTATTTTTGCATCCTCTTATATTGTGACCAATTTCATAAAAACGATGGCTTCTCATAGTTATTCCAACCTTGCTCAATTTATTGGGATGACTTCAGCATCATATCCCTTTGTTCATGGATCTGAGTCACTAGAGAAACTCGAATGTCTTTTAACATACTAATCAATCTTTTTGTATGATCTTTACAAACGAATCAATTGAATGTCTCCGAAATATTGTTATGTACTATTTCACACTTTGATCTTGTCCTCACAAAGGCCTTCAAAAATGTCTCTGGTTTTTTAATTTTCAAATCCTCATAAGCCTTCACTGAAATACTCTTCAATTCCTCCATTACCCTATTAAAAATCAACTCCTGTTATGCAATTCACCGCTTTCCAAATTAAATTTCTATATATGTGGCCTTTATAAACACTAGATCAATTTGTATAGACATGATGGCCACATTTTCTATGCTCAACTTCTGGAAACAGATTCTTTAATGCTTCCACTAAACCCTATAACAAAAGAGGGTAAATTGAAGAAGAGAAATAACCTTAACAAATGAGCATCATATATATGGATATTTAAAGTTTTCCTTCTAATGATCGCCAAAAAAATTCTATAAATTCTTTCTTATATTTAGATCGTCTACAAGAATGCTTACAAAACCAATGCTATGATTGGTAATTTTCTCCTAGACCACAGACCAAGATATAGGAAACATCTTATTATTTATGTCATAACCTACTAAAGATAATAAAGCACCTTTAAGGAATATCTTTAAAAACATCCATATAATCCAATTTTTTTCTTACATATACTGAGAAAACCATACTTCAAGGCACTAAATCCCATATAAAAATTTTTGAACATTAATTTTCTAGAATGTTCATCAAGTTCAATTTCAATAATATACTCCCTATCTTTGTTAGCTTATCTTAAGTCACGTCCTTAATATTAGAACTTCACATAATGACCTTCCACAAATCCTTGAAGTATGGTAATAGCTTCCCACTTAGCCCTATAACATTGAGAATTAGTGACCTGTAGTGCATATTTTGATTAAAGATCATCCATCATTTCAGTAATAGGTAAATTTGAGTTCCTTCTAAACTTGTGTAAGATTTCATTTTCTATCTATTTCCTGCTAGTTTGCTTGTTCCTTTGCACTTTACTGCAGTTATGATTATTTTCCACTCTCTTCACAAAAAATGTTTTCTCATTTCCAATCCAACATATACCTGAAAAGGACATTATGCCTCACAAACTGCTTCCACTCTCATACTGGATCTCGCCATTAAAATATTATACCCATTTGTAATTGCATACTTTCTTATTACTTCCCTCAACTACATCTCGTCCTTAAACTTCATTCCAATTTCAAACTTAAAATTTGTCATATAAACTTTTGGATTAAAAACAATTTATTTCTTCTTTTGAATAAAGGTTTCATCCTTACTGTAAACTGGTGATTGAATTTCATCATCACTATCCTCATATTCAATATTTGCATAACGTCAACTTCCTTCTTCTCTTCTTGTATCTTTGGAATGATCACCTTCTTCATTGGAATTCTTTCCTCTACCTCCAACCCCATCGACAACATTGTCACGTTCAAATCTACTATGCATAGTCTTCGCACATCTCTTCTCATTTGTTCTCGTAGAAACATGTTCTTCATCATTAGTTGCAAATAACTCCTCTTCAACTAAATCATCTCCAGAATCATTATCCTACATAACAATGAATTCATCATCTTGCTCCAATTGAAGTTGGAACAACTCCTTATCATTATCATCAAATTCATTGCGAATATCATAGTCTGATTCTTCACCATCTGTAGGATGCTCATAACCATAATCGTAGTAGATTTCAACATTTTGATAATTCAAATCTTCTTATTGTTGAGCATAGCCATCATTTCCTTGTTATGGTGTAAGCTTAACTCCATCAAGCTTCTCAACTCTATGTCTTTTATCTTCAGAAAATCCTTTTAAAACTAGCATGCTAAGTTCATTAACACCAAATCCTTCTTCCTTTTAATCTTGGCCCCAACATATTCATTATTGTGCCTTTCCAAAACTCCACCATAATAAAATTCAAATTTTACCAACATTTGTAAATTATTGTGCATTTTTATCAATAATTTATAAACATAACACATAAGAAGATGGTTATAAATGGATATATGTACAAAATTTTAGACCTATAAAAATGAGCTAAGGAGCAGTGTGACTAAGTACAAAATGATACATATTCAAAGAAGATAAAAGAAGCATCAACTAAGAAATCTCAAATTAGGAAGTTAGAAACACTAAAGAGAAATAAATCATACTTAACATCACCATTATCAACCTATCTTCTAATATACTTTGCATTCTCTATGTTCTATGTGTTCTTAAAAAAGAAAATTACATACGAGTCTTCACAATATATTTTTATTGAATTCAAAATATAGTTAACAATCTTAATTAGTGTAATGAAATTTTTTTAACCATTTAGCTTCAGTTCCAATTTCAAAATAAGTTAAATTTTTTTCTTTTAATGTAGGAGTTACAACGTATTGTCTATAACTTTTTTCAAGAAAAGACAATTCCTACAAACATTAAAATATAGCCTACAGGTGAGTTTCTATCATCTGAGCTCACACCAATAACATAGCCTATAGGTTACTTTCTGTGAATCTTCTCTCTAGGAAAATTCCTAAGACACTAGATATGTAACAATATCTAGAACTATAAGTAAAGCCTCCATTCACAAAGAAGCAAGAGATTTCACTATGTAGTTTGGAAAACAATCTTGATATTACGAAACAATGGAAAGCACTATCTACCTTGATTATCAACATCTTCTTCTGAAATTTTAAATAAGAACTTTGGAAAACAAACCTACTACAAACTGTAATAAAAAACCTAACCTTGACGTGGTTGATTATGATGCGAGAGCAAACAGAGCTTCCTGCGATTCGAGATGGGTTAAGGATATCGAGAGAACAAATTGAAAACGAAATGTTGAGGGTATTGGGAGAACAAATTGAAAATGAAGGATGAGGGTGTCAAGATAACAAACTAAAAACGAAGAATGAGGGCATCAGAATTGTATAAAGTGATCTAGGAATTAAACTACATCATTTTTTTTAAACGACATCATTTTAATTATGTAATTAAACGACATCATTTTATTAACTCGTTTTATTAATATTCATTACTTGTGTTAATTTTGGCTAATTTTTATTAATAATTAAGATTTCTGGAGTATGTGGCAAATCACATCATCAAAGTTAACGAAATCACTAACATTAGATTAGAATTGAAAAAAATGAAAATTTGAGCATTTGAATGTCATGTTTTGAAGTTCAAGCTAAAATTATAAAATTGAGGAAATTTTGAGATTTTTTTTTTGTAATTAACCCTATTTTACTGCCTAAAAGGCAGGTCAGATGTCACTTTCTTTTCCTTTCAGCTATAAGTTCACTACGCAAGAACAGGTATTAATAATATGGATTAAATAGGGGTTACACTAACGGTAATCATATTAGTAAGGGCCTTGCTTTAATATGATATAATCATCAATATAGACAACAAAACAGACGAATGAGTGATAAAATATGATGCAACGTTGATTATATTATAGCTCCAAGCATATTACCAGAAAACATCTAATGGTATTTAAATCAAAATACAGGCCTAGTTGCAGTATCCCGTATAATTCATAGGCTAGTTTATGCATTTAGGCTATATGAATCCAGATCTCTTTTCGTTGACTCTCCTTAGGAATACGTAAATCAGCACTCTAAACCATCATATTATAGACAAGGCAAGCACTCAGAGCATCACAACAACTGGAGAATTATCGAGTCAAATGGACACTATTAACAGAATAATTCTTCAAATTTGCAACATCATGAATTCATTCCTGAGTAGCACATAATGATAAAAGGATCCATAACAGCAGGAAGGGAAAATCACGATTGTGAAGAAAAAAATGTCAAAAAGTTGAAGCGGAAGCTTGAATATGGTATCCCATGCGAATCTTGGATCACTAACCATGAGAGGATCAAAACTAAATTATTGGATTAAATGTAAAAGCCCTTGTTGGAATACTTATCTAAAACCACATATGTGCTGAAATAGAATGCCTTTTTCAGCCGATAGATGCTCTCCGTAACTTGACAAAATCCGACAATATCACCATGTAAGAACAGTAAAAGGTTCACCATATAAATAGAACAACTGAACCACAAGGGCATTGCATCACTCGGCAGATGGTATTGTCAAATTGAAACGACGGTAACCATTACTTTTCCCAAGCTGTACAAGCTCCTCCGCCTCTTTAACCTTTGACTCCTTACCCAATCCATCCACCACTCGCTGCAAGACTGCCTCATCAACAAGACGCTTCCTCTTAAATGCATCCTTAGAAAGCTCAAAGGCAAGGCTGAAATCGCCCTTATCGCATACAAATGGAATTAACGTAGCAAAAGTTGACTTCCCTGGTTTACAGTCGTTGTTCCACATCTCTCGATACCAATGCTTAGCTTCATCTAACTTGTCCTCGCTAACAAACCCTCTTATCAAAGAGCCAAAACTATAGACGTCGGGTTTAATACCGTTCATCTTCAGTTGCTCTAGTAATTCAACCGCGTCTTTTGTCCTCTTCTCCAATTCCAATCCATTCAGTTTCGCATTATAACTCCTTACATCAGGAACAACATTCTTTTCCAGCATCAGGGCCCAAATCCTCTCTCCATTCTCAAACTGACCATTTCCATAAGATCCTTTTAAGAGTAAATTAAAAGTAAACAAATCAGGCTCCACACCTTTCTTCTGCATCTCATCAAGTAACGAAAGTCCCGAATCCAACGAACCCATATCGCAAAATGCCTTAATAACAGTATTATAAGAAATCAAATCGGGTTCAATATTCAACTTCTCCGGCAACTCCCTGAACACCTGATCAACCTTATCAAACTTCATGGAATTAGCATATGCAGACAAAAGAGCATTGAAAGACAAAACAGTCCTCTTGCAGTTTCTGTCGGGCATTTCGTCGAACACTTTCTGGGCATTATCAGCCATTCCATATCTACCGTAAAGACTTATCAAACGGGCATTAAAACCTTCTTTCGAGATGTCCCTGTACTTCTTTTGTTCCTCCAGAATATCTTCAATCCATCGAAAGCGTTGGGCAATAGCGAGGCGGCGGACGGTGGACTCATAAATGCCACTTTTTGTGCGGAAGCGTTCATTTTCGGACGCCTGTTTGAACAGCTCAACAACACGCTTCAGCTTCCGCTCTTTGTTGAGAGTACTACAAAGCGATTTGGCACAAGCATCCTTGCCGATTTCAACGGCGGCAGAAGAGGCTGGGGAAATGGCAGCAGGTTGAGCAGACACGGAATACGCGCGACGGAATAAGCGAGAAAGCGAAGCCATTGCCATGGATTGATGAGTTTCGAGGTTTTGGCTACCTGGTATAATGGCTATGAGAAATGATTCCGAGTCTGACTGAGAAATGAGAGTGAATGATACTTTAACAGAAGCCACAGACGCTTCTGTAATTTTGGGAACTGAGAAATGAGACTGAATGATACTTGGGGTTTAGGGTTTAGCAGAAGCCACAGACGTTTCTGTAATTTTGTGAACTATATTTTCAAATTTCAATATTTGATGATATGACCCAAATAATGCCCACACTTAACGGAATTGTCCTCACAGATTCTAAATCTTCCTAGTTCCTGCAAACAAAATTCTCTCCAATTTGCTATTTTCCATCAAGCCAATCATACACGAAGGGGGTTCACAATAAGAAGATTAAGTACCATTTACAATTTCATCTCGTGTTAGCTTGAAATACAATTTTATCAATATTTATTCCTTAGAATATTCATTATCTAAAACCTTATCATTAATAGTTAACAGTGTAACTAATTTTAGTGGTTCACATTTTAATAGAAAAGGAAAATCAACTAACATCTTTGTTTCATCTAAATTATCCAACCATGAGAAGAACTTAAGATCTGTAAAACAAATATAATGCTTTAACTGTTGCTATTCAGAAGATGTGTTAGATCTGTAAAATATTTTAATTTTTGTTTTTAAATTTAGTACAAAGAATCTTTTTTTGTTTTAATTTCTTCTGCTTTTTAAAATTTACAAGAACTATTTTTATCTTCTATTTCTGATTTACTATCAACTAAATAAATATTATTTAAGCATTTAATATATTAATTATTAATAAGAATTATAAATTAATTAATTTAATCTTACATTTAATTAATTATAATTATAAATAATTTTATTTTATTTATTTTTGTAAGGAAATTAAATAAAATTAATTTAATAATTATTAATAAATATCATTAAATTAAAAATATCTACAAAATTTTGAAATAATTTGATTTAATAATTAAAATTAATAAATTTTGATTTAATATTTAAAATAAAAATTAATTTATAAATAAATTTTAATTTTAAAGTATTTATTTAAAAAGTAATTTATTAATAAAATTAAATAAAAGATTTAAATAAATGTAATTAATTATAAATAATTTCTCTTTAAATTTTATCTAATATATTATTATCAATAATAAAAATATAACTATATTAATATTAACATCTAAATATGTTTTTACTTTTATTTGAAAGAAAAATTAACTATAACTAAAAATTACAATAAAAAATAGAAGTGAAATCAAACTGGTTAATATAGATTTAATATTAAAAGTAAGAAAGCTTATCCATGCGAATATGAAGTAGGGATGGCAATAGTTAGGCTAAGCTTGTAACACCCCATTACCTTAGGGTACGCATCGGGACGCCCGTAGGTCATTCCGATACGAATCCTAAGATAAGGGAGCGCTACGTGCGATCACTAC
>JANZXR010000002.1:32031525-32041644 GCA_027575705.1 Erythroxylum echinodendron
TAATTAAGTTGATTTTGTAAGAGTTGAACTACTCAAACAACAAAATTAATGCCTATTATTGTTTGATGATCTGTACACATTTAGATATTCGTTTCAGAATATTTATATTTTCTAATTTTTTTAGAACCGTTGCAAACATGTAATTAATTGAGTTACAACGTTGTCATACAGTTTTTGTTTTATGGATTAAATACCTGTATGTTTCCCATGCATCATCAAGCAATAGAAGTCACATACACCAAGGAATGACTCCCATTCTTCTAGTAACGGAGAGCAACGGAATAATGGCCAAAATCAAGGAATCATAATATTAGCTCTCCAATCATAACTTCTTACCAACTATTATTTTTTATTTCATACCCATTCTTCCTTTCTCATTCCTACTAAACAAGCATACCCTTAGACTACTAGTCAAAGGTCTATTGGTACTTTTTTGCAAAGAAAGTACCTTTGATCAAGTTTACGGTCCATACGAAAAAGTTTAGGAGTAGTTTGTTGTGCTTCAAGATTTTGTTGTTTCTATCACGCCATAGGCAGTAGATGCAGCAACTTAAGCTAAGCTTGAAAAGAGTCGAGTATGCTACATTTAATTTCAATGTGGAGGTTACCCATTGCACTGTTGATTGTCTAGTGGTCCAGTTCTAGGTTATGTTGCTAAGGGCCATTAACTAAGGGAAGTAGCCATATTTAGAGAAAAGACGAATGTGGCTCTCCAAAACATTGTTACAAAGGCTGGCATTATTTGGATGGCATATTATTAAAGTGAGGCTTGTCTCAGTTCTTGCGTTTGGATTTAAAAGTTGGTTTTGGAGATGTATTTTCCGTTATTTTTTTGTAATCTCCCTGCGCAAACCCTCTATCCATAGATTTCTAGGTTTTTTTCTGTCTTTGATTTTGACCTCCAGTAGTACGAGATTAACATTAAAGATAAAATGAATTTGAAATTGTTAATTGTTACGACAGATGACATCATGTAGTAAAATAGATACAAAAAATTTTTGTTTAATTTTTTTAAAAGTTAAAGATTATTTAAATTTTATATCATGATTAATGTTTAAAATATAATAAATTATTAATCATAATTCATTTGCTATTGTGAAACTTAATTATTTTCTTGTCTTTTCTTTCTAATCGATCATGAAATTAGTTTATCACAACCATTATAATTGCACATATGCGAGTCTCCGACTTTATCCATATAACATGTTAAAAGACCTTTACAAGTGGTATAAAGATTGTTAGGGAAAAAGTACTAGTTTTTTTAGAGTTTAATTCTATTTATAATAAAATTTGGACCCTTTAGTAAATTAATCAAAATAAAATTTTAAATTCAATTAAACTTTAATTAGAATTATAATTAATTTTCATTAAATATTAATTAGGTCCAACTGAGATCTATAACCTTTCAAATATACATCAAATGTATTAGCAAACAAATTAGTTCCAATTGAGGGGGTGGTTGGTTCGTATTACATCAAATGTATTAGCAAATAAATTAGTTCCAATTGAGGGGGTGGTTGGTTCGCATAAGAAAATACTAATAGAAATGAGAATGAATATAGTGTAGAATGAGAATGGATATTATCATTATAATTATGATGGTTGGTTAAGATGAAAGAATTATTGCCATTACCATTAACAATGGTTAGTTTGTAAAAAATATTGAGAAACAAATATTTATTATATTTTAATTAATTTGATAAATATATTTTAATTAATTATATTGTAATTAATTAATTACAATATATTTATTAATTAAACTATTGTAATTAATTAATTACAATATTATAATTAATGAATAAATTATATTTTAATTAATTATATTGTAGTTAATTAATTATATTTTAATTAATTAATTAGTTAGTTAGTTATAATATTTTAATTAATTTAATTGTAATTAATTATATTTTACTTAATTACAATATTTTAATTAATGAATAATTATATTTTAATTACTTATATTCTAATTAATTAATTAATTACAATATTTTAATTAATTAATGAATTATATTTTGATTAATTATATTGTAATTAATTAATTATATTTTAATTAATGATAATGTAATTAATTAATTAATTATATTTTAATTAATTAACTAGATATTTTAATTAATTAATTATATTTAATTAATTAGTATTAAAAATATTTTAAAAAAAGAATCACTAATAAGGAATAAGCTTCATTCCTCTACTAAATGGAGGGTATGGACGATTTCGCAAAAGTGAGATATCAAACTATTGCCTCTATAATGATAATCAACAACGAACCACTCACTTTTCATTCTGTACCCATTAACCCCTTCCCAAACGCATCAACCAAGTACTCCCTGATGAATGTATTGTCATAAGAGTTGAGTCATTTCAAACTTTATCTTACTCTCACTACTTATCTTAAAAAACATTCTCCTGTAAGTATTCATTGCAATAAATTTTTTGTTCAACGGATTTATAAGATTATATCCAATGTTTTAGATATTTCATAACCTTTTGTTGTCTAATTTAGTTTTAACTTATTCGAGAATATTTGCTTCAAGTAAACACCACATCACAAAATTATTAACTTTTGCACTTTCAAAGTCTTATCATTCTATGTCTAATGTGAAATCATGTTGATTGACTTAATTGGATTAGTTGTAAAAAAATAAATACTGCATTATACACTGTTTCATATTATGTTTTTCTCCTTAAATAAATCCATAGTGTTATGGAATTTAGTTGATGAGATATTCATTATAGATAACCAAAAACTTAAATCTCACTATATCTATCTTACGGAAATGTGTTAGTATTATCAATGCTTAACTTATACTTATTTAAATAATTTGAATTTTAAATTTTTAAATCAATATTTTATTTAATTTATATGATTATATCATATAATGTCATTAGTAATTATAATAAAATATAAGTATTATTTTTTTATGAATTATTATTACATCCACCACATCACATTTATAAAATTTAATAATTCAATACCATTATCATCCTCTCGCTAACGTTAAATTGGTTATTATTTAACTCAATAAGTTTCACAAAATTCAAATGATTCACAATATAAAAGGTACATATATTCTTACATGTAACTTTATTATTCTTATTATGTTAATTAACTAATATGACATAAATGATAGTGTTGGTTATGTTATCTAACTTTATATTCATAAATTTCATATGATTAGCAATAAAAAAAGATGCATATATCATTTTATGTAACTTTATTATTATTACTAATTTAATTTAACTAACATGGCATAAAAGATCATGTTGGTTACTAACTTTATATTCTTGCCATATTGTTAAGCATAAGTCACTCTTGATCCAACATATACAAACTACTTACATAAACATAGATCAACTATTTTTAATAAAAAATCTATTTCTCACCATGCCTTGAATATTGTAATAATTGTAATAATTGTTGAACTAAGGGAGGTCCAACAATTACTAATGAGTTTATTATTTTGATAAATCAATAATATAATAAAATGAAGCCATAAAATTAAGAAGATAGGTTGTGAAGTTGATAAAGAGACGTTAAAGTTTTTAACTAACAAAATAAAGATCAAACTAAGAACAAAAGAAAATCAAGACTCATCAAGGTCATTTTACATTTTGTCTTATTATTTGTGATCTTACTTTTTTAATTTGATGCTCTAAAAGGCTCAGTTCAATGTTTTATTTCATTTCATGGCGCAAGTCTTCACATGCATTAACTGGCGTTAAAGTTTTTAGCTTTCAAAGAACCTCTTCATCTTTCAAAAAAATTAATGGAACATTTGATAAGTTTTAAAATCACAATAGCATTATCTAAATTGGTAAGAGTATTTGAAGTTGTTAAAATCATGTTTTTAGGGTGATTGGTCGATCGATATAAGTTAGAGTTGTTAAATTTGATGTATCGAAAGTTTATTGTAACATTAATTGATGTATTGGTCAACCAATCTGCCATAGTGTCTTAACGACTAGTGAATCTATGCATTCAATACATCCTAGTTAACCAATATGCTATATTGGTTGACTAATGCCTTTCAAATAACCATTGTAACGACTAGTTTTTGACTCCTATAACTTGGAGGGGTCCTCAAATACTATAAATGGGTGTTTTTCCCATTGGTTTTAGCATTAAGAAGCATTTAGGTGTGTTTTACACACATTTCTAAATGCTTTAAACATTTGATCATCATTGTCTTATATTTTTGTAAGTAAGCCACTTTGGAGTTATTAAGCGATAAAATGAGACAATTTACATTATAATATTTGATTGGGGCATCATATTATTGTACTTTAGGTCATCCAAGTAAAATTGAGGTTCCTCTTTACCTTAGAAGAAGATTGTAAAATAGTTCCTCTTTGCCAACAAATCTTCACCTTGTAAGAAGAATTATAGTGGAATTCTAAGAAAAGTCTTAGGAGTGGATATAGATAAAGGTTTTTTGTTGAACTACTATAAATCAATTTACATTCTTTCTTCCTTTATCTCTTTAAATTATTATTCAATTATTTGATTAATTTATAATAAATAATTTTATTTATATGGATTGTTACTAGTTAAGTACATTGGTTATAAAAGCTTTTTAAATTTTATAAAAATCAAATTTAGCCCTTCTTGGGTTCCATTAGGGACTAACAAGTGGTATCATAGTAGGTCTATAAGGCTAGCATTTCTAACTAAATTATGAGACAAAGATCATAATGGCATATGTAAAAGCATCATCATCATCATTCAACTAAAAAGGATAAAGCAATGTCTAACTTTTTGTACCTCGAACAACTTTTGGAGCTCAGCCTTCAATTGATGGTGCTTTAAAATCTAAAAAACTACTCACAATGTAGACATTGGAATGGCTAGATAGTAGTATGATTAAGGCATAACATTCAATATTATCCAGTCTTTATTATTACCAGCCTACTATGGATTCTATTGCATCTTATGGTTGGATATAAAGCTCCTTCAATTAATAACTACAAAGATAAACTTCAGAGAAGCTAAAATAAATATTAATTTGGATGAAAGAAGAATGAGTAGAGCTACTTATGGGTGTTCAATCATCTGTGATGATTGGACAAATAGAAGACAAGAACCTATTATTAATTTTTTGGCTAGACAAGAGCCTATTATCAATTTTTGGTTTATTCTGCCAAGAGGACAATGTTTTAAAATTCTATTGATGCATTTAGCCTTGTTAGAAATGCTTATACTCTATTTTAGATATTTGATGAAGTTGTGAACGAAGTTAGGCCAAAAAATATTGTTCAGTTTATTACTAAATATGATTATGTTTATAAAGTAGTTGGAAGAAGATTACAAAGCAAGTATAAATTTTTATTGGAATCTTTGTGCTACACATTGCATTGACCAAATGTTGGAATCTATTATGATGAGACTATGCAGAAAGCAAAAAAAGTAATCAAGTTCATCTATAATCATGCATGGGTCCTGAATTTAATGAGAAAGTGTTTCACCAATAATAGGAATTTGTGTCCTCATGCAATTACAAGATCTGAGACTAATTTTTTATCACTTTAGTGTTTTGCTCTGATAAAGAAGGAGTTGAGGCCAATGTTTACAAGTGATAAGTAGGTTGCATCTCATTACGCTAAATCTAATGGTGGATTGGAGATTTTTAAAATTATACTTGAAGATCATGAATTTTGGTCCCAATGTCAATTTGTCATCTGGATTTGTGAGCCTTTGGTGAGAGTACTTCATTTGATTGATAGTGATGAAAAGCAACAATGTGTTATTTTTAGGATGCCATAAAAGTGACAAAGGAAAAAATCAAGACCAATATGAAAAATAGACGTTCTTCTTACACACCTTATCTTGCACTCATTTATGAGATAAGAGAAAGATAACTTTACTCTCTGTTGTTTGTAGCTGGGACATTTTGAAATCCTTGTATCTATTTTAGACCAAGTAAAGCTGATGTTAATAGGCAAATGCTATTAACTATTACAATAGTTGTTATCCATGAGATGATGCAAGATCTCTTAAGCTCACAGAGGAAGGTTTAAAAAGGACGCTCCTAATAATTTTGGGATGCCCATTACTATTTATCAAAGAACAAACTTAATTCAAGTACATATTTTTCACTTTTGTTACTGTTGGAAATTAACCATTACTTTTTTTATAATGTTACTTTTGTTATCTTACAATTTCTTGGTGAGACAAATTTGAGGTTTACAATTTAAATTTTGAGTCAATGTACGAGTACAACAGGATGTAAAAAAAGTTAAAGCATATTTGAATTCATCCATTCTAAGAAAAAAAAATAGATTGGGACACACAATATTGAATAACTTGATCTTTGTTCGATATAATTTAAAGCTTCGAAAATGTATGCTATTATCATTTATCATTATTAAATTAAATATAATTTATTAATAATTTGAGTTTATTTATTTACTAATATTCTTAATAAAATAAATAGTTCTATAGATCCAATTTGTCTTAATCATTTTTACCTTTTAACGAATTGAATTTATAAGAAACCGAGTTTGATAGATAAGAGTAACTTGGAAGATAATCCTATATGAGAAATATTGACATGTTATTTGATGCAATGAATTTGAATGATGGTGATGATGAGACGCTTTTTAATGATGAGTATTTTATAGCAAATGAGAATTGATTTCAATGCGATTTGAGCAACTATTCGATTGAATAATGTTCTAGGTTATCATTTTCTCTCTTCTTATAATTTTGCTTATATTTGATGCATATTTTAAATTCTATATAGGAAATATAAATAAAAAACTGTTAATTGTAAATATTTTGTTTAAGGTTTCGTTTATGGTTGGTTGTGTTCTTGAACACAAACTTTTGTTGTAATACTTATAAAATCATGGAACTTTATTATTCTTTCTATTTGATGTAACTATTTTTTTATCATATAATGAAATTGTAACATTTTAATTACTTTATATTATCCTTAATTTTATTTTGTATGATGATTAAACGATTTTTATATTAGTTTGGTTTTTTATATGTGAAATATGTGAAAAGTACTATTAATAGAAATAAATATTGTTGTTATTTATATTATTATGATTTTTGGAGACATAATTGATCTAAAATAAAAATTATATAGCATAATTATTGAAAGAATATTTTGTAATTTAAAAAAAATTAGGAATATTTTACAATTTGAAAATTTTTAATCAAAATAGTGCTCATTATTAATCGAAACTGATACAATACCGTACTATAATTAAATCCGGCGTTGATACCGGTATGGTGTTGAAAACATGGGGTGAAACCTCTTTACTATATTTCAGAAGATTCTCAACTTGGCCTTAGTTTCTGTCTAGAAGGAATTGGACAACTTCTGCTTCTTCAAATGGTACGCAGGACATGAAATTTACAGAACAGGAAACAGAATAGTTATTATATTCCCGAAATTCTTAAATTACCACATCTTTACCTCATTAGATGTAAGATTTTGTGTCAAAACAAGAAAGGAACGATCATCTTCCCATTTGAAGGCTACCGGTAGTGAAACTAATTAGACTGAAACTGATCGTGTTCCCACTTGACAACAAATCCTGTTTCTCTTTCCTCTGGGTACACCACATGACACATCGTACACAACTTTAGCGTGGCTTTACATGCTTTTGAAGAATAATATTGTAATTCTTGCTATAACTCACACATTTTGTACTTATAAAACAACAACGATAGCCGATCAATGCATTGAAGTGAAAATGGGAACTATCGCTTAATATTACTTGTAAGGAAATAAAAATTGAACTGCTGCAATTTGGGTCGTAAGATGAACTCCAAGTATTCAATGGCTAGTATCTCCTATGATTAACCTCTATGATGTTGTTATATTCGTAAATCATAACCCTTTTATATTTAGAATGACGAGAGATGATAAATTTGCAAAGGGTAGCAGCAATTCATGGAGATTGGAATAAATAAAATATAAATTTTACTTGGTAGGAACTATAAGAGAGATTTTAAATACGTATAGCATTGAAACAACCGAAAAGGATAACTGAGCTTCAGCATGAAAATGAAAACTGTGCTTCCAAGGGAATTGTACGAACCATTAAAATCACAAAGATTCTTTCTGTTGTGCGACTAAAGATTTTATAACCCACAAAATCACAAAGAATACAAGGAAACAATGTCTGTAGCTCTCCAGTCCTTTTAATTGGGTTCAACAAGTGCAATCTTACCATGGAATTTGCGGGCTGTGGCAGGGATGAATTATTCACGAAAGAGGAAAGTAGCAGAAGGGCGAAAATAGGGCGTAGAAGGGTAGAAAATGACATAAAGGAATACAAATCAAAGAACTTGGTTGCAGAGAGGAACAGAAGACAAAAGCTCAGTGACAGTCTTTTAAGCCTACGTTCAACAGTCCCGATAATCACCAATGCAATTACTATTAACCCATAAGCTTACCTCCGTTGCTTTTTCTTTCAATACTTTTCTTAATTTCAATTCTTTCTAATTGGACGCTTTTCCATTTCCTCACTATGAAATTTTCTCTTGGTTTAGATGACAAGGGCAAGCATTGTTGACGATGCAATCACTTACATCCGTCAGTTGCAGATGAACGTAAAAGGTCTTAGTGATGAGCTTCTTGGAATGGAGCCATTACCTGAAAAGGAAACAATGATGAGTAGTGGTAGCTCTGATGTTGTGAAGGAAAAGAATCTGGAAATACAGGTTTTAGGTCAAAGCAACCTCAAGCATTTCTTTTATACTTCATTTGAAATCGATAGCATATGTGTTAAGATACAATGTCGTCTCGTTTCGACTTCCAGGACGAGGTTCGGGTGTGTGAACTTGATGGAAAGGCGGTATGGATGAAGATGATCTTGGAAAAGAGAAGAGGGAGGTTCACCAGATTGATAGAAGCCATGACTCACCTTGGCTTTGAACTTACCGACACCAACGTTACCACCGCTGGAGAAACAATTATTGTTTCTTCTCGTGTTCAGGTAAATGAGTGGAATTTTGTGGTGCGTAGTGACTTATGCAGAAAAGATTGCCAAAGGAAACAAACCTCATTATCAAGCTTTATATTGTACAACTGAAGCCATTTTTTTTTTCTTTCTTTCTTTACATATTTGATCGAAGGTGCAGTGTGTTATTATGGATTCTCTTTCTGGACTGGAACTCAGTGATATAGCATTTTGTGTGCCTCAGCCGCTGCAAGCTTTTATTTGCTTTCATCATATGATATGCTTGATATGTTTTAGTCTCCACGATTTCAGGCTATTATCGGTGACACGATGAATGTTGAGCAGACAAAGGAAGTTCTGCAAGAAATTATCCAAAACATGTAGAACAGGACGAACATTGTATCAGTTCTGATCAAAGGGAAAGAAGATCAGATTGCTTGCCTTTACTGTACTTTTGGATTTTTGAAATAATGAACTTCTCAAAATCTTGGCATATTTAGTAACAAAGTTTAAGAAGTTTAAGATCTATCCGGATATTCAATCCCATCATTAAATAATTTTATAATAATTTCTTAAGTATGTCTTATCTGTGGACCATCTGAACTAATGAACTATTCGTTCAAGCAGTAAAAAGTGTAGATCACCATCTCTATTTAAATAACTAAAGATAGCAGAAGATTGTGGGTGCTATAAATTTTCGTAGGTCTAATTTCAATAGGTAAAATGCACATTTTGACTACTAATAGTTCTTTTAAACTTTAAGTCTGATTAATATCCAAAAGACTCACAGCTTACCAACACTAATTGAAATCAACCTTAAACCAACAAAATGTCAAAATTCGAAACCTTCATCCGGATTTTATTAAGTGAGATCTTTGTGATATATTTTGGGTGTGGGAGTCCAGCACTACTAGAGCGACATCCCAGTTGGCCACCATACTCACAAAAACCCATAAATGGTTCTTTCTGTGCTCTCTTTTCTTCTGTTGCAACACTCATCTTATCTCTCACCCATTCAGTTTTCTCCTGTTTCGTAAAACATTGTACTAGAAGAAGAAAGTAACTCAACAATAGAGAAAAAGAGGGAAAGAATAAAGGAAGAAGAAGATTCAAGAAACTTTGGTCTGGTCGGTTGTGCTGGGCCCGAGCCCAGTCGCAATGACCCACAGGCCGATCGGTCCAATCTTCAAAGATCAGTCTCAT
>JANZXR010000002.1:32041744-32059445 GCA_027575705.1 Erythroxylum echinodendron
ATCGGGAAATAACCCCCGACGTGCCTTCTTTGTTTTGCAGGAATCCTTAAGCCAGAATTCACGCGTTCAACAGTTGTCTCTATGGATCCAAACGGCAACGTACAGCCTCGTCAGAATCCGGCTGAACCAAACTTAATTCATATATTCGTCTGACTCCAGGAATTTAGTTTACAGTACAAGCTACACATCATATTGGACTTATATGGCTAGTAAGGTCCCAAGCCCACGGACTAGAATATTTTTCTCTGCATGACAATATTTCCCCCTTTGAAAACTTTGTCCACAGGGTTTTACATGATATCAACTGAATTTAGTGATGAACATCAACTTTATAAGCCATTGCACAAGATGCTCAACAATTCCATGTGTCTTTAAACTCAACATGGATGGTTGGAATATAACCTCACCAACATTATCCTTTTTTTTTTTCCAATAATACCTTATCCATCATGTTGAAAAAGAACAGTTGAAAGGATTGTTCTCCCAAGATCAAAAACTAGAATGATGCCATTATTCTTCAATCTAAACCCATCTGCTATACCATTCAAAATTTCATATCTAAATTTTAGTAATACCAAAAATTAAGGTTTCTTCGATAACAAATAATTGGCCAATAACAAGACTATCAAACTCGACTTTATAGTTCCCATCCATTTCCATTTTAAGTGTAAGGTCAACTTGCTTGAGCAAACCATGTCTTTCCTTCAAGTGAACATTCATCTCTAGAATGCCTTCTATCAGTAACTGTGACAATAAAAAGACTCCATATGGATTTTATCTTCTTATTTTAACTTAGATTGGACTGCATCGTAAATTTATTTTGTGATATCAATTAGGGTGAGCTTTAATGCAGTCACTTTCTCAACAAGAACCACCATATTTAGACAAGGCTGGAGTGTATTCTAAAGTAATCAGTGATGCCGTTTAACGTAACGACGGGATAAAGTAATGATGATTATCAGTTAAGAGAGCATCAATATATATATTGCTAATCAATTGGGAATTAATCTTGCACATCATATCAAACCCAACATTGATTTCAACAAACTGATTCTTCAAATCATCATTAAGAGTAACTGGAACACCAACGACCTTTGTTGAGCATTTTTCTACTGCAAACATTTTTGTAAGTTGAGCGGTAGTTGGGTCACTAACCATTGTTGCATCACTAAGCTCCAGTATCACGCTGGTTTCCTCGTGAATGGGAGCGGTTATAAATAGAGTCTCTATTTCTACTGTTAGGTGGCATGGAGCAATGCTAACTTGTCCTATAGTCAACCATCCCATCGTTAAAATTAGTAGATTACTTCCACGGGCAATTCTTTAAACCATTCATTTATAGAATTCGTGATCCCATATTGAGCACTCATGAAAAGCATATTGATTGGATTCTTAAGTAAGCTCAAGTAGTGAGTCAAGCCATTTATATGATTTTCAAAACATCCGTTCTAATTGTTTGAAGTGTTGAAACCATAGAAGAGGTTTCCATTACTATTTTTTATTATTTTAATCACTCTCGATAAATTATCATCCCACAAGTCTTTAGAGAAGTAAAAAATGTAATGTTTCTTGTCATAATTGACATTAAGATTAAATGTCCCAAAGCTTTTATCTCCCATTTTGGCAGGATCATTTTCAATGCGAAAGTTAAGATGACTATTTTACCTGCTAAGATTAGACCCATTTCTACTGTTCACATTTTTCGCTTACATAGGATGCTTCAATGATGGAGAATTCATAGCTAAACACGAGTTATTCTAAGAACTCAGTAATTATTGATGAGTTGTTATTATCGTCTACTTTTACATATTGATGAACCATTCACGAATCTGCTCTTATTGCTTGGTGACTGGTCTCACTTTGAATTCTTGCAACTCGTACGAATCACCGATTTTTTATCTTTTAGTATACAGTCCTTGCTTAAACCCATCAATAAATTCTCATCACTTTCAACAATTTCAATGGTACCAAATATTGTCACTCTACAAAATAAATTTATGTTTTTTTTTGTAAAAATTCAGCAAACATGGCCTTAGGTTCTACTATAGTTATCTCCTTTTTGGCTCTAGCTTGTACTAATGATGTTTTCACTTGGGGTGTATAGTTCTCAAGTAAGTGCCAGTCTGATGAAATGACAATAAAATGAAGGAACGTGGTATTAAGATATCATAAAATGTATTGGATAGCAATCATCTATATATACCATATAATTCAAGTTTATTATCAAAAAATTGGTAGAAAATAGTGGTGAAAAAGGTTTCTAAGACAAAAATAGATAATGAATATAAGGTATGGTAGGTAAAAAAAAAAAGTAGCTACAATCAACGCTATGATACCAATTGTTATATGAAAAATTATGCTAAAAGAAGAAAGTAACATACTAATAAAGAAAACTAGGGAAAGAAGAGAGGAAGAAGAGGATTTAGGAAAGTTAGTTCATATATTCACCTGATCTAAGCAACACATCTTATTAAACTTATATAGTAAGGTCCTAAGCCTACATACTACGTAACAGCTCCATTACTTCTCATGCTTCTATAGCTCTAGAAACTTGATAGGTAAATCAATTTAATAAGTTATTTTTAGTAGATTTTTGCATTCGTTCAATTTATTTGGGATTTATTTAAGAGTAATAAAATGTTTTCTGAACTGTGTGGTTTGATATTCTATGAGATTTTGTTTTCAATTAGGGTTAATCATTTGAGTTATTTTGGAGTAAAATTTATCAATTATACTGATTTAAGACACCCTTTGCTTCATTCAAACGCTGATATTTGAGAAAAAATTATCAGAACTTTAAGGAACTTATTTCAGTTAAATTTGAGGTCTACATATGTTTTAAACACTTTTAACATATTTGAATATGATATTGTGAAAATTTTGGGAAACATACATTAAACTTTTAAAATAACAAATTTCAAATTTCATTTTCCTGGCGTCAATGAGTATAGAGTCCTAAACTTTAGATTATGTTTGTTTTACATGATTAAATTATTTATCTCATAATTTTAACTTAAATTTGAACAATTTGTATAGGGAAATTTATATCATTATCTAGGATCGCAGTCGCGAACAATGTCTAAACTGTTATGAGTTAAATGCTTCACTAAGAACTTCAAAGAGTAAATATAGTCTAAGAAAAAGACTTTATGATTGCCCCGAGTAGCTAGTGAAATGATAAAGGAAACTCTTTTTAAAGAGAATTTTCTTTTAGAGGGTTATTAATCGAAATCATAAATTAAGTAAAGAAATAATTGATTTAAAAAGAGAAAAAAAGGAAAATCGAAGTGTCACCTGAAGTAGAAGCCATTAAAACATTGGTGATTGTATTAAGGTTGGAATAGTTGAAAAATTGGAGATTAAAAAGAAAATTGACATCATTTAGATGGACATTGCTTTATTAATCAAAAAGAAAAAAAATTGAAGGTTGATGTTAATGAATATTATTATAGTACTTATTATGATTGTTTTGAAAATAATTATGAACTACGTATTAGGCATACTAGTGATAGCTATTGAAACATTGGTAATTAAAGAGAAAATCAATAATATGAAAGTGAATACTACTTTATTGGTTAAATATAAAATTGACTTAAGATTGATGCTAACGAATATTGTTATGCAGTTATTGTGATTGCTTTGAAAACAATCGTGAATTGCTTTTCATTTTTAATATTCCTAGTTAGGGTTTCTTCTTTAAGTATTCATTCTTAAGCCTCTCTTTTTTTCTATTCTTAGGGATGAGCCATCTCCCGTCAAGTTTTCTAAAATAATTTTTTAAAATTAAAAATATAGAATAATTTATTTTTTAATTAAATCAGGGTCTGGGTTGCCTAAACCTAAGTTTACTCGAGACCCAACTCTTCTAAATAAAACGATGTTGTTTTGCTTAAAATAATTAAATCTCGAGTTTCTCCAAACCTGGGTCTAGCCCATGAGCCGACCCATTGAAAACAACTAAATTTAGGCCTACAAGCCAAAGATTGCCATCCCTATCTATTCTTAGTTGGGTCTTCCTGTTTCTAGGATGTCATCAAAATTATGTCAACCATATTATTATTTATTTTTCTTTATATTGTATTAGAATATTCTTAAGCCTTTCTTTTTCTCTATTCATAGTTGGATCTTCTTGTTTCTAGGGTATCATCAAAATTGTTTCAATCATCTTATTATTTATTTTTCTTTATATTGTATTAGATAGATATATATATATATATATATAAAGGAAACAGTAAAGTAAAATAAGTTAAGAAAAATGTGTATAAATTAGTGTTTCTTTAGGAACATTATAAATATGCCTTCAAAAGATGGTTTAACATCTAAGGAAGAGAAGGAAAATGTGATCTTTCTTTCTTAGGCAATGAAATAATAATTTAAGAAGATGAATGAATTTAATTTTGATTGTTTGCTTATTGTTGTGTCTAAATTCTATTACTTTTAATTGCCTTCATATCTTGATTTTGGTTACAAATCCTTGTGTTTCGATCCAAATGTAAGATAAATTGAGTGGAAACGGTAAGAATATTGCATAAATGTTAATTGAATTATTTAGTAAATTTTGCATAGAAAAGAAAAAAAGAAAAAAATGGTGACTTAACTTGGTGTTAGTTATGGTGGTGACTTGTGACCACCGTGACTAACACTTGGTGCTTGTCACAGTGGTGACTTAACTGAAAAGTGCTCTCAGGGGGTGACAAATAGTCACCCTCGTGACATGTTCTTCCATTTAACTCGTCTAATTTTTATGTGGCATTAGCAGGATGAAGGCTTGAAAACTTAGATTTAAAATGAGATTACGAATAGAAAGAAGAGAGGAGAGTGGTGGCAGACATTCTCACACACATATTCCAACATTCTCTCATTCCACATTCTACACACCACAGATTCATTCGAGGGACTCAAAAATAGATAGATAAAAAGAAGGTGGAGAAGAGAGGAGAGAAAGCAAAGAATAGTCAGGTGAGGAATAGAGAAACATAACAGAGAGGTTGAAGCTTGGGATGGAGGCAGAAAGCGAGAGCTAAAGCTGAATCCTAGTGAACTTGAGCAACTAGTCAACTGGGTGAAAACCAAGCAGAAGCGGAAGTCGAGAGCCAATGCAAGAAGTTTGAGAGTGGCAAGGGATCACCATAACTCTCTCATCCAAACACTCATTTACTCATTATGTTTATTATTTCCCTGTGATTTTACTGAACTTACTCCTTTTTTAGTTGATAGATTCATTATGTTTATTATTTCTCTGTGGTTTTACTGAACTTACTCCTCTTTTAGTTGATAGACTCATATTCTGTTACCTTTTGATAGTTCATTTCGATTATTCATTTGGTTTATTGCTTTAATACTTCATTTATACTTATAAAGATGCAATTGACGTATTGGAATATGATGAATCTTATAATTTTTGTAATGGGCTGATCTCTTTTTCTTGAGGATTAATGTAGTTATGTTAGTCAAATATGCATGATCGAGGGACCGTGTTGTTGTCTTATGTTTACTATAGTTTCTAAACTGAATGGATGTAATAGCATGATCAAACTTTGCATCATTTTGGTATCAAAAGAAGGATTGATATAATAAGTTTAACATGGAACGAGAAACTATAGATGATTAGGTTAAGAATTAGAAATATATTAACTTAAGTGGTAATTAGTAGTTGGGTTTTCATAATTAATTTGGATGATAACTTGTCGAATATGAAAGTTGAACTTAGTTTATTATTTACTTTGATCTTAGAACCCAACTGTTAATTTTAGTAAGACGATGACCCAATCATTTCTCTTCAGTCATGCATAGGAGATTAAATTAGTGAAATTAATTCTCAAGAGTTTTCCACTTTGATTAATCTATTCGTCTTTGTTCCTAATTAATTCTGTTTACTTTTCTGTCTAATTGCATAATTTTCTTTAAAGCCTTTACTTAACAACTCGAGATAGAATGTTTAGGGATGCATTTGTTTTACTTTTATTCAAGATTGAATTGAGTGGACCAATTTCACTTCCATAGGAGACGACCCTGAGTAATCAACTACAACTACCTCATATACTTGTGAGTAGGATAGCCTAGTTATTTTTAAAACTTATTTTAAAAATAAGTTTTAAAAATAAATTAAAACTTATTTTAACTATGCATGTAACATAAATTAATTAAAAACAATCATGTAAATTGAGCATGACTATGCAAGTCACAGGTGTGACAATGGGAGTCACACTCATAACTCCAATTTCATGGGTCCATGACAACTTATTCTGCACTCATTTTTAAATCCGACATGTGTAGGTTTTGATAACGTAAACCCTAAACCTAGACTCATGTTATAAATAGAAAAGGGAAAGTCGGCTAGAGGAGGGTAGACAATTTTTTCTGGGATACAAACCGACAGAGAGAAAGGATGCAAAAAGAAGAGGGAAAATAAAGAAGAGTCAGGTGAAGAAGAAGAACAGCGGAGAGGTGAAAGCAGTGTGAGCATTCGATCATCTGGGCGAGGATCAATCAGAAGCAGAAGGTAAGAGATAATGCAGAAAGCTTGAGAATGGCAGGAGACCACCGCAACTCCCTCATCCGAACACATTGTTCGCTCATTATGTTATTATCTGTTGTATTATTTCTCTATTGCTTTACTGGACTCACTACTTTGTTATCTTTGATAGTTCATTTTGGTTATTCACTCAGTTTATTGCTTTAAAACTTCTCTTATATTGACAAATATGGGATTGAAGTCTATCAAAATGTTGAATCTGGTTTATTCCATGATGGGCTGATTCTTTTTCTTGAGAATTAATATAGCTAGTTTAGTCAATTATACATGATGAAGGGATTGTTTTATTGTCTTATTAATTACTATAGCTTATGAGTTTATTGGATGTAATAACATTATCAAACTTTACATCATTTTGGTATTAAACAAAGGATCGAGAGAAGAAGTTTAATATAGAACGAAAAACTATAGACACTTAAGTTATGAAGTAGAAATATATTAAATTAAGTGGGCAAGTATTAGTTGGGTTTAATAATTAATTTGGATGATAAACTTGTCAAATGCAAAAGTTAGGTTAGTTTGTTGTTTGAATTGATTCTCGAATCTAGCTGTTAATTTTAGTAAGACAATTATTAAATTATTTCACCTTAGTCATGTATAAGAGATTAAATTAGTGAAACTAAATCTTAAGAGTTTTCACATCGATTAATCAATTTGTTTTTGTTTTCAGTTAAATCAGTTCATTTTTTTAGTCTAATTACATAATTTTCTTTAAAGCTTTTACTTAACAAATTGGGTCAGAATATTTAGGATTGCATTTGTTTTTATTAAGATAGAAGTGTGACAACAGATGAGATAATTATCATCCACTTCTATAGTTTTGATTTCTTATTCCTATTATTTCTTTAGGATTGTTGTATTTTTCTTCCATAATGTAATGTGCATAGTATATTAACGTAAACTAGTATGGACATCTTTCATCTCTAAAAAGACAATCTACTCACGTAAAATCCAAATACAAGGCCCAGTAGTATATATTCTAGGTGAATGTTATGGTTCTTCTTATTCTTGGGTAAGGTTTGATGTTCCCTTTGTAACAATCCATTTTTTATGTTTCCTTTTGAAGAAACTCAAATGTCTCCTTTGTTAATGCATGATGCAGTTTGACTCTAAAAGTGGTGATGTTGTTTAAAAGAGAGAATGGAATAAGCACTGCAGTTGGCTCCATTACCTAAGTTATGTGCCAACTTCAAGATGGAAGTATGACAACCGATGAGATAATGATCATTCATTTATATAGTTTCAATTTCTTAATACTATAATTTTTCTAGGACTGTTGTATTTTTCTTCCATAATGTAACATGCACAATATCTCAACATAAGCTAGGATTTTCCGTGGACATCTTCCATCTCTATCAAGACAGTCTGCTGGTGCTCGTTTAGAATTCAAACACAAAGGCCTACCTATTTGTCTTCGGGGTGAATTTTGTGTTTCTTCTTATTATTGAGTAAGGTTTAACGTTCCCTTTGTAAAAGCCCATGTTTTGTGTTTCCTTTTGAAGAAACTCATTTTCTCCTTTTTTAATGCATAATGTAGTTTGACTCTAGGATTGGTGATGCTATTCACAAGAGAGAATGGAAATAAGCATTGTAGCTGGTGTTACTAAGTTATGTGCCAACCTCAAGATGGAAGTGTGACAATTGATGAGATAATTATCATCCATCTTTATAGTTTTGATTTCTTAATCCTATTCTTTTTCTAAGATTGTTGTAATTTTCTTCCATAATGTAGTATGCACAATATATCAACATAAACTAGGATTCTCGATGGAGGACTACTTTCATCCCTAACAAGGCATGCAGTTGCTTTTCAATTAATCCAATTGATGTATGTCATATAGCTCTATTAATTTGTCACACGATAGTAAAAATCACATTGCTAAAATACACTTTTCCATTTTCTATTAATAAACAAATGTAGTAATGAAATTATAAGCGGCTTCTATTTTATTTTCAATAATAATTTAATTCTACTATAAATTACATATTTTAAGTAAATCATTTATAAATCAATGATTTAATACCCAAAATTTCTAATAGTTAGAAATGCTTGTAAAATTACAAATATGTTAATATATATTGTATTACAATAATTAATATAAGTGTATACTTAAAAAATTAAAAATAAGATAATAAAACCAAACATTCTTTTTGGTTTTTATATTAGAAATCTCAACCAAACATATTTTTATTTTTAATTAAAATAAAAATTAAAACTAAAAATTAAAAACTACAAAAAAAACATAAGTAGAATCAAGCAACCCTGTACTCTGTCGTGATTAAGGAGTAGGGTGACCAGAGTTGGGCCCAAAAAAGTGTTGACTGAAAAGACAAGGAAAATAAATAGACAAGTATGTTAGGTTTTTTTTTCCGTAAATTTATTAAATTATTAAATGGAAAAATCTAACACATTACAATTATTTTCGTAAGAAATTGAAAATTTGAATCTTTTAGCTTCAATTTTTTAAGGTCAAACGATTATTGAAAAATTAAAATTAAGTAATCTTTGAGATTTTTTTTTTAACATTAACCATTAGATTTATCTGTTGAAAACATAGTCACTTTAAAAGCTTGGCAGTTGCCTCCTTGTCTGCATCCTTCGCTTTCAAATATTTACGCACCTTTTAGCACATGTCAACTTTAATTTGAAAAAAAAAAGTACCAAAATGCAAAATCCACTTCTCAAAGTGAAGGAGGCTATCTTTCATCTCTGATCTTCGAATCCCATCTTCCTTATCCTCCCAACATTCTCGGATACAGCTCCTGCGTTTCAAGTTGAGTCCAAATCAATTACAATGTTAATTAAATTAACAAGAAAATCAAACCACAATTCATATTCTGGGTCCTTCCCAGGAACCCAGTTCATATTTGCGCAATAATTGAAATGTTATGTTGATTTCGCAACATAAAGAAACACGTTGTAGTATGAAGAAAAGGACTCTCTCTTATCCATTTCTCTGGTCCATCAATTCATCAAATAGATCAATAAGGGCATCAAAGGTAAAAGAAGGATGTTCAATGAACTACTGCAAAAGTTTTGATCTTTGAATCAAAAGCAGAAAATATCAAAAGAAAACAAGAAAAAGAGCAATCAAGACCCTATACATATATTGAGAAACTAGATGACAAAGGAAGGTTAGTACCTTGCGACTTGCAGACAGGAGGATCTTCAAAGAGAGAAAGGGATAGCTCCTTATGAGCAAGGCCAATATCAAACAAGATTAAACCCGATGAACGAACACAAACAATTATCCCTTTAACAGGCAGCCAAAGGAAAAGTTCTTCCTGGGTAAGACCCTCTAATCCAACAAGTCCGCCATAGCTAAGATTAGCTCTAACCACGGTGTCAAAGTACACTCTGGTGCCAAACTTGGCCATGCAAGGACCTTCCAAATGAACCTCTAAGTGACCACTCTGGTGATCAAGACTGTACGAATTTACATTGTTCGGAAAGATACCAGGTGGCAGGCCTCGGCTTTTCAGGAGGCTTTGTATGGAGGAGGAGGCCGTGCTGACGGTGGCAGAGGAAAGGCGGAGAAGAAGAAGAAGAAGAAAAGGAGAGAGAAGGAGGAAAGATTTTGGCTTGAGAGACATTTTTTGACTAGCAAGGCAGCGACAGAAAGAGAGCAGAAAAAGGGAGGGAGAGTTCCCGTTGCAACTGAAAGTGAGGGATCTAAATTATTATTATTCATACAATAAAAAGAAGTTTTCTGAATCTGATGTCCCAGCAAACGGCCGTGGCCAGCTGGACAAGAAGAAAGTACTACTAATGGAGCCTACAACACAGATGAAATATTTTTCTTATTGTTTATTTACGTTATAAATTAAATATTTAGATCTTACTAAAATCTGAATTCTAGAAAAGCAAGAAGTTCTGAATAAATGTTAAGGATTCAAGTAATTTTTATTGCCATGCAATTTTCTCCTTAAATTAAAATTATTGGTACATGATAAGAAAGATAAAAAGAAGAAAAATGGTTATTGCAATTAGCTACTTGTAGTCTTGAATGCATCGGCAAGGATAGAAATCTTATACCGTGTTGAACCTGGATTTGCTTAGAACAACGATAACTGATGGGTCATTTGCTTACATTTCTATTTTTTTCGGTAATATTTAGTTTTTGTTTTCTAAAATAAAAACAAAAACATGTTTGATATTTAATATTGAGCTAGTTATATATCTATCGTAATAATAATTATATATTAGAAAAATTTAAAACTAAATTATTTTAATTAAATAAATTTATTTTAATTTCTTATACACTATTTCTTAACAAATTATTAATAAAATTTTATTTTATTAAAAATTTAAAAATAAATTTTTTATTTATAAATTGATTTTCTAATATATTTAAATTATTAAATCAAAATTTTTTGAAATTTATATATTTTGATGATATTTTAAGTTTAAATATATTTATTAATAATTATTAAATTTGATTTATTTAAAAATTAAATAAAATGATTAAGTAAAATTAACTTATCTATAATTCTGATTAATAATTAATTTCAGTTAATTAAATATATAATATTAAATTAAATTATTCAAAATTATTATTAATAATTAATATATTAAATAATTGAATAATATATTTAATTCATATAAAATCAAATTCTGAAAAAAATAAAAATAGGAAATAAAAAATACTTTTTATATTTTTATAATTATTAAAAATAGGAAGAAACACATTTTTATTAAATTAAAAATTAAAAATGAAAATGAAAATAAGATACGCTAAATATTCAAAGGACAAAAAAGAAACAGTTGGAAGAAAAATGAACTTTAATGGCAATTTTTAATCAATGATGCTAATAAGCAAAGTTTTAACATGACGGGATCAAAATAATTGCTTTCTTTTGGAATTACATCCTCTTTTTTTTTTTGAAGGAATTGGAAATACATCCTCTGTTCTCGTAAACTTATTCTAATAGGCTTTAGAATAGGCTTCATGGCACAGCATAGTTGATCTGGTGCCCTTTCCTTTACTACTTTCTGCCTTCCCTAATCATACTGTCGTTTTGATATTGATTGGGAAATGCAAAACGTAGGCTTCTTTTCGACCTGACCCTACGCCGCATTTCCTGCCTTTTTCTTTTCTAAATTTTGTTTTAATTACAAAACAACATGATTATAAAATATTTAGACAAGTCGATTTCCACATATACCGAAGTTACTTCACTATTGTATGCCGTAAGAAGTCTTAGAATTTGAAATTAAGATTTTGACAATGTCAAACTGATAAGACAAATACAACTGTAGATATTCAGTGCCAGAAATGTGAAAACCGAGAATCATGTTCCACATACTCAACCTGATGATGCTCCTGGTAATGACTTAACTGTACATAGCATTCCCATACCAATCAGTGTTTCCATCGTCATCTTTTATTTCCTCGTATGGATTTGAGCTTCCGAAAAGGTAATCAGCAGTCCCCTTCCATGGATTAACATATTTTCCACAATTACCAGCATCATCTGATCCTCTTCTTCCATAACGTGCCAGACAAGGCCAGTATCCGAATAGACTTTCACAAATGTCCATGGCTTCCAGGCCATACCCTGATGGCAACTGATGATCCACTTGCTTCTCATACTCACTCTTCCCAGAAGGATACCAGTCGCAAACGTGGTTTTCTTCACCAATTTCACCGTACTTGCCTAAAGTCTTCTCATCGGAATCATCGTCAATAACATTGCTGAGTTCACGAGGCTTGCTCTCTGTCTGTGGCTTTTCAGTGACCTCCTCATTAGCTCTCTCTTCTCCCAAAGAGTCTGTAACTGATCCCAAGTAGAGACCATTTTGGGCCGATGTAGAACGAGGGTAGCAAATTTCATCTGAAGGAGGCAGAGGTTTGCCGTAGGTCTGAGCAGGATCATACCCACCACCATAAGGAGTTGGATCGTATTCATCGAACTCAGGCTCACCAAACTCCGAGACTGAATAGGAGACAACAAACCCAGTCTCTTGAGGATAATCAAGAATTTGGTTGAGCTCAATATTCTTGGGCTGGCTCAAAATCGAATAGGAGTATTCAATTCTGGAGTAAGTTGAAGCAGGATCACAATCAGAAAAGGTAGGAGCTTGATAATCGTAGGCAATTTGATGCTCGTTGAAGTTGTAGTCCGAGTAAGACACGCAATCTTCAACCGGCCTATAGTAGCAAGTATCGTAGTAGAGTTTTGAAGAGTAAGATGCACCATAATCATACCCATAATAGCTGGAGTTGTAGTACGCCATTGGAGATCAATCTGCCCACTACTAATAACTCTCTTCAAGAATTATAATTAACAACAACATCAAGCCACTTCAGATCTGGATAAATATATGTATGCACAAGACTTAAATCGCAAGCCAAAGAGTTCTTATCCGATGGGAGAGATACATGTGGTAGCCAACTTCCAGCTGAGCCCACCGGTTACTTGAGCTAACACATGGCTTTGTGAGCAGCAGTACAATTGGGATAATTTCAAGGACCTAACAAGCGTAGTAGTGTGACCGTATTGGAGATAAGAAGCATGTGCGTGTGCCCTTTTAGTCCTTGAAAAGGACAAGCACTTCAAAGGCCGAATGATTGAGATCGTTGTGATTTCCAAGAGCTTCAGAAGATATGCCAGTATTACAAAAAAGAAATCACTACATACACAGCTTAAGGAAGTGCTCACAATGCAGCTTTTTTAAATAAGCATATATATATTTTTTAAGAATTTAAAAGAATGTCATTGTTTGAAAAACATTGGCCAAACACATGGCAATATATAATTACACCCTTAAGTATGAGACAGATAATAGTTCACACGTTTTCCTATCTAAGTTCTTCCAACTGATGCTATTTCTCCAAAAGTTTCTGCTGTCATCCTGGGATTGTATAACTCCATTGCTGCATGTGCATGATCATATTAGACTTCAGCATATATGTCTTCCTGTCTCTGTTTAATTCCTCCTAGGAATGTGTTGTGATGTGTCAAACTTCTACAGTAGCTGCCCAAGACCATGTACAATGCATGATGATGATCCAGGTACATTCCAGTTTTTCTCTTAGATCAATTAATGTACATATGATAGCTGCATTTTGTGATTGAATAGATAAATATGTTCTCTGATCTTGTTGCAAAGTTCACTGCAAAATTGTTATCTTGGCCCTATCCTCGAACATACGATTATTTCTCTCCTCGCATGTGATGTGAACTAAATAGGAGAGAGCTAACGAAAAACACCAAGTTGCTGACTTATCTGTTTGGTTAATGTTAGCACTTTATTGGATTATCTCTTTCCAATTGTTTGGTGTCTCAAAAATCTGACATCCTCTTAACATCATCTTCTATGGCTCAGTGAACTCACATTGAAAGAATATGTGAGAGATGCTTTCTTTCATAGAATGCATCTATTAGGTATTATTGTATTTTTGTTGAGTCTGTCTAATGTTGGGAGTTTATCTCTGTCTAATGTTGGGAGTTTATCTCCGATATCTTTCCCTAAGATAGTGGAGACTTTAGGAAAGGCACACTTGCACCACACTACCTTGTACCAAGCTATGGTTGGATATATGCCAATATAGAATCTTTTAAACGGTCGATTAGTAAGTTTTCCATAACCACATTGCTTCCAGACATTTCAGTCAATCTTATACTTGTTTAGAAATGTGTTTTGAATCTCTTCCTTGATTTGTGGATGAGTGATCATATTGTCAATCTTACTTTTATGAGAGAAATCTTCATCCATGATAATATTGGTCTTTGGTTATCCCTTGACAGGGAAAAATCCTGTACATTCATAAGCAGACCAACAGAGGTCCAATTGTTCTCCCAAAGGAAGTATTCTTTCCATTCCCAACTTCTTTTCCCATTAGTGACGTTATACCTTCTCTAACTTTGATGATGATCTCCATTGTAATTGAAGCAGATTCACTGAGTTTAAAACTCCTAATACTATCACATTTGATATAGTATTCATAAGTCCATTTTGACCGTAATGATTGTTTTGTTGGTTTATACCCTATGTTCAATTGATTAGTTATAGTTTAGTAACAAAATAATTTAAAGATATTCTTTATCTTGTACATGTTTGGATGTATATGATAAAGTCTATGAGATGATTATACATTGCAAATGAAATTACAATAAGATTATAATTATTATATTCATATTGCATTTATATATTATCCCTAAATTATTCTTAGTCATTGTTTCATTAAGAATGGATATTAATAGAATGTAAAAAGACTAGCACATATTATATTTTTCTTTATAAAGGAATCAGTCGATGTCATAGACTAAAGCATGAAGATACTTACACAAACGAGTGAGTGCTTATTAGAAAACAAGTTCACTAGACTAACCTGATATGAGAAATCCATTTGGAACATTATTTGTATGTCTATGAAAATTTTCTTTGTAATGATTGATAAGTGATCATTTGACTTGAGGTCTCCAAAGTTATCTTGTATAGGAATTGCTATATTTTGATACTACTTATGATCTATTCTCTAAAGTAATTAAAGAGAATGTTTTGTTGTTTTAGATTAATATTGAATCAAGAAATCCTTGACCAAGGTAAAATGACGTTTTGTAAATAGTTTACAAATGTCACTAATTGAATCAGTAGCTAATGACAGAGGAATAATATGATTGGACTTAAAACAGAGTAAGCATTAATTCCATACTCTATGTCTAATCAGAACATTATATAATGAAAGGATTGAATTAAGCAGAAAAATCATGAACAGAAAGATTAGTCAAAACTACTTTGACATTCCTAAATATTTGGATGGTCATGATCTGTTACTAGATGCTAATCTTGATCTATAATTATAAATTGTTTAATTAGAGAATTAAAGATAAATTAAAAGGATTTTTAGTTTATCTAATTCTAATTATAAATTTAAATTATAATTTATAATCATTGCGAACATATTTGAGAACCTAATGGGTCTTATATAAAGAATGAGTTGAAAAGAGTAAAGATATTTTAATTAAGTTAGAGTTGAATGTAAGGTTAGAGAAACTTTGTGATTAAATATGAGATATTTAGTAAATAAGGATCAATACGAGATATTGGATCTCATTTGTGCATAATTGATATTTCATTCAAATTATTTATAATTCCAATTAATGTTTTATTGAAATTATAATTTAATTTCAATTAAATTACTAAATTGTTCAAAACTTATTATAAAGAGGCTTAAGCTCTAATAGAGCTAGCACTTTCTGCTTAACCCTCTCTGTAAGAGTTACAAAGTTTTTTTAACATGTTCTTTAGATATCCTTAGAGGATGGACACTTGGTACAGCTACGATGATTGAGATGGATCGACTTATAAAATTTTTCAAAGGATATGACAAGAATATGATCAGGTTTTGGAGTAAGGTACGAATAAAGATTCATGCTGTATTATGATTTAATAGCTAATCATTTTATATAATTAAAATGATGTTGGTTTTTGGGAAATCAAAATATGGAAAAAGTTTTCTAATTATTTTACTACGATTGGAATCTGATCGCCTCCAATTTTTCATCATGTTTATCATCAACTGATAGTTGCAGATTGCATCATATTTTTGTGGGTTGTTTAGTTTTTCTTTAGTTGTTAATTTGAATGTTTAATGTGTGTTTAGGTTAGAATTGTGTTAGTTAGTAGATATTTGTGTTTAAAGTGTTTTATGGGTTAAAACATGCTTTTAAGCTTCAATGTTACATTTTAAAGGTGCTTTGATATGTTTGTTAGTATTTTAGGGCAAAATGTGGAAAATGGAGAAGATTCGGAGAGGACCCGAGAGCTAACTCAGGGCCACAATCGTATAAAAGGATGATGAAGCTGCCACGATCGTGGCATAATCTGCCATAATTATGATAGAAGGCTAAAATCTTGGTCACGATCATGCCACTTGGTATCACAATCGTGGCCTGTGCACATACAGACGCAAGGATACTTCCTGGTTTAAGTTTTTGAGGGACTTTTCGGACCTTTCAACCCTGAAAAGACCCTAGGGTTACCCTAATTGGAAACGCTTATAAAAAGCTTAAAGATGAATCCCTAAAGAGAGCTTTCAATATGCCATTTTAGGAAACACTCCAAGAGGAGAGAAGAAGAAGAGAGCGAAGTGGGTCTTCGCGGTTGCTGCTTTCTGGAGGCATCCCGATCCCCATTCCATGTCTATTTCTTTCATCTTTGTTTTGATTTTCTTGAATGTTAAGATGAATACAAATATGTTTATGGATTTGGGTTTGATTAAGATGTTCTAACTTTCTTTCAGGATTTTATCTTGAGTTATTATCAATCTAGTTATTTTTGTGTTATTTTAATTGGGTGTTGTGATTGATTGTTGTATCTTCATGCTTCAGTAACAAACTAAGAGAGTGAGTCGAATGCAAAATGATTGAGTCAGGTTAATGAGAGTTAGGTGATTTAATAGACCACACAATCAATCCTATCAGTTATTGGATGGAGAGGTCCCGTGTGAGACCCGATAGTTTATTAGAGAGCTTAAGAACTTATTAGGTTGTCGATCGATAGTTAATTGAGAGAAGACAATTTTGTTGACTCGACTTGATTATGGTTTATTAATTAGGGCTTAGTGATTATAACTCTCGAGAGAGTAATCCTCCCTGTGATAGTCTAAAACCAACACCACATTAATATATAAATGGCTAGGTTAGCATTAATGATAGGAAGAATCCCCTCTCTCATGCTTTGGTAAATTCTATTGGTTAATTTCCATTGTGACTATTGTAACATCCCGTTACCTTTGGGAGGTTAGAATAGTAAATGTGAGTGAATAATGAGAGTTTAGAAATGCATTTTTTCATGCTCATATTTATGAATATCGAATTTTTACACATGAAAATAATTGTCATGCATTCATAGACATTCTGGGTATAATTAATTTATAATTGAATTGTGAAAGTGATTTTGTTGATAATTGTAGCTTGTATTTGTTAAAAATTGATTTGGAGAGTGTATTTAGTTTATAAATGACTTTGAGATTTAATGACTTATGACATTGAAATTTGGAGACAATTGGAGTAGAAATTGGAGTTGATTGGATTATTTTAATAAAAGAACTAGTTTGAACCTATAAGGAGATGACATGTGACAAATCACTATTCTTTTAATTTTAATGACCCTTCCATGACTTGTTTCTCACGATGCTTTCCAATTGAAGGGTATTT
>JANZXR010000002.1:32064970-32087549 GCA_027575705.1 Erythroxylum echinodendron
CAACTTTAGTGATCTTCCCAAATTGTCCTTATAAAATCTTGTTCTTTTAATTTAACTAACACCATAAAATTCTCTAATTTAATCTTAATTTCTCCTCTTAATTCCATCAATCTAAGAAATAAACTCCTCCACCCATAGACATTCTAATTAAAATCCTAACCAAAACAAAATCGATCGAACTCAACCTCAAAATAAACTGAACACATGCTTATTTAGTAAGAAAAGGAATCGGGGCCCAACACACCTTCACGCACTAATTCGAAAAATGGTCAACAAATTTTTAGGCCCAAAACTGTTAAAAGCCTGAGATTTGGAATTAAACTTGAAGCTAACAAGCTAAATTACGACTTAGCGGCCAACTTTTTAGTGATAACCTGTAACCCCATTCTTATTGTTTCTCCTCCAAAGATGAGGCTTTAAGTTGATATAGAAGTTATTTAAGAATTTATGGGTCTGGTTCGAGATAGATTGGTCACCCTAAATTTCATAAGACTTATGTGGAGCACATTATTGATAGTGATAATCCTTACCCCTATAGTTATATAATTAAGGAGTTTACTTTGTTTTCTGGTGAAGATGGCTAGCAAACTATCAAGTGCATTACTAGATTCACTATTCAGTGCAATGAATTGGCTAATTATGAACCTTTTAATAATTTTAAGATTACGTTGTTTCTAAATTCTTGAACAGGTATAGCCTTTTCCTAGTATGCTTTGTTTGTTAGGAATTCCATCCTTTCATAGGTAAAAATGGAAAGATTTTTCATAATTTAAATTTTGATTCAAACTGAAGTCAGTGTAGCCCAATTGTCCAAAGTTACTAAAAAAAGTGGCAAGTATTCATACATGTTCATCACTCAGTTTAATAGAATAAGAAGTTGGGGATGAATTAAACTCTTTAAGACTGGCTATGTGAAGTTGGTTCAGAGAGGCCTTGATATTCAACTTCAAAAAAATTTTCAAGTTATATAATTTTGTGAATTTTATTAATTGGATGCAAAACTTTTTGAATATGAAGAGTTTCTTACGAAAGAATGACATCAGAAAAGGAGCTCAATTGATACTTATTTTAAGAAAACAAGTCCATATGATTTGATAATGTCTGAGATTAATACCATTAGAACTTATGTTTGACCTGCTCTAAAGTAAAAATCACTTAAAGCCAAAAGGAAATAATAAGCATAAACTACTCTGATGCAATACATTTTTTATATATCCAAAAATGGAGAAACTTTTTTATTTCTTATTATAAAAGGAGTTTATTACTTTTTCATAAGAACGCATAATTCCCACAAATGAAGATATTTAAGGGAGGGATTATTATAAGCACCATAGAGCATAAATTCATCCTATGAAATCATCCTGGGTATTTAGGAATGTTATTCAACATTGGATCAACAAGGGGATTTTATTATTTGTTGAAGTTGATTAGACCATGTTAATATATAAAAATTCTTTCCCATAGTTTGTAAGTAATAATGAAATTGAGTTTGATTACAACTTCTTTTAGACGATAATATGAATTTGAAGATCGCAGAGGATCATTTAGTATCATTCATGCATTTATACACTAGTCTTTTGGTTCTTGATTATAGTTTTAATGCTAATGAGATAAGTTTAAATTGCTTCATGTTTTAGGGCATAATTTGATATGCGTTTAGCTATTAATTAAATCATTTAGTATTTATTTAGGTTAGAATTGTGTTAGTTTGTTAATTATTTGTGTTTTAAGTGTTTTATAGATTAGTATAAGTCTTTAAGCCTATATATTATATTTTTGAGGTACCTTGATATGTTTATTAGCGTTTTAGGTCAGCATTAAAGAATGGAGAAGTTTCAGAGACATTTGGACCGAAACAATGGGCCACGATTGATCGTGATAGAAGCACTAGAGGTAGCCAATGATTGTGGCCAATACGTCACTATTGTGACAGAAGCTCAAGACATTTCCCATGATCGTGGCCTGATTGCCATAATCATGACAGAAGGTTTAGATATAGGCCATGATCATGGCATGCAGGTCCATGATCGT
Organism: Erythroxylum echinodendron; assembly: GCA_027575705.1. Taxonomy (NCBI): domain Eukaryota; kingdom Viridiplantae; phylum Streptophyta; class Magnoliopsida; order Malpighiales; family Erythroxylaceae; genus Erythroxylum; species Erythroxylum echinodendron. Next base: position 32,067,002 of record JANZXR010000002.1, read on the forward strand.
GGCCTGCGTCAGGCAAATGCTCAAAGAAGAAAAAACGTCAAGTTTCGAGGGATTTTTTAGATCTTTTTTACCCTAAAAAATCCTAGGGTTGCTCAGAACAAAAACACTATTTAGAGAAGAAGACAAAGGAGCAAAGAAGAGTTTTTGTATCATCCTCCATTGAGAAAATCTAGAGAGAGTTCATCGAGAGATTGAGAAAGAGAAGAATGAAAAGAGACATGGAGAAGAAACCTACGCGCAGTAGTTCCCAAAACAAGAGGTTTCCTACTGTTGTTGCCTCTGTCATCCATTCCAGTCTTATTTCCAGTTAATTTTCCATTTTATTATTGTATAGAATTGGGATAACCATTGATGATAGGATTGTATGAATGTTGAGGATGTCTAAACTCACTTTCAGGTTGTTTTATCTTTGATTTAATGAAATTTGATTGTTTGTGTTTTTACCAGATTTATTGTGATTTAAATTCTACACTTACATAATTCAATGATAAACTGAGAGGGTGAACCAAATGAAAAATTATTAAATTGGGCTAACGAGAGTTAGGTAATTTAATAGAATGAGAATTAAATCAAATCAGTAAATTATGTGAAGAGAGATCTTGCATAGGTTCCCGATAGTTTTTGGACAACTTTAGATCTAATTAGGGTTTTAGATAGATTGTTAATCGAGAGATTGCAATTCCTATAATCTGATTAGGGTTTACAAATTAGGGTTAATAGTTATAACTTGAGAGAGAGTAATCAACCATAAGACTCTCTAGAACCAATAATCTAGTAAGTCATAAGCAATTAGGTTAGCATTAAAGATAGATAAAATTCCATTTTCTCTTAAGTGGTAGTTCCTTAGGTTGATTCTTGATTAGGTATTGCAATTGCAATTTTATTAATCTTTTCGTAATTGATTCTTGAAATTGAATGTGTTATTGATATAATTTCTTGCCTTAGTTTAGTTCCATTTTGAATTACTGAGAATTTTCTTTGGCCTTAGATTTTAGGATTAGATTACCCCTCCTCATTAGATCGAAACCATAGGTACTACGTGAACGATCAGTAAACTTGTAGAATATTAAGGTTAATTATTAAAAGTTATACATATTGAAAAACCGCGATCATAATGCTAATACTAAGAATCAATAGATTCCTAAAATTTAGGAGAAAATAGAGATTGTAGGAAGAAATCATAAGATATAGTTCACTCAAATTTTCAAGCAAAGGTATGATGCTCGAATTCCAAGCTATTAGTGTATGAAATCTAGATTTGTATTAAAAACTCAGATGCCTCCATTTTATTAGTGGTATGAAGTGAGGCATCCTAGGAATCCATTGTCATTAACCAAACCTTATAAGAGAATACTTAAATGGTGAAGAGTTGCTGCTAAGTTTGAAGGAAACAAGCCATCACCTTTCAAGAAGCTAATCCTATGGAAGCTACCTTAACAAGAGTTGTTCATTTTGAAGGATGTGCTTCAGACCTAAAAAAGTAAAACATGTAAAAGCTACTAGTTAAAGGTAGAATAAAAGAAAGGAAAGGTGCAATCCCAAATTTCATAAAAATGTCATCCCAATTTAAGTCCTAAGATGTAAGTTTCGATAAATTCTTCACATTAGGAGAAATTCATACTTAATTTCCATAAGTTGTTTCTTCTATGAAACTTCTTGCCTTTTTTAACAAAACTTTTAGGAATAATGTAAAGCCCTTGCTTTAAAAGAGAGAATGCAAAGTATCTATATTGCAATGGGTCTAAGAATTCAAGAGAATGTAGTTCTAGAGAAGCCGAATGATAATATGGATCAACATGTAAGACTTTTATACACTAAAGCCCATATTAATGGAAAACTAACCTCAAGAGTATTGGTTGATAATGGGTCGATCGTAAATATTACACTGACAAAAATGATGGAATTTTTTGGCAAAGATAACATAGATTGATCTGACATAGGTGTTTATTGCTTCATTTACTAGGGAGACTATTAAGGCATGGGTAATTCTCCTTGTAACTATCACAGTTGGGGGAACTTTTCATTGTCGACTTTCTTCATTCTGAACACCCATACAATTTATTAATTTTTTATGAAGAGAGATTGGATCCATTCTAATTTTTGCATTCTTTCATCTTTTCATCAACTTTTACTTTTATGGAAATGCAATGAGGTGAAAATTGTTTAGGCTTATTCTTAGCCTTTCTGTTCTAAAGTGGATGTAGTGTAGTAGAGGTAAAATTTTATGATGATTAAGTAAGGCCAATTTAGGTTCGAACATAATCTTTTAATGAGTGTTCAAATAATAAGGGTGATGAAAATATAAGGTCAGAGTCAGAAATGTTGGTGATAAAAACTTACATCATAATCGTTAATAGGTTGTTGAAGGTTCAATTATAGAGGAACCTAATGAATAGACTTTAAAGATAGAAAATAAGGTAGTTGCAACTACAAAATCCAAATTCTAAATGCATCAGATCATGAAGAATTCTAATGGCTAGAAAAGTGTGAGAATGCTACATTGGTTTTTTAGGACGGAAAATTCAGGGGCAATTTGAAGATATGGAATATGTTCTTATAAATATTGATGACTTCCAAAGTCAAAATCAAATTTCGTTAAAGGAATAAATTCAAGTATTTTAGGAGAATCTTAAATCATTTTTGTTATTAAAAATCTTGATAGAAAAAAGAATAGAATTAGTTAAGCTTGTGAAGTAATATATAAAGATTGTTTTTCCTAGCATTATATCAAAATTTTAGGATTAAGTATAAAGTCGTTAGGACACATGCTTCTTATAAATCTTGAGTATTTCCTTACCATCAACCTCCAAGTTGTTAGTCCAAAGAAGTCAAATTAAAAATCAATAAAGAGATCGAAAAGTTGCGTTTAGACCGGCTAAATATACTGAGTTACTAGCCAATGTTGTACTTGTAATAAATAAAAATGACAAGTTAAGAGCATGCATTGATTTTAGGGATTTAATGGTGCCATTGCCAAAGATGCGTATATGGTGCCAATTGATGATTCTTTAATTGATGCGACAATTAAGCCGTCATTGATTTCTTTTACGGATTGCTTTTCTAGTTGCAATCAAATTTTATAATTAAGGATGATATTCTTAAAATGGCCTTCAAAGGTCCTAGATCAATAGGACCATTTGAATGGATTGCAATACCTTTATCTTAAAGAATGTGGGAGCCATTTATCATAGGGATATAAATGCTATCTTTCATAAACTATTAGGTCGTACTTCAAAATTTTATATAGATGATATTGTTGTTAAGTCCAAAAGAAGTATGAACCATATCCTAAATACAAGGGAAGCTTTATGAAAGATGAGAACACATAAGTTGAAATTAAATACTTTAAAGTGCACTTTTGGAGTAAAAGCAAGAAACGTTTTGGGTTTCTTGGTCTAGCAAAGAGGGATTGAATAAAAAAAACAGAAAAAAGGCAATTCTTAAAGCAAAGCCACCTTTAAATAAAAAAAAACTTCAAATGTTTTTAGGAGAAGTAAATTATATTAGAAGGTTTATTGCTAATTTGTCAAATAAAATCAAAGAATTCTCAGATCTTTGAGGTTGAAACATTTTAAGGATTATGTTAGGAAGAAAGGCATTGGGTGGCCTTTGATAAGATCAAATAATACCTGAAGCCTTTAGTTTTGATGTCACATTGGAAAGGAATACCTTTGAAGTTATATATTTATGTTATAGAGGAATCTAATGGGTGCTTAATAGCCCAAAATAAAGAGGTAGGTGACGAGTAGGCTAATTATTATTTAAGTAAAATTTTATCCCCAACAAAGAGTAAGTATGTCCTTTTTATGAAGGTATGTCCTTTTTATGAAGTTATGTTTGGCGTCATAATTTTTCTACTCAAATTAAGGCATTATTTGCTTTAAAATCGAGTTTGTGTAGTTTTTCAAATCAATTTAATAAAATATATGCTGAATAAGTTTATGAAACTTATAGATTTTAACCTTGTTTAGTTATGTCCAAAATTCAATAAAGGTCAAGCATTGGTTGACATCTTAGCAAGCCACCTAATGCTAGAAATTCAAGAGGATGTGGATCATTTAGTGTACACTTATTAAAGAAAGTCTTAGGGGTTGAAATTTGAAAGTTTTAGCGTAAAGAAGTCAATTAGTGCCATGATCGTCATTACTTCACCAATTGGAACAAAACTTCTTCTTTCTCTCGTGATGGACTTCTTATGTATTAATAATCAGGCTAAAGAAGTCCTTATTATGGGAGATTCTTAGTTGGTATTGCAACAGGTAGTAGGTGAATATAAGTGCATAAGTTTAACTTTATCGCCTTAATATACTACTTCCATTCAATTATTTGATTTATACTACTTCCATTCAATTATTTGATTTTGTTTTTGGATGAGGTTGAATTCCAACATATTCCTTAAGAAGAGAATTAAGAGGCAAATGAAATTTCTCAAATTGTCTCTAGGTTAAGGATGTTCGAGTAGCTCGTTCATAAATGTGTTGTTATACAAAGAAAGTCTTATTTGTCCACCTATAAAAGGGGAATTTCCTTTTTTTTAACATTGGTAAAGAAGTCAATCAAATTTGGAGGGATAAGATTAGAAACTTTATGAGGAACGCCAGTAAGATGGTGTCTTATATAATTAAATTACAAACACTCAATTTTGTATTGCTTGAGGGAGTCTTACTTCAACAAGGTTGCAATGGAATTATTTTAAGATGTCTAAGGCATCAACCTAAAATTAAAATAAGATTACTTATTAAGCGTCATGGTTACTACTAGCCTTCAATATTAAAGGATTATATATCCTAAGTAAAAGGTTGCCAATAATGCCAAAGGTATGGAAAAATATAGTGAATTCATGCCTTACATTATATAGTTAAGCCATATTCATTAAAGGGTTGGCCAATTGGCCTTATTGAAAAAAATATACCTACCTTCCTTTAAAGTTTATAATTTTATGTTGTTGGAAACATATTATGATCACAAAAAAGGTTCAACAAATTGATGTAATGAAGTTCATTAAATAACAAATTATTCATCAATTTGGAATTCCAAAATCAATAACAAGTGACTAGGGTATTATATCTACTAGTCACGAAATTAAAGATTTTTTCATGAATTATGGCATAAAATTATTGAATTTGACTTTGTACTATGCTCAAGCTAATGAACAAGACGAAGTGTCAAATAGAGTAGTAATTGAAATCATAGAGAAGATGTTAGAGGATAATCTAACAAATTGTAGTAGGATTTTGTCTAAGACATTACGAGCACATCAGACTTTTGAATGCATGGCTAAAAGGGTCAGTCCCTTTACTCCAACCTATAGCTATGATGATATTCTCCCTATGGAATTAGTAATCCCATCTTTAAAAGTGGCAAAGAAAAATGCTTTAAAAATGTTTTGAATATTCTCATGCAATGATGATGAAATTAGAGGATCTCAATGAAGTTCGTCTCTAGAAGAACATGATTATTCAAAAAGAAAACATGGCCAAGTTTTACAATTTAAGAGTTCATAAATGGTAATTCCATAAAGATGATCATGTGGAATGTAATTTTGCCATATGGGACGAAAGATAGAGAGTGGAGAAAGTGGCTCCATTTAAAATTCATAGCGAATTGGAAGGTAATGCCTATTTGCTATCTAACCTAGAAGGCGAGCATCACAAATTTTCTATTAATGGGAAATATTTCAAACCTTATACACCTACTATGTGAGAAAAATTAGGTGTAAAGAAATAAGAATAAATTCTACAAAAGAAAAAGTGAACCAAAATGATTGTTTTACAAATTGTTCTAAGGAAAATAAATTTGAAACTAAATAGGCCAATTTGGGGATAGTAAAATGTTCATTAAAGTTCTAAGGAAAATAAATTTGAAAACCAAATAGGTCAATTTGTAAGACCCAATCTGTGAAGATTCCTAGAATTTAAACTAAATTGTTTAACGAATTCTTAAGTATGGGAATTAGTAAGGAAATTCAAGATCTTTGAAACAAGAAGGTTGAAAAATGATTGACATGTGCTTTAAAAACAATTGTCTATTGATGGTTAATTAGTTAAAGACTTTGCAATGATTAGAGGATAATTGGCCATGAGAACTATTTGAGGTGGTTGAATTTAAGAGGATTATATAAACACACTACCGTCACAACACAAAATAAGAACCTAACACAATCACACTATAAAAACACACCATCACACCATAAAAACTTATCATTGTTTCAACTTTCTGGGCACTTTATGCTCATCTTTTACTTAAACAAAATTATCCTTTTATCTTAAACTTTAAATCCTCAACACAGCTTAGCATTTAGTAACTTGATAACTGAGAATTCTACGCTAAGGTTTCAAAAGCCCACCGTATCAGTGTTTAGAAATCTAGCATATTTTAGAAGAATTCCTCATTAACATGCTCAAATTCCAAATTCATAATAAAAAGGTAAGTAACATCCACAAAAAAGGGGAAGGAAAAAAAAAAAAAAAGGTCATGACATTACGCCTACAGGAGTTATGAATAAAATGCTCGACAAGGAGAATTTGAAAGCGTCTAACAAATAAAGAATTATTATTAGATGAATGCAATGATCACTTTCCCAAGAGGAAAAAAAAAAACTTTGGAAAGCAAAGATTAATTCCAATATTTCATGGTTTCTCAACCAAATATTAAATATGAGAGCGTGCCTAAGAAATGAAGTGGAAAACAAAGTTGACCATGACAAAGAAATTTGATTTTAGTATGACAATTGAAACAAGTTCAAACCTCTTCACAAATTTCCGACCTTTAACTTGTTAAAAGCTAGCATAGAAGAAGACACCAAAATGGAAGAAATCATCTAAGAAAATTAGTGGCATTGGCACACAATTAACAATAGAGAATTCATCATTATTAAAGCCAACATCTCAAATTATGATCCTAAACCTGAGGAGGATAAACTAATATTAATAACCACCATTAAGGTAGTTTCACTAATTACACATGCCCTGATCTGTTTTCAACCGCACACATGACAATTTCAAGACACAAGTTAGTTTGATTCCCTGACAACTTGTCCAAGACCTGATCCATTTTGTGGCTAGCCATTAAAAAATGCTAAATACAAAAGACATAATTAAGTTTCCAGTAGCAGGCACTGCAAATTGCATCTACTGGAATAGGATGGATGAATCAATTAATCACCTACTCTTCAGTTGTAAATAACCTTACTACGGGAGAAATTCCTGGCTTCATGTAATATCCAATGTGACAAATCATATTGGAATCAAATTATGAGATAGGCCAACAACAAAAGCTTCAAAAAAAAAACAAAGGTGCAAGACTATATTTGAACTCAGTTTCAGTTGTATCATTTATGCAATTTAGCAGGAGAAGAACATGACACAATTCAAAAATGAGCATAAAGATATACAAGAGATGAGAAATTACACATTTTAATGGATCAGAGAACTTATCCTAGCAGAAGGTATATGTAATATAAGTGAAACTGTAAAAATACAAAAGAAATCTCCTTTAGCTGTTGGCAACAAATTTGAGACACAAACAAGGCTGAAATCCATATCTGTAACTAGCTCCATTATCCAGTGGAGTGGGATGGAATGTTGGAGCGTGTTAACTTTGCAACCTTGTTCTAAGTTTAAATCCCTGGTGGATTGTAGTAGTTTCACTAGCCTCATTAATTTACCATACATTGGTGTTCTGCCTATAAACTTGGTTTGTTCCCCTGTTTGGGCTCTTAATACATTATTTCAATTTTTAAAAAGAGCCATAAGAAGTCTCAAGTAAATTATAGTAAAATATACTAGTCAGTAGGGCATAGTTCATCCTAACTGATCCAACAAAATTTGTGTTTCTCATATGAAACTCTGGACGCGAGACCTTAAAATGAAAACAGAACTCCTCGTGCACTGGTCTAACTCACCATATAAACAAAGTTTACAACATCGTATTAAACACCCACACATCATTTTCCAATCAAAACGTCACTAAGGATGATCAGCAGGTACTTTGAGAGTACACATCCAACTTAGACCAAACCACTGAATCACCTGTAAATGTAGCACATCAGAAGTTTAATGCAATGGATAAGCTATCTAACTATCTGACCAAAACATGAGGTATAACAATTAAAAATGTGATGTTGAAGAGCAAGGAATGGAGATAGAAAAGGTCATTATAGAACAATAGTTTGCTGCAAAAATAGGTTGGCTGGACCACCTAAGTCTATCCTTAAACGATAAAGGTTTTGGAGACAAAGTTCCACAATCACTGAAAAGAACAAAAAAATCATGGATAATGCACATACATAGCATAGCTCAGGTTGATTCCGGAGTAGTTGAACGTTGTCTTGACCTTCTTTGCTCTTGAGGTGGGGGACCATCTCTTCGTCTTTCATATCTTCTACTCTCATACTTCGAGTTCTTGCGTTGTTTCGGTTGATAGGTAGGATATGTACATGGGATTATCTCTCCATTGATGTATTTGTCTCCTATAACATATCCAAAATCGATGAGGCATGACAGGATATATTGATATATATTGTAAATAAAAATTAATAGAAAGTAACAGTGCACCTCCGTAGTCCTTGTTCTTAACATCTATATACGAGTCTGGCAAAACCCAAAGGACCCCAGGCAAACCTAAATAATGTGTGGACACCATTAATTCCAGAGAAGCAAAAGATAAACCACGATACTGTAGATGTAAAACAAAACCCGTGCTTCAATTGTTACTTACCCTTGAATTTCTCAGATGTCGCTTCATCAACAGTGCATTGAAATCCAGTGTACGTGGTGGTACTAAATGCATACATATTTTTCTTTGCCTCTTCCATGCTGATTCACAATCAATCAATGTATATTTTAACGCAATCAAACCATCAAGAAAATCGTAAATACATACATAAGGAAATCCTACTACACAATCACATATCAAATGCCCACATGAAGTTAAGGTCTAAAGGAACTTAATCCAACATCCTGTACTTCGAAGAGGGAATTGGAAAAAGGCTCCCTATTTACGCAGACAAACCTGTACTAGCATTCAATACTGCTTAATTTAACATGGTAAAGCCTACTCTTATTATCATAACATCATCAGAATTCCTTACATAATAACAACTAACAAAAAAGGAAAACAAAGCACTCTACTCTGAAGCCAACAACCTATCAGAAGAAAGAAAACAGGACACAGAGAACAAGACTTCACATCCAATTTGCTTTCATCTAACCACAAGTATGGAATACCCAATTGCCAAATAACGCCAATCACCTAAATACATTATCAACAGAAAAGCAAGAAATAAGTTTGAAAGAAGACTAAAGGAAGCAACCTGCCAAGAACAGTAGCCAGGGTATTGAGATAAGTGTCAATCATCTGCTCTCTAGTAGGAGCCGGATCCTTAGGGAACTCCATGACAATCAACCAGTGATTATAATCACAACCCGGTAACATTATCGTCTCCCTAGTCTCGCCGCCGCTGTTTCCACTGCCACTCCTCTTCGCAGAGTAGTCGGAATCCAGCGCGGCACGAGCAACGAACTGCCGAGCCAGGTGGGCATTCCACTGCATAGGAGTCCATGAAAGTGTTGATGTGGGGTTAATAACTGACGCAAAAATGGAGGGTTTGAGGTGGGAGTAAGGAAGAGGACGACGAGAGTGCAGGTTTAAAGGAATAGCGACTGAAGATGAGAGAGTAAAAGTTGCCATCGGAGAGTGCGAAAGGGTTGATTGAATTAGCGTTTCGTTAAGATAAGGTGATTTAGATGTGTATTACACGAAGGGCAGTGCAGACCCCGTCTCGGATATTTTTGTGGCCTGAACGCCGAATGATATGCTCTGCAAAAGAAAAGAGAAAAACAAGCCAGAAAATTCAAAGTCCATTTGCTCTTTTGGGTTGGGTATGAGTAACTAAAGCCCACTACAACAACATGTGGGTTTGTGGATGGGGCTTTAATTGGGCCCATACTTTCTCTAATGAAATTCATAAATTATAGTAGTTTGCGTTCAACTCCTTTATTCTTCTATGATGTTTTCCAGCTTAGTGTTGAGAAAGTCCCTTTCTTCATTGTAGTTGTTTCTTCCAGTTAGCTACTTAACTGGTAAAGTTTATTCCTCCATTTTTCATTACAGTATTCGAGGGTCTAAAACTTTGCTTCATTATGTACCCTTCAGTGTTACTTCTAGGCTTAAATGGCTTACATGGTGGATTGATCCTTGAATTAGGAGCATCTTAGCAGAATAGTTCGCAGGAACCCTTGCCTAGGTAAGAGTTGTCTTTGCATGGTTCTATGTATAATGCTCATACATCCTCGGGTTCAGTTTGAGTGAGAATTGGGGTTTTCTAGCTTGCTCTTCTTGAAATGGTATGCCTTTGACCATATATACAACATTTTGTCAGTAGAGGTACCAATTATCCTTGATCGTTGGACTGTAGTCTAGATGTAGACTCTTTGCAACTATTATTTCCCTTAGTTTAAGAAAAACATACCTAATGAGAGTTTGAGGTTCTTGTTTGTTGTTGAGGAATCTTCTATGATTCCTTTCCTTCCGTAATTCATAAATCCCACAAATGAGGATGGTTTTAAAATTCAATAAGTCAATTACTTTGGAGAATTTTTGAGGTTTGAAGCTTAGTCTATGGTGTCATCCAGTGATTGGGGTTGATATTGAAAGTTAGCTCTAAGTAAGATGCTCTTCCATAAGTTAAAAGTCTATTTTTTATTGGCATCCACACGATGAAAGAGAAATTTGGAATATGGTTTCTGAACCATATCATTTGACTTCCTGAGAGATCAGACTAAATAGGGACGCAAAGGAGGTTGTTGTAAATTTGTTTGCAGGACACCTAGGCCAAATGACTTTGTCCATTCTGGATGGATTAGGTGAGTAATTTAGAAAGATTAGAGTGAGGTGACCAAACCCCTTGGTTGAGGGCTCCACTGGTTGCCACTTATCACTGCTTTGACTCTAGCATTAAGAGGGAGCGAGTGTTGTTGAGTGTGAAAAGAAGGACGAAGGAGCTTTACTTGACAAATATGGTTGACTGTATAAGAATGCACTTATGTTCGCTTTAGAAGTTGATTACTTACAGTCCTCTCACCTAGAAACTTCGAGCAATGATTTCTAATGCAAGGAGCTTTCTTTCAGATTTTACATACGGATTCGATGCCGTCAGATTAGCTTTTGCTTTCTTGTGATATATAGGATTAGTTGTTTCAACTTTGGCCCTAGCTTTGAGCTTGGAGCTTTGAGCTTTGAGCTTTGAACACTTCCTTTAATAATTAATTTAATTATCCCTTTTTTAAAAAATAAAAGGAAAATTACATTAAATATATTTATGATAGTTTGGTCCCTCACTTATGCAATTCGCGAGTCTAATTGACACTTTACTATACATTTAAAAAAGAAATAAGCAGTTATTATAAGTTGTAACGAACCATACTTTCATCAAAATCTTCCATTAAACAAAACTTATACCCTCTAAAGCTAGCTAGTTTATCGGTGATTAAATAAAAAGACTGTAAATAAATAATTCACTACGTTTATAATATTGTTTGGACAAATATTAATTGACAAAGAATAGAATTGAGGCTTCACTAATTTCCAGTATGTGGATAAATTACATTGTTCCATAAAAATAGAAAAGAAAGTTGGACATAATCCCAGCTGTTTAGAGTTTCTAATTTTTTAATACTTATCCAAATAATCCCTTTACTTTTATCATAAAAGAAATGACTTATTCTTTCATCACTTCACAAATACAATGAAAGAAACTTAACTCTTCTTTACCTTTTAGTTAAAATATTGCATCATTATATTTTTAGAGATAATTACATGTATATTGAGAGGTGCTTTTTTTTTTTTCTAGCAATGAAAATATATGTATTTGATTGATTTGGTATATTAACAACCTAATTTTAGAATGAACAATAGGGATGATAATTTCAGCTCGACTCACCCGGTCCAGCCCGGAACAACCCGTTTTTGACTCGACTTGGGTGGGCCACAAGCGGGCCACGAGCCGACCATGGTTCACTCGGACGAGGTCACGGGCCAACTATTTTTGTGAAACGACATAGTTTTTGATCAAAACGATATCATTTTAAAATTTTTTTTAAAAAAATATGTGGCCAGGCCAGGCCAGCCCTGCCCAGCCCGCCGGGCCATCACCTGGGCCACAGGTTGGCCCATCCCGGCCAGTGGGTCACCTTAGGAGAGGCCAAGCTAGGCTAGCAAAGAACAGACAGGGCCCAGCCCGGCCCATTGATATGTCTAATGAACAATTAGTATTGTTAAAAAAAAGAATAATAAAGATACGACAAAATGATAATTTTTACAACTTCAATACGAATTAGGATCGTTAAAGTAACATTATTATTTTATTTTAGATTTTAATGGATCTTATTCGAACATGGTCGTCTATTTATTATTATTCAAAATATATTTCTTTTGAAAAATTAAACAAATTGATAGATTAAGAAGAATCATATGCTTGAAACCAATAGTTCCATGCATATTAGTCTCAGTTAGTACTAAGTCAAGGAACAATATAATTAATAACTCAAAGTTAAGAAAGACTGCTAAAAGAAAATCTATGTTCTTCCACATTTATAACCACTTTAGGGTTTATATCAAGGTTCTCAAGAGGTACTGTTGAAGAAAGCATATCTACTATTCTACTTAAGCTATTAAGGTTAAGACATACCACAATTATGGCTTGTTTAGTGTTGTACATGAAGCTACTTATAAGGAGAGTAAGGCCTTATTTATAAAGCAAATTCTAACAAAATTCCATTTTCCGTGGCTGAAGCATTAGCCAATTAAAGTTGAAATAAACAAAACTTCAATCCAAATTTGTTCTAGATTTCTTAACCTCCTTGAAGTTGGTCCAATATTGTCTAAAAATAAGCTATTGTATTCTTTTAATCCTTGTTAACTTTATTTATTATGAGTTTTTCTGTAATGCAGGATATCAACTCAATAGTTACTTGCTCTTTAAATTTATACTTTAATATGCCTTACTCTTCGGATGCCATAAATTAAGTAACCAAAGGGTATTTGATAGATGATTATCTTCCCTATTTTGTCCTCTTGTCTTTGCTTAGCCATTCATGGTTTTCTATGTGGTTATACCTGATAACATCAAGTTTACAAATAGATTGGATTATATAGTTAAAGAATTGAGTTTTGCGAAGGCTACAAGTTTAGGGGATGTTGATATATCTCAATCTTCCCATTATGGCACATCTTTATTTGACTACTAAACACATGAAAGAAGGAGAATTTGGAAGTGTTTTCTTGTTTAAGATAGTGTCATACCATAATAGTTTCTATTCCTGGGGCCTCATCATCTCCTTATAAGACTTAGTAAAACTAATAGAAGAGTGTTTTAACCATATATAAAAGTCTACAATTCCAAGGTTTGGATTGTCATTTAGAATAATGTGTATAATAAAGGAAAGATCAGTAAAGCACCAGATAACTTATTATTGTTGATAAACATACTAAACTTATTGTTATCAAGAAAAATATGTAATAATTTAAGCATCAAATAAGTTTTATTTAAAGGTCTTAGCTTGCTTTAGTTATCAAACTATAGGGTTGAACTCTTTTCATTACAAACTTCTCCTTATGGAGAAGTTCTCTTCGCTTTAATAACTAAGGCATAAATTATGAAGTGCTTTATGTAATTTTCATCTCCTAGAATTTTCTACCTTTATAAAGTAAGTGTGGTTGCACTTATCCTACAAAATCTCTTTATTTTCAATATTATCCATATTATTTTGGCTATTGAGACTTTGTTGATGAGTTCTATAGGCAAGATGTTGCATTCCTCCTCAGTTTTGAGGAAGAAAGAAGCATTTTTTTGTCAGAGGAGGAAAGTGGTAAGAAGATGAGAGGAGAGATGGTTTGATAGAAGAAGTTGAAGCTTAGATAATTTGTGTTGCTTCTGATTATTATGGTAGTGGTAGAATGCAAGGGTTCATATTTTGTTTAGGAGGATATTCATCTATTCGAAGAGCATCATTGGAGGTGGTAGAAGAGGGAGGATTAATACTTATTAGAGATTTGGAGAGGAGGGGTTAGGTGGTTGAGAAGCTAATAACTAATGGATTAAAATCTATCTCCATAAAGCTTTTTAAGAGGATGGTGGGAGTTTGTTAGGATGTAAAGGGAAAGGTCTAGCGGTTAAAAACTAGTGGTTAAGGGAAGGGTGAGATAAGTTTCGGCAATATGTTTCTAAAGAGAGGTTATACCCTCTCACTCTAGACTTCATAATTTCTATTAGTAAATTACATTAGAGTTTATTTCTGGTGTAGCTAGAATTATTATGAAAGATCATAGTTGTGATTTGCATAATATTTTAGGGTTCAATTTGTTAAGTATTTAATGTTAATTTAAGTGTTTAGTGTATATTTATATTTTAATTGTGTTAGTTTATGTGTTTAAATGTTTTTATAAGTTAATATGAGTCTTTAAGCTTAAATGTTATATTTTTTAGGTACCTTGATGTGTTTGTTAGTGTTTCAGGGTAAACGGCGAAGAACGGAGAAGTTTTAAAGAGTTTTGGGCCAAAAACATGGACCATAATTGTGGCACAACAAGACATGATAGTGACAGAAAGAGGCGAGCTGATAGGACCTAAGTCAAGATCGTGCCACTTCGGGCTCGATCGTGACAGAGAGGGCTAGTTGTTGGCCACGATCATGGCAAGAAGGGCCACGATCGTGACCTGCATTGGGCTAACTCAAAAACTTAAGTTTCGCGAGATTTTTCGAACCATTTTGACCCCGAATTAACCCTAAGGCTTCCAAGATATAAATTGAACATTACAAGACAGAATCAAGAGCCTAGGTAGAGCTTTCACATTAGCTAAATTTAGAAACCCTATAGAGCTATTGACTGATTTTAGGATGGAGACGAAGGAAGAGAGACACAGAGACAATGCTTGATGCGAAGTACTTCCCAAAACAGGTGGTTTCCCACCGTCGCTGCCTCCATTGATCTATTGCAGGCGTATTTTCCAATTTATTTCAGTTTTATTGATGTATGAAATTAAGATAATTATTAAGAATACGTTATGTCAAATGTTAATTATTTTCTAAACTCACCTTCGAGATTTTGTCTTTGATTTTAATTAAATATGATTTATTTCATTTTTATTTGAGTTATTTTTGATTCAATATTTGTTCTTAATAATTCAACAATAAACTGAGAGGGTGAGTTGAGTGAATATCATCAAATTGGGCTAACGAGATTTAGGTAATTTGATAGATAAGAATTGAATCAAACCAATGGAATCGTGTAACGAGAGGCCGAGCACATGTTTCCAGTAGGTTATTAGATGATTTTAGAACTAATTTAGGTTTTGGGCCAATTGTAAGTCGAGAGGTCAAAATTCCATAATTTAAATTAGCGATTATTAGTTAGGGTTTAAAGATTACAACTCGAGAGAGAGTAATCCACCCTAGGACTCTCTAGACCCAATAATTCGGTAATTGCATAATTGATTAGATTTTCATTAATTTCGTATTAAAACCCCCTTTCTCTCAATTGGTAGTTCCTAGGTTAATTCTTGATTTAGTTGTGTGATTTGCTATTTTGCTATTATTTCTAAAATTTAATTATCACAATTGCTTGTTGATTGATTAATTTTTTCATTTATTATTTATTTTAGATTGTTACGATTTAGTTCGACCTTAGATTTTAGGACTAGATTAACCCTCCTCGTGGGATCAATACCTTAGGTACTACGCTAATGACACATGCACTTGCAAAAATATCGAGGTTATAAATATTAAAATTTTTCATAGTGTAAGACCCCGATCAAGATTTTAGCGCCATTACTGGGGAGGCGATAGTTTAGTTCAATAGTTTAAGGCGTTTAGATTAGTTTTTAATTTTTGTTTCATTCTTTAATTTTTATTTTGGGAATCATGCTCTTGCATGAACACGAGTCACGAGAGGTTTGAGTCATGTAGTAGAGATGTTAGTTTTAGATATTACTCGACTAGAACGAATCCTTAGGAAAGCTCGGCAAGAAGAAGAAGAAGAATAGATAGGAAAATCAGTAATGGTCGAGGAATTTCAACAAAATATGGATCAGAAAGCAAATTACGGACAGGAACAGAAGACCCTAATGAACTTCATAAGGCTAGGTTTAGCCGGTTAAACCAAGGAGTGACTAAGCCTCCGATTCAAATGGTCTCGTTAGAGATAAAACTGACAACATACGTCAACAAAATGTGCAATTCTATAGATTGGAGAAACAGGATCCCAATGCACACATCGTTAGCTTCCTCGAGATCTATGATAACTTCTGGTATCATTAAATGTCAGAGGATGCAGTTAGAATTAGGCTTTTCTGTTTTGCACTTAGAGATAGAGCGAAGGCTTGGCATCATTCACTGTGCCCAGCTAACATCACAACATGATATTAGCTTGTGCGTGCCTTTTTGGAAAAGTATTTCCTATTAACCAAGACCACCAAGATAATTAAAGAAATTACTAATTTCTAATAAGGTGACGGGGAATCCAACTGTGAAGTATGGGAAACATATATGGACTTGCAGAGGAAATGGCCACACCATAACCTACTCAAGGAATTCCTTTTGTAAACTTTTTATAGTGGAGTTAACCTACAAATAAGAGACATAATCGATCTAACATCAAGAGGATCCTTGATGCGAAAAACTGTTGATGAAGTAGAGGACCTGATTGAGGAGATGGCAAATAATAGTTGCTTGTGGAAGAATGGGTGAGGAAGGTAACTGGTTACTTTTAGAGAGTATAAGGGAATTATCGCGGTCAATCAGAGGACAGAGATGCAAGAGAAGATCGACAAATTGACGCGATAACTAAACAATATGAAGGCTTCATCCTCAGCTTCGATGAAAGCTGCACAGTTGAATTGTGAGCTTTGTTGTCAGATAGACCATGATATCGTAGAGTGTTACCTAATGAAGGAGGATAGTCAAAAGCAAGTGAACTACATGGGAGACTCTAACACTTATATACCCAAGTGGAAGAACCACCATAACTTCTCCTGGTCAAAGAATAATGGAGGACAGTTCAGGCCTTAGGGATAATTAGACTTCCAGTATGATAAAGCAAGCTCGATGGAATCAAAATTAGATAAGATTTTAGATAATATTGGATGCATGAAGGAAGCATACGGGAGGCTTGAGAGCTCATCCATACACAATCTAGAAGTCTAAGTGGGGCAATTAGCAGAGGCAATGCCTACTTGGAATGTGTGAACTCTTCCAAGCAAGATTGAATCTAATCCAAAGGAACGTATTATGGTCATTAGTAAAACCCAGGAGGAGGAACCTGAGAAGGTAAAGGGAGGAGAATGTGAAGGAGAAAGTCAAGTAAATAAAGAAGACTTTTCAAGTGAGCCCATAAACGAGTCACTTAAGGCAACTTGACGTGTATTTCCATTTCCTATTGTGCAGTAGCGGGAGTTATATACAAAGAGTGAAGTAGAAAAATTACAAGAGATTGAGCAAAACAAGATCGAGGAAGTGACAGAGTAAGTACAGACGAAGCTCAAATTACAGGAATCCATCAAAAAGAAGGTCAAGGGGTGACAATTAGAAGACAAACCCAACATCACATAGAAGAAAGATGATACAGAGGACTTTTTCATCTCTTACAGCATCAATAGAATAATCATAGATAGGGAATTCTTGGATTTAGGCGCGAGTGTAAACATGATTCCCTACACTTTTAGTTTCAAGGTAGGGTTAAGAGAGTTAGTACCCACCAAGTTTTTGGTAAAGATGGCCGACAGAACTAAACATAAACTAATGGGGATTATAAAGGATGTTTCAGTAAAAGTTGATAAATATACCTTTTCGACAGACTTCTACATCTTGTACAATAGCAAAGATGTGGACACCCTGATAGTTCTTGGATAATAATTCTTAGCCACTGCACATTCAATCATTGATGTCGATGGGTGCAAATTAACACTGCAAATATGAAAGGAGAAATTGACCTTCAAGGTAGCCAGAAGAGAGTACAAATCACCTTCACCTCCAATGGATATCAAGGAACTCAAACCTTGAGGAGAATGGGAAGATGTCAAGGATTCAGGGATTGCTTTCAGGAAGAAGCGCTCACGACGAAAAAAGCGAGGAAAGGAGAATTGTAAGGAAGGTGGGACCTGTAGTATGGTAGCTCGAGTGCAAACTCTACGATTAATGACTATGTTACCATTGCACCATTCATCCCGACCACTGTGAGCTTGAAGGAGCATCGAGCTATCGGTGTTAAAAGAAGCACTGCATGGGAGGCAACCCATGGAAAAGTAGTTTTTTGATTGTTTCTGTTTGAATGTTTGAATTCGATAGTTAGGATTATTTCATTTTTTATTTTGAATAAAATCAAGAACGAACAGGGTTTTGAAATATGTGGATGATATATCAAGCACGAAAAGAGAAGTAAAAGGGGCCGCGAAAGAATTGAGAAGTGAAATGGGAAAGATTGGAAAAAGAATATGAAAAAGATAGGAAGTGGTGGTAAGTTGCAGGCCAGGATGTAGAAAGAGGGAAGGCTCATATCTTTAAAAGAACTATTACCATGTTATACTTTTTACCACCTATATATTCAGTTCTAACTTCACTTTCATTTTTACTTTCTCTGTCTAGAATTTAAGCATCCAAACACTCTTACATCTCTCTAAAAATTTTTCAACCCCTAAATTCTTCCAAATTCTACCCAATTATCCTACATATTAAACAATTAGCATGATGGGAACCATATGGACGATAGTAAGTTGTGGGACGTGGATGAAGAAATCGTACAGTAAACTTTGACGTGTCCTTCCTAATCTACACAGAGAAGGAAGGTACTCGTTTTCAATTCCTTCGTGCTAGACAAATTATAGTTTCTAAGTACTTTGATTTTGACATAATTGATAGGCTAGAGTTGCATGAGTGAGTAGAAAACCTAGCTGAGAGGATCCAGTGGGCTCAATTCATATGATTTCAATTTCCTGTTTATCAGGGGCTTACACTAAAATTTTTCACTTCCTTGACCTACGACCCTAGGAATCTAAAAGAATTGTGGTTTAGGATGGGAGGATGAGCCTATGAATTAAGTGTAGAAATAATGTGCGAGATGTGTGGATTCCTTGAATCCTCCATCATCGATCTTCATGAGGATTTTTATCCTTCTCAGTACTGGAATGTGCTTATTGTTCATCTGCTTGAATTCCTCAACCATCACCACTTATGGCGAGTTGAGATCCTTCATTCCCACAACATGGAACTTAAGGAAATCAACGAAAAGATACATGTCAGAGTTAGGGTCGGTCAAGTAAGTTCGAGCTTAGTGCCGCCTTGGTAAGTAGAGGAGGACTCTAACAGTGAAGAGTCCAAGGAAGAGGAAGAAAAACATGGTTGGAAGGAGGTTTTGGATGCAATATCTGAAACTAACAACACGTTTGCAGAAAACACTAGAATGGTAAAGGAGATGGCTTAGATACAACACTGCCAGAGCCAGGACATCGTTCAGATCCACCAATATTTCGAGGCTCAAGGTGTTCAATTGCCGCGTCCAACACCATCACCACCTCAATCTCCATAGGATTTATGCCTAACCCATTTATTTATTTTTTCTTTTTTTCAAATTATCCTTTATTTCTAATTTTTTGTTATTTATTTTATTTTCTATCTACTTTAATTTTTGTTTTTTCTTGTCTTTTATGCAATTGTGTGTTCCCTTCATACATTCAGGACAATGTGTTGTTCAAGTGTGGGGAGAGATTATGTGTTTTACTTTGAATGTGAATTTTGCATATTGTATGATAGTTATTAGTTTGCATTTTGTGAAATGTATGTATGTGTCAATGGCTTAGATGAAGTGAAATTTATCAATTTTGAGCATAGTCTATTAGGTTGTAAATAATCATTAGCTTGTAAAATTACTGAATTAGGAGTCTTTGGATAAATATATAGCTTAATTAGGATTTAGTGTAAATTTTGCACCCTATAGGTTGTCACATGCCTTCATAATTCGAGGCCTTTTAACTTAAGTAACTTAACTAGTATTTTTCATAGAAATGTGTAGCTTAAACATCAAGGTAGGTAATAAATGAAAAAAAGTAATTTTGTTGTTAAATAAGTCACTATTCCGTTTGCTTTCGAGTTATGAATAGAGCTAGTAGTGTAACACCCCACTCTCGCTGGACCCGAACCCGATATCGATAGTGATATCCGAGTTCGTAACCAGCGAGGGTGGTGTGCCACATCTCTAAACAATCAAAAGTCGGTATAATTTTTTTGGAATACGCGCAAATCAATAATCACAAAATTTTGGCCCACTTTTATTTAGAAACATTTTGTTTACAAGAATCACCAAGATTTTGTTTTATATCATAATTTCAATTAGCTTAAACTGAAAACGAAACATATTACATTTTAATCAATTTCTTTTGCAAACCCTCTCTCTTTTTTTTTGAAATCACAAACATAAAGTATAGAAAGTTGATAACTAAATTGGCCCATTTTATTTTATAACCATTTTCAAACATAACGCTACAATCAACAAAATTTTT
>JANZXR010000002.1:32093465-32114967 GCA_027575705.1 Erythroxylum echinodendron
ATCATCTAAACAATGCATTAGCTAATTAGCTAACTTGAAACTCTAAATTATGGATGGAATAATCATGATTCTTTGTAATTTGGTCAAATTTAGTTTCCATCCTCTTTTGGACACCGTTGTGGATCATGAATTCAGAATTTAAAACATCCATCATTTTTGTCCATCTTTGGTTCCGAAAAACCAAACCTATCTTGATGAAATTTTTATAAGCCTTGAACTCTTATTTGATTTCTTACACTATTAAGCCAAGACAAATTTAGGTGGTTCTTCAACCTAGGATAGTAAGTATTAGCATAGGAATTGTTACCTCTTTGACCATACTGTGTTATCAGAAAGTTAAGCTACTCTATATTATTGTTTTTGGCTAGGAAGCAATTATCTGTGATATGATTTTCTTGTTCATATAACTTGGATCCATAGTAAATTTCCTTAAGTCGACTAAATGATGTGGTTTTCAGGATGTTCAATTATTTGGTTAAATTTGTTAACTTAGCCTATAATATTGTCATAGAATCCATATCAAGCACCCCCTTTGGTCTCTAAAGGTTGGCTGCTTTTTACTTCTTTCTGATGTCTAAAGATGGCTATTAGTTTCCATCTCTTATAATAATTTATGTGTTACTTCAATCATTTTCATCATTCAAGAGACACTAAATGTAACATTAATGGTGCCTCATATGGGTGTAATCACTCTATTGTAAAACATTAACAAGAGGAACTCTTTGGAAATTTGTGATATGGACAACCCTTTTGCACTTGAATCACTTCCATGCTTTATATAAAGACTACCCTTTGTTTTTCTAAAATTTTGTAATTTTCTTTATAAGCACTATAGTATTTATTAAATGGATCTACTTAGCTAAGAAGGCTCACACTAGCTACTTTCATGTTTTGATATGATAGGAATAAATCATACTATGCTTTTCAAAGTGTTTACTGTATTTTTAAGTGTTTCTAAGATGATTATCATGTGTGTAGGTTTAGAATTATGTTATCATTAGTGTTGTTTTTTCGTTCTAAGTGCTTATTTGTTTTAGAGCATAAATTTATTCTTAATTTTATGTTTATAAGTGTTGGAAATCAAGACATTGAAGAATGAAGAAAATGTGAAGTATGTCATGATCGTACATAAGGAGCATGATCATGACTGGCACTGTATGAACTGCATGGCTCTCTATCACAGTTATGACATCTATTGGTTATAAGATTTCTTGATAATGATTTATTGAGGGGTTGATTATTAGTTGCTAGTCTTTTCTTACCAGAAACAGGACAAAATTTAGATGGAGATTATATTTTAAAGGGATATGATGTTTGTGTAATTTTTGGATATATTAAGACTAATGGAAGTCTAGTTTTAGGGGGCATAAGAATCTTGAAATTTGGATCTTTATAGAGAGAGTTATGATTAAAAGAAGACAACTTGTTCATAAAGGAACATTAGGAAGAAAAGGATGTAAAAATGGCACATAAGGTTAGGTTAACTTGATGGTTGAGGAGAAATTGAGCTGAATTAGTAAGTGAATTAGTGACCTATTGACATATTTTAGAATAACATTTATGATGATTGATTAAGGATGAATTTGGTTGTGGTGTTGGTGTTGATTGTGTGTTGGGAATTTAATGAATGGATTGGTTATGTTCTGTTTTGATTTTGATGCTTAAAAGACTATAATTGTGAACAACTGAATGAACGATTTGAATTGGAATTAGAGATGAATTGATGAGGAATTGAAATATCTTTAAGATATAATTAAGGTATAATTGATGAACTATCATGAAGGTGTCAAAATTTGAAAGAAAAGTGGAAGGAAAGTGAAGGTGAACTTTCAGTTCACCCATCCCACAATCGTGGGAATTGTATTGATTCCTTCTCATGATTGAGGAAAATCTTGACAGTGAGAAAGAATTTTGTTGTGTTCTAGTAAGGATAAGGCACTATACATAGGTTTATTTAGACTTCATTGAGGCTCAATCATGATTTAGAAAACATTGCAAGATAGTATATACACTCAATTGACATGTTCCAAGGTATAAAACATTTTTACTGATCATGTTGTAATTGTGTGTTGATTTTGTCTTGAATTTTGTTTTGATGGACTATAATTAGTAAATTGGGAATTTATCATTTCAATTGATGTAAGTGATGAGGTGATATGTGCATCTAGTCTAAAAAAAATGTTAAAGAGCAAAACAAATTGATACATGGAAATTTAGGTTGATTAGGCCTATAAAATGATGACATATGACATTGGAAATAAGTGACAAATGGCACTTTAAAACAATCGTGGCAAAGAGGCTGAATTAAATGAGGCATGATTGTGCCTCCAAATCATGATTGTACCAGAGGTTTTTCCAAGCACAAAGCTTTTCATATTTTCAGGGTTCTAGGCTACTTTTGGAAGCAAACAAAGTTGGGAAACCCTAGACACAACCCTATAATCCTAAAGCAATATATAAGAACATGAAAGTCACCAAAAAGATGCAGCAACCATGCATCAAAGTGGAGAAATCAAACAGGAGCTTCAGAAAATTCTAGCATTCCAGATCAAAGAATCAACAATTTTTTCTTTTACTTTCTTCATAATCCTTAGTGTGTACTTGGATTTACATAATATTTAAAATGTATATGGATTTTTAAAATATAATTAGGAATTATTTTGTGAACTTTAACTATTGTTAATTTTAGTATATCTTTCGATTTTTATGATAATTGTCATGTATATACTTGAGTGAGAAAAGTAATTAGTGCTAAGGTATATAACGAGAGTTGGCAACTTAATAGACCCATAATTATCAAATTAACGATCCCCATAATTATCAAATTAACGATCAATTGAAAAGAGATCTTGGTTATAACATTAATTATCTAATAGATTGCTTTAGATATATTGAATGAGTAGTTTGTGAATCTAAAGATTCAAAATCTATAAATATTAATTTCAATTAGGGTTAATTAATTAGATCTTGAGAGAGAGTAATTAAAAATTATGGAAATTTAGGATAAAATATAAATTTGATCAACAAGATTAAGGAATCAAAATAAAGATACAATAGTTCCTAAGTATTAAACCTTGATCAAACCCTAATTTTATTAGCGGCTTACTTGTTTATTTGCTTACTTGTTTCATTTATTTATCTATTTTCATTTCTATTATCTATTTTAATTCAAATAAATTTCTTAATACCTTAAATAAATTTAGATTCAAATTGTTTAGTTGTTTATATTCCTTGTGGGAATGATGATATTAATACTACAATATACAATATATAGAACGTCACAAGTTTTTGGCATCATTGTCATGGATTTTAGCATTTAGAAGGTCTGAATTCCTTTGATTTAAGGAATCAATATCCTCCTTGTGTCCTTGTGATTACATGAACACAAGAATTACCCAAAATTCAAGCAAGGTTAAAGAAACTCCAACTCTCGACATCACAAGGCAAGAGTAAGAGATCCGAAAAGCTGAACGTCAAAAAAAGAGAGAGAATGATAGCAAAAGAATTAAATCACGGATAGCATTAGAGAATAGTTATGGAGCTCAAAAGGTTAGGGTTCAATAGGAACAAAAGGAGTCACTCAACCACTAATTCAACCAAATTCATTCAAGATCAAACTAACACTGTTGAATTTGCTACAGCCTAATGTGTAAGTTTATAATTGAGTCAATGAGGATACCAATGCTCATCTAGTGAATTTCCTAGAAATATGTGACACCTTCCAATATAATGATATGCTAGAAGATGTTGTTAGGATGAGGCTCTTTCCTTTTACACATAAGGATAGAGTCAAGGCGTGGTACAATTCACTCGACCCAATCAACATAGAAGTGGTTGGTGTGAGTTTTTCTAGGTAAGTATTTCCCTCTGATGAAGACTACATGAATGATAAAGGAAATCAACAATTTGAAGAAAAACAAGGGGGAATCGTTGTACGAAGCACAGAAGTGGTATAATGACTTACAATGGATATGTCTTCATCATACCTTACCAAAGGAATTCCTATTGCAGACTTTTTTTTCGTAGAGTTAATCCACCCATGAGGATCCTGAATGCATAAAATGGTTGGGGAAGCAAAGACTTGCTAGAGGAGTTAATGAATAATAGTTATCTTTGGATGTTAGACCAAAGTAGACAACAGTCAACCTTTTGAGATTAGAAGGGAATGATTTCTATCGATTTAGTGACAGGACTGCAGGCTAAAGTTGCTAATTTAACATAACATTTAAATAACCTAAAATCCTCGTCTTTTGCTCCACCTAAAGCAATTCATCATGGATGCAAGTTATACAGGCAAGGAAGTCACAGCAAAGCTAATTTCTTCTTAAAGAAAAAAAATAATGTCAACCAACTCATCTATATGGGCGCACAGTTTGGTCGAGGAGGAGAGAATAATCCCTATTTAAGCATATACAATCTTAAGTTGAGGAAACACTCAAATTTTTCTTGGTTCAACAATACAGGAACTCAGTTAAGGAATCAAGACCCACCAGGATTTCAGTAAGAGAATTCCAATACAATAGATTCTAGGATGGAAAAACTTATGGAGATGATGAATTCTAAATTTACGAATGTAGAAGGGAAGTTCGAGCAAGTTTCGAAAAAACATGCCTCTTCTATTCACAACCTAAAAGTTTAAGTCAACCAGCTTGCGAATGCATTATCTACAAGAAATGTGGGGAGTCTACTAAGTAATACTAAAGTAAATCAAAGGGAGCAACTCAAGGAAATCACACTTAGGAGTGGGAAAGGGATAAAAGAATCAACAGAAAAAACAACCTAAAATTCACCTTTAAAAGGACTAAGAAAAGTAAAAAGGGATACAGCAAAGAATGAGAGTCCTCCTTAAGTTGCTCCTCAGCTATACCCATCTAAAATTCCATTCCTACAAAGATTTCGAAAGAATAAATTGGATACAAAATTTGGAAAGTTTGTGGAGAAGCTGAAGACTTTGCAAATTAACTTATCTTTTATGGAGGCATTGGGACACATGTCCAAGTACATGAAGTTTCTGAAATACATATTAACATACAAGTAGACTTAAGAAGATAACTAGACAGTAGCACTAACAGAGAGTTGTAGTTATATTATCACTAGTCATATGCCTTCCAAACTAAAGGACCCAGGGAGCTTTATAATACCCTGTGTGGTTGGTGAATTAGAATTTAACAAATTTTGGTGCGTTTAGGCCCAATTATCAACCTTATTCCTTTATCAATCTTTAGGAAACTAGGATTAGGCAATATGAAGCTAACTTCGATGCTTATTTAGTTAGCAGATCAATTGCTCAAGAGACCTTTTAGTTTGGTGGAAGATGTTACAATTAAGGTGGATAAATTCATAATTCTTATGGACTTTGAAGTATTATACTTTGAAGATGATAGGAAATGTCCACTAATTCTTAGATGTCCATTTGTGAACATAAGGAGAGTGTTGATTGACATTCATGAAGGCAGACTTATTCTTTGGATTGGTGATAATCACGTGGAGCTCAATATAAACAAAGTCTTGAAAAATACAAAAGAAAGTAGCTCTTATATAAAGATCGATATCTTGGATGTATGTATTAAAGAGTAAGAGGAGAGCTGCGGTAAAGAAATAAGTTTAAGAAAGTGAGTTAGGAGGAAGTTAAGACTAAAGAAGAGGGTGAGATATAGAAGTTGGTTGCTCCAGTATATGAAGACATACTAGTAAAAACCGAAGCACCCATACCATCCATCATTGAAAACCCACCAACTTTAAAGTTGAAGCCTTTACCCACACACCTAAGGTATATGTTTCTTGGTAAGTGTCAAACTCTACCCATCATTATTTCTAATCATCTTGATGGGGAACAAGATAGTAAGGTGGTGAAGATCATAAGGAAGTGAATGAAGGCTATGAGATGGAAGATATTCGATATATGAGGTATAAGTCCTAATGTAGTTATACATAAGATTAACCTCAAGGAAAGAAGTAGAGTTGTGATGGAATGTCAACAAAGATTAAACCCTCATATAAAGGAAATGTTCAATAAGGAACTAGTCAAGTTGTTAGACGTGGATATCATATACCTGATATCAGATAATGAAGGGTTAGCCTCAGTTTTCCCTTAAGTCTTATTTAGTTAAAATAAACTCTTTAACTAAACCTGGCTATCAAACAACTTAGAACAAGTTCTTTAGATTTAATAGGACAATCGCATTATGAGTTAGGAAAATAGATTAATTAAGGTAACAACCACATAAGCTCATGTCATTTAACCAAGTTTACATTATCCCTAATGATTCAACACCATTAGTGAAGGAGAGTCATAAGTCTATGCATCACATACATGGCAAGGCAACATAAGTATTGAAATCAAAATTCTAACCCCATAACATTCCTAGAAAATCGAGAATCTATGTGCATGTATAAATAGATTATAAGAACATGAAATTACAACATATGTTCCGTACAAATACTCCTCCTTTCTTGAATCTTCTCCTTATCTGGGTTGTAGCAAACACCAAACACCTTCCTTGGCCTCAAGAGAGCATGCAAAGATGAAGAAAAATCAATGTGTAAGGGTGGTTAGGGCACCAAACAAGATGAGTTCAAGTAGATGCTCTAGTGAGAGTTAGATCAAGACCAAGTTACATGTAATTAATCTCATACAACAATTGCTTAATATTGCATGAATAAATTTTAATATCACTCCTCTCAACTTTCAAAACTTTTCTGGCTTTAGCTTCTCTATCGAGTGTATTTCTTAGGTAAAATTTTGTGTGTGTATATAAGTGAAGAACTCATTTATGTACCACCTGTCATTAAGTTAGTCATGATCGTGGCCTATAAGACGAAATCGTGGCTCGCTTAATTGACAGCCATGCACACTTTGGTTTTCATCTAATATTTTATATGTGTGACCCTTAGGTTCCTAGTTATTTTGATCATTTGAATTAAATCTTAATCTGAGCAAATCATAAAGGTTTCATAATGCCAATTTACCGGAATGTAAGTGCATTCACACTCGAACTCTTTAATAGTTAATTATCCAACTTACGAGCCTTTCCATAGTCAATTACTGTGCAATTTGTCCCTTTACCATTCTGTACCCCACTTGGTTTAAAGTATAGGCTATGTGTCAACTCCGACTAGACTGACTATGTCAGATCTAGTCCAAATGATGTTAGTTCTTGTCCTGAGGATCTCATTACTCTATGTGTCATTGAAGACTCTCTTTATGAAATATAATTGCTCTAGCTAGATACTCTCGAGTAATGAACCCGACAAAAGGCCACGGGTATCCTCTCTTTCTATCAGAAGTAGTGAATCCTTTATTGACTACCCAATTACCTTCAAATACCAATAGTTGTACCCAATCATCATCTTATGAGCGACCTCATCTTGAAGCAACAAGGAATGATGTCAAAGCAAAGAATTAGTGTCCATGATATCCTTAAATACCTCAAGTATAAGGATATTTGTACCTTTGTTATGATGAAATTAATCACGGACATTTGATAGATCATCCTTATGACAATCTCACAGCAGGTCATCCAATGTACTTACTACTCTTAGTAAGCATCCACATGTTAACTCCAAACATGCCATGCTTATAGTTTATGAGATCTACTACTTGATCCAATCAAGGAGTATAAGATGTGCTAGTCTATATGGATTAACAATGTCCTATCTCATTAATAATATGACTAGGGATAATCTAGATACTAACATAATTGCATATGATAGGACTGTCATTATCATGATCTCATTATGATTTCCTTTATGCTATGTTTTGTATCATGGACTTCCTTAATTCAATTTAAGATAGACATTAATTCATCGACAAATGAACATCAAATTAATGAAAATTGCCTTTCGCTTTATTAATCAAAATATAGTTTATACAAAAGTACTAAAGGTGATTGCCTTTAGAGCACTACTTTAACAACTAGTCGCCACAAATGAATCGAAAGCACAATGATTATTTGTTGCATTCAAGATTCTAGCAATAAGTTTTCATAAAAACAACCTAATAAAGCATTCAAATCATTCTTACACAAATACCCAATCAATATACATAGGATAACATAAACAATCCCAAAAGAGAGTTACACAGTGAATATATGCCCAAAAGTGTTCTTCGACTTCGATTTCACCTTGAAATCGGATTGAGAAAGCCTAACCCTCCATAGGTCTCTAAAGAATGAGTGCTCTGCCCCTCCTTTGCTTCCAAAACCAATCCATACTTCATTAACCCCTCAAATGTCCATTTATATGGAAAATTAGGGTTCTGGAAAGATGCACGGTTCTTTTCACAGTTGTTCATCCAATCGTGCAAACTAATAAATTGTTGATTTTTGTATGTGAAGATACATGTTTAGATTGTGTATCCAACCGTGTAAGTCCAAAAAATGCATCTCCTAATGTATACATGACCTTGTATCTTTCAGATCATCTTGAAAACTTCATTTTCTTACATTTTTGTCTAATCTTCACTTCAACACATCTTCTTCTTGTTCCACAAGGACAATTGAGTGTGAACATCAAGAGGAAGACTCAAAGAATGTGCTTTTAACTCACTTTAGCTCTTCAACTTCCAAATTGTAACTTAAATCAAATATGAATCAAAATGAGTTTCTTAAACATTTCATAGCATTAATCACTAAGTGTTATGAAATAAATGTGCAATTAATTATGCACAAATAAACAATTATTAAAAAATGATTGTATTTTTTCAGTAAACTCAGGCATAAGTAGTACGTGTTAACTCTTCATAAGATCTTACGGTCCATTATCAGAAAAGATTTTAAAGTTATAGGTTGTTTCTTATTAGCCTAGCAACGAGAGTCAAATGGTAATCATTTTATGTTCCTCTCGGTATTTATGGAATAATATGGACATACATACATAATTTCCTTATTGTATTCCATTGCAGATGAAGACACACCGAACATGCATGGATGACACGTGTATATTGATGCAGTTGCTACCTGTCAGCTTTATGCTTATAATTCTTATATTCTGCGACCGCATAAAGGGGCACCTGGAACTACTTTTCTATTCTACTTTACATATATAGTGGAAAGGAATACATAAAAGAAGATTATATAGAAGTCTATCCAAACTGAAAGAAAGCTTTATACAGCTTATAATCATCCATTTGTTGTTTTATTGGGATTTTTCTTCCATATATTGTGAATTGGTCTTCCAGTTTTTATGGCTTCTCGCAAAGTTGGGCTCTTTCTCTCTGCCATTGTTTACGCTGTTCTCTTGCTCTCTTCTCCTGTTCAAAGTGATGGTAACTAGTTCTTCATCTTTGTGTCTGTTTCTGTTTATTCTTTTGTATGTTGTTTCTGTGTGATTGCATGTGAATCTTATGCTTCTTATTATGTTCTTTCTTTTTAGGCTGCGATTTTTGTTTCTTAACTAATTTTATGCGAGGATCCAAGTCTTGGAATATAATTATACTCTCCAAAAAGATAGTCATTGAAAATACTTTAGACGTAAAAGGAAAGAATTCTCACGTACACAAAAAGAAGAAAGAAAAAGAAGAAATTGGGTTGGTTAACACATCCAAGGCACAAAATAAATACTAATAAATAAGAGAAACCCCATCAGTGTGCATTGTCTAGGCACATACAAGAGGATGAAGTTCCTTTCTTTCAGTTTTAACGTGCATGGACCAAGACAGGCTCTTAAGTTCAGAATATAGTGCAATCACTAAGCGCTTACCTTTCTTGAATCCATTAGGTAATTTTAAGATAGATTATGTCTTTTTTTTTGTTGATATATTTGCAGATGAAGAAGACAATCTTCTTCAAGGCATCAACAGTTACAGGACAGCCACGAGGTTATCGCCTCTCAACATGAACAAGAAGGCAGGATGTCTAGCTGAAGAAGTCGCAGAAAAGCTAGAGGACAGACCATGCTCTGCCACCAACGCCGGCGCCACTTTTCAATTGGACAACTACCCTGAAATATTGAACAAGTGTGGCATCGACCCTAACAACACCAGAGACGGTGTCATACTGCCTGTTTGTGTACCCAAATTGGTGCCAACTCTGGTACTAACCAACTATACTCACACACAGTTCGCTAGGTATTTGAACGATTCCAAATACACCGGTGCCGGAGTTGGGTCGGAGGAAGACTGGATGGTGGTGGTTCTTTCCACAAACACTCCCGGTGGTAGCTTTGCAGGGGCTAGTAGGTTGGTTTCCAGAATTAATTTCTGTCATTGTCTGGTTGGTTTTTTTGTGGGAGTGCTTGTTTATATAGTCTAGTCTCCTGCAGACATATGTTGCGAGTATGACTGTAGTCGCAAGAGTTTGTTGCTGGTTAAAATTTCAAGTGTTGTGTTCTCGTGCTGTCTTACTCGAAGATGAAACTTTGAGTGGCTTGTCCCATTCCCTGGATATTTTATTAGTGTTACGGAAACTAACTAGTTCTACGCAGCTGGGAGGCATTAGTTTATGTTTTAGATTCTCTTTTTTTTTTCATATAACAATACCTTGACTTAATTTTAGATTATCCCACTTAAGAATCACTAGGAGATTACTTACTACTTGGTATTAGTTTATTTTTTCGATTCTCTTTTATTTTACGTAAGCAATTCCTTAACGATCATTCCATCTAAGGGCAACCTTCCTTTTATCAAACTTACTAGACCGTTCGAAACTTCGGATGTTCTATGACTCCGGTATTATTACCAAAAAAAAGGATTTATGTTCGTGTCATTGGCTCTCAACACAGCGATCGTAGTTTCATTGCAAGTGGATAAAACATATCCAGCTTTCGTGGAATTATATTAATAATATATATATATGTATGTGTGCATTTTTTAGTTGGCGGAACAATTTTCCATTTCGTTTAATTTTTGATCTCATATATCTTTGAAACTTTAATCTTAGATAAATTAATATACAAAAGTTTTTAGTTGTGAACGATCAAAACTTATTGAAGGGTTAACAAATAAATTTGAAGATGCTTTCCTTCCGCCGAACCTTATCCATATCATGTGCACTAGATTTGAAATTTATGGCACGTATTCGATATCAGAATCGAAGAAATCAAGTTTAAAGGTTAATTAATACAATTTTTATAACAGGCAATTTTAGATAGTTTGAATACGTTTGTGAATATGACCAGCTTTTTGTGTTTTAATTTTTCAAGGAAGTGACAATTTTATAAAGAAAATTAATTGGATATTAGGTTAACTAATTGAATAGATACTTGTTAGCTCAAGGCTTCTAATTTAATGAATTTGATTTATTTACGTTCCAAGTTCAAATATATTTAACTACATTATTCAAAAGGTAACAATATAAAAAAGGATATATAACTTTTTATTCAAAAGGTAACAATATAAAAAAGGATATATAACTTAGTTACGTGTTTAAATGAGAGGATAAATGTCGAACAACTCCTATTTTATAGGAACCAACTTAACAAATTCATTCAAACAGTTAGAAATGGTTTTACAAAATTTGGGATGGATATTTAAGTATAGATGATGAAACTTGCTATCGACCTGATTCGACAGTTGGCTTTGAGACAGTTAAAAATTTATCTCAAAGCCAAAAATGTATCCAAACGTTTGGATATTTGAAGATATAGTATAGCATATTCAAAATTGACTTAATTAGTTAGTTCAAGATAAAATTGAGGCATCGACTAGTATACGTGAAGAAAATTTCAAAAGGACTATTGAAGAGAACTACTATTTTAAGGAAGAGCGGCTGCATTAACTCATTATCAGATTTAAAATATATTAGTAGCAGCTATATCTAGACTTGAAAGCCATATCTTTATCTACCCTATATGTTTTAGAAAGTGAAAACACTCTATTGAGAGAGATTATCCATTGTAGCTTATATTGAGCAAACTTTATTTTCAATTGTTGAGAGCTTATAGAAACTTGTCAAATATTATTAGTGTAAAAGGTTGAAGAACTTCGTAAAAGTTGTATTTATGAGCTTGGAGAGGCTTATCAAATCACTACTTAGAGATTTTACTGAAATGCTCAAGTGAAATACTTAGGCAGTAGAGGTAGGTTTGGTTATAAGTTAAACCAGTACAAATTAGCTGCTTCCTCTTCCTTAGCTTTTAAATTTCTGCACTATAGCAACTATTGTTTTCAAATTGCAAGAGGCTCCTTTCATTGTAACTTTTAACGACCACCTATTTTTCGTGCAGATTCATAGGAACTTATGAAAAATTTCAAGCCACACATAGTTCAACCCCTTTTTGCGTGTGTTTACTTTATCATTTTGTATCAAAGCACGATTTCACATTATTGTGTTTTATAACACATGATAGATCATGGAAAACAACTTGAGAAGTCTTTACAGACAATCTGTCTCAAAGTATCCTCATTTTAATGGAAACAATTATTTCTATTAGAAGGAGAATATGACAATCTATCTCCAATCTGTAGATATTGAAGTCTGGCAAGCTATCAAAGTAGGAGCTACATTTCCTACTACTGACAATGTGGAGAGATGGACTGATGTTGATGGAAGAAATGAGCAGTTGAATGCAAGGCAAGACTTCATCTGATTTATGCACTCTCATGAAGAATACAAAAAGATATCCTACTATTCTAAAACAAAAGAAATTGTGGGATAAACTTTAGGTTACCTTTGAAGGAACAAATAAGGTAAAGAAACATATGATAAGTCTTTTAGTATGGCAATATCAAACTATTAACATGAAACTAGGAGAGAGCATAGGCGAATTTTTCAGAGATTCAACAAAATCATCACAACCTAGAACTTAGGAAAGACATATCCCAATGATGAGTTTATAACAAAGATCCTAAGGTCATTGCCAAAAGAGTGGCCCAAAGTGATGGCTTTAGAAAGTTTAAAGGATCTAGAAACTATTTCACGTGATTGGTTAAGAGGAAATTTGATGATCCATAAGATAGAGCTTAGACGAGATGAAGGATTCTCTTACAGAAGAGGAATGACTTTGAAAGTTGCTGATGAATCAACTCCATCTAATGGTGATGAAAGCAAAACTAAGTTGCAGACAGATGGAGATGATGAATTCAACCTTATGGTCAGAAAGTATGCATTTTTTACAAAAAGAAGCTAGTGAAGAAAAGAGAAGGAAATAAGAAAACTGGAAACATAGTTTCATTTCAAAATGTAGTAGCAGCAATAGCACTAGTAGTACATAGAATAATCAAATTATATGATATCACTTTTGATATACGCTTAACTGATTATGCATTTTAATCCATAACACTTAGTGATTAATGATATGAAAATGCTTAAGATACTCACTTTAGTTCATATTTGCATTTAGGTACAATTTGGAAGCGAAGGAGCTAAAGTATGTCAAAAGAATTATATTTGAATCATTTTCAGAAGATTCACACTCACTTGTCTTCATGGGATAACATGAAGAAGAATTAGAAAAGAGGAGACAAGAAAATGCATGAAGATGAAGAGTATATGTGAAAAGAGTGCTAGAAATTAGTCACCACCTGTGTCATAGGGGTGAAACATTAGTCATCCCATGCAAAGGTTTCTCATAGGGGTGACACATTAGTCACCTCCATACAAAGGTGTGTCACACCACAGGGGTGACATATTAGTCATATCCATGCAAAGGTGTGTTATAAGTGTGACGATACACTGCCACCTCACTAAACCCTAAGTTTTTAGTATTAAAACGATGTTTTGTGATGGTAGAACCTATGTTTCATTTGGGAAAACATTGGAGCTCTCAATTTTGAGGTTTTAGGAGAATGAACAGGAGTAAACCTCTCATTCTTTGGAGAGTGATAAGTGTAAATTGCATCATATTTTAGGGCTTAGTTTGATATGTAATTAATTGTTAATTAAATCATTTAGTGTGTGTTTACGTTAGAATTATGTTAATTCTTCACAAAAGTTGTAATTTATTCTCTTATATTTCAAATGATATAAAGTTAAAAAATTTTGGATGTGGGAATTGAGAGATATGAGTTGTACAATTTGACATCAGGATCATGTACAAGCCAAAGTTTCAAATGTGCTAAGTTTGTAGTATTTTGACCATAACTCATAGAATAATGAACCAATTTGAATGATCTTGGTCTCATTAGAAACTTAAGAGAAGCAGAACAATTTTCTAGAAGAAAGTATCCTCAAATTACTTCATTTTCTTGGTCAAAAAAAACATGTAATGTTGACCCGAAAGTTGTTATAGGAAAAATCTGAATTGACCAAGGAATTATGAATTTTAATTTTTAATGGTTTTATTGAGGTATGAACCATAAGCATAAATGATACTTATGTGAGTTTGGATATACAAATGTTTACATGATAAGAATAATAGAGCGATACCCGAGATTGTCATGAAAATGCATTGTGCATACTTCATATACATATATGTGCAGTAATAAACACTTATAATTGTGCCAAATTGTGATAGGTGTATATTGCATGATATAGAGGAGCAACTGGATTGTCAACATCCAGACGTTGCTGCAACTTCTAGGAATTAGCTTCGAGAACAACCTGTGAGTAACCTAGAAGGTCTTACTCTATTAATTGTTTATATTGGATTATGTTTGAATTATCTTATGAATGTGAAATTGATTGTGTTGATTCCGAAAAATTGATTGTTCGAGGAGTTCTATATTTGGGACTGTATTGGAAGTGTTACTTGAATCTAAATATGACTGAATATTTGTTCTCAACTTCAATGTTAAATGCCGGACTAAAACTCCGATGACAAATGTGAATAAGAAATAATGTGAATGTGACTGAATGAGTGTAATCATTGGATATGTATGATACATTTCATTATATGAATACATGAAAGATAGTGGCAGTTGTGACCGGAGTCGCCAGTAAAAGAGTTTAAAGCTCAGAACATGATAAGAGCCTTTGGCTCAGTTGTGCATGTACCCAATATCCACTAAGGGATATGGGACATTAATTGATACAACTCGGTATCCATAAAGGGATATGAGGTAGTAAAAAGGCAGTTGGTCACAATAAAGTAACAAATGAAACTGAGTCACGTGTATTGCATTTATATTTGATATGTGTATTTTACATTAATGAAATGACCATTATGATTGTTCTGATAGTGAAAAGTGATATTCAATGAATATGCAAATATGTGAAAAATATGTTACGTGTATTGATGTGATGCATGAATTGAGTGAACCATCGATGATGGTTACCTTATTGAGTTCGTAAAACTCACCAAAATTGCAACGTTGACTTTTCAAGACCGAGAGACGACTTTAGCTACTGAGAGATGCTACAAGTAGTGTAGACTTGTACTTTTGGGAAAAAGAAGAAATGTCTCAAAGGTCGATCAGCTGAGATTGGAAGATTAAATAGACTTTTTGTGTAATTTCCTTTTCATGTAGCATATTTTGTATTAGGATATGATGATGTATATGTATGGATGTTTGAAAGATACATTGTATAATGTTCGGTTTTGTGGATGAAATAAAGAAATTTTGGTTTTAAAATAT
The DNA here is from genome assembly GCA_027575705.1 of Erythroxylum echinodendron. Lineage (NCBI taxonomy): Eukaryota > Viridiplantae > Streptophyta > Magnoliopsida > Malpighiales > Erythroxylaceae > Erythroxylum > Erythroxylum echinodendron. Next base: position 32,108,917 of record JANZXR010000002.1, read on the forward strand.
TGTGATTTTCTTATGATGTCTTATAAGAAAATTAAGAATGATGATGCCATGTTAAGTGAATGTTGTGATTGAATGTAGCGCACTATTATCATAGGTTATGTACTGGAATGTCCTCAGGATGTTTCGGTATATACCGCCTAGTAACGGGGTGCTACATATTATGAGATGTGAATTAAGGAAATATACCCAAAATAGTCAATATGAGCATGCATTACGCATTACACATATACATATGTGTAAAATTGAAAATTTATGTGATTATGCAATTAGTAATATGTATGCAATGTGTGTCTTACATGATGTTAATACACAAGGTTGAAAGTCAGCATCCATACATTTCCAGATCATGGAAGCTAATGCTATTCTGGAACGTACTGTGAATCTACCTAGATGGTCACCTCATAATTAATTATTTGTTTTAATTTTTGTATTAAATTATTGAGTGATGTGAATGTGTTGATTTCGGATATTGAATATTCGAGGCATTTAATGCATGAAAATCATTATAAGTGCTCATTATATATGAATTTGACTGAATAAGTAATTCTCAACTTAAATGTTAAACGCTGGACTAAGGTCTGATGATAAATGCGAATGAGAATTTGAATGTGAATATGAATTTGTAAGATTGAGCACAATTGATTGACTGAATACATGTTATGTGTTGGATCCTTTTTTTTAATTTTTAATTTATTATTACTTGCTTAATTATTTATTTATGTTGTTTTTTTGGGTTAATCATTTATTTTTAGAATTGATTCATTAACTTTGTAGGCATGAATAAAGATTGAAGATTTGATGGAAATATTGGAACTTAGTTAAATTAATGGGGTTTTAAGTGGATTAAAAGGAGTTAGAGCCATAAAAGACAAAAAAAGGACAAAATTGGAAAGACCAATTAAATGAAAGGTAAAAAGGGAAGAGCAAGACAAATTGTGTCTTAAAATGTGAAGAAGAGAGGAAGTTGTCATGGAAGCTAAGAAAAGAGAGAAGAAAAACGTGAAAGAAGAAGAAAAGAGAGAAAAATTGTGGAGAAAGAAGGGAAAGGAAGGAAAAATAGTGAGAAGAGGAAGAAATCAAGCTTCTTAAGGTGAGTTCATCATCATCTTCTTGCTTTAGTAAAGAAATGGGGTTGTGTTGAGAATGAAGGAGTTCTCGAGAGAGAAAGGGGTTCTGTGTTGGAAGAAAATGGTTTAAGAGAACCCATTTGATCCTAGGGTTTCTAAGCTAGGTTTTAGGTTTTCTCACCTAGATGGACTATGGGTAGGTTAAGTTTAAATTCAATTTTAGCATTTCTTTGATTCTTGAAGTTTTATGAATTTTGATTTGAATATGGATTAAATAGAAATTAGTTTTTTTTAAGGGAATCAAGAAAACCTTACTCAAGAGCAAGAAGAAAGGCAATCTTAAACTTGGATATTTCAGCAAAATTAGGTGGGTAATTTATTTATAGTTATTGTGTAATGGGCAATATGCCTTTGTGTGTGTATATGCTTGAATTGCCAAACTGTGAATTGCTTTGATATGGAAAGTGCATTGAAATGTGTTCTATGTTATGCATTAAAGATGTATGACATTTTGATATGATTAAATTGTGAGTATGATCATGCTATGCCTTGAAATTGAATCATGTAATTTTGATTAATTGGACAGAAGAAAGCATAAGAATATGAACTTGTGATTGATTGAATTGAGCATGAAAATGGATTGTGTTTGGGAGAGAGAGGAACTGTTTCGTAGTCACGTGCACGTCGATATAAACCTTCTCTCGGCTGCCCGCTTCTGGCACACAAGATCCGAAAAGTGAACTCGTTTCATTCACTGAGTAAACTTCAGTTTCTCTGTTTTGTTCCACGAAACCCTCGAGCCAAATATTTATGCATTTGCATCTTTGATGTGTTAAGTTTTGATGAATATATGTGATGATGTATTGAGTTATTAATTATGAAAGTTGAACTTACATTGCTGGGTTAAGATAAGATGAATATGCTTTTATGTTTAGATGCATGTATGTTGATTGTGTGGCTCATTGCCAATGGCTATAAATATTTTAGCCATTGAGCTGTGTAGCTCAACCCCATATTTTTCCCACTCCTCAGGTGTAGATCGAGAAGATCAATGATCCTTACAAGGCATTTGGACCAATTCCAAGATAGTTACCTTTTGTACTAAGTTAGTGTCTAGACTCTTGGATAGCTTTATTAGCCCATTAAAGATTGAGCATCCAATCTATTTTGTATCTTTGTTAAGACTTGATGCAATGTTGATCTGTAATTAAAGCTATGTTGAACTTCATTTTGATTTGGAAATGAATGAAGAATTAAGGAAGTTTCCAATGTGCATGTGCTTCGTCATTTGGTAGTTGTACATTTCTTATTTCAAGTCTTCCATAGTAGTCTGTATGAAAGTTGTAGCTTATTTTTCTAGCTTTCCAACGGTGTAAAGTTTGTAAATTTTGGGAGTCAGACTTGAAAGTTACGATTGTTACAAGTTAGTAATGCTGTGTAAGATGTATGCAGGACATTTTTTTTACAGCTTTTCCATTTTGATCTAATAGAATGAGAGAATGTGGTACCTTGAAATGGGAAGAAGAAGTGTCATAAGTACTATGATTTCTTGAACTAGGAAGAACTAGTGGGATAAGTTGGAGATGAAAGAAGACGATAAATGGGGTTAAACAGGTACAGATTTTTGTGATGAATGTGTATAGTTGAATGGTTGTGTTTCTGGGATGATGACTAAACATGGATGATGAATTGATTGTAAATGATTTTAAATTGGAATCGAAGTGAAAATGATGAGGAAAATGAGTATTAGAATTGAACAACATGTATTCCATGAGAAGCTCTTCTATGAAGGATTCAAATAAGTATCTCAGTAATCAAAGATTGGAGATTTTGTGAGATCTGTCAGTTGGAGCAATGGACTAGTCGACTATCATCATATTAGTTGGCTATTCGAAGAGTAGGATAAATGGACTAGTTGACTATCATCATATTAGTCGACTATTCGAACAGTTGGATAAATGGACTAGTCGACTATCATCATATTAGTCGACTATTCGAAAAGCAGAGCTGAGAGTTTCATGAAAAATGTTAGTGCTAGTCGACTATCATCATATTAGTCAATTAATCGAAGAGCAGAACTTGAAGTTTCATGGAAAAATGTTAGTATTAGATGACTACACACCAACCAGTTGACTATCAGTTACAGCTGAACCAAATTGACTTTGCCAATTGTCATAAACATCTTGAAGTCATTAAGTAAAGATCACTTCTTCAGAGGATTGATGATTTTGGTGTCTGACTAGTGTGAGCTGACCACTGCTTATCTATGAGGGTATGAGCATACAAATGAATTGTCATTTATTAAATGCTCAAGTATGGATATTGGGAATATTATAAGAACCCTTCGCTCACGTGTTATGACTTCGAATGTTGGGCTCCGAAAACGGGGTCCAAAATCTTTTGGTATCAGAGCTTAGGTTTTTCCTAGGCTTAGAGTGCATGGTAGGATGACTTGCTATTCTATGTGAGTATTTGTTTGCATTGTTAAATTGATTAAATTGCATTAAATGACATGCATACATGTTAGAAATAGGATTGAAATAAAATGTAAGTTAATCCTTAGTGATTCTGTTGAAAGAGTAAAATGTCACCTCGTAGAAGGACACGAGGAATATTGCAAGGATCGGTTGCACCTGACCCTCCACTAAAAGAGGAGGTCACGAATGAGTCTACAGCCCCAGGGGATACTGAGGCTTCTGTAGGGCACAGTATTGAGCCCTCTCGTTCACAGATATAGGAGTCACCTGTTCCGCCAAAACAAGTGCCTCCTTTAGATCTGAGGTTATTTCAGGCATTTACTCAAGCCTTTATCCAGGCTATAGGTTAGATGCCCCCAGCTTTTGCTTCAGCCCCAGTTAAGAAGGGGAAGTAGTTCGACAAGCTGAGGAAGTATGGAGCAATGGATTTCTATGGGACTATAGATCTAGAAGAAGCTAAGATATGGCTGAGAAAGACAGAACAGATATTAGATCAAATGGATTGTGAAGATGACAAGAAGGTGGAATATGCTGCGAGTTTGCTATAAAGGGATGCTCTGCATTAGTAGGAGAGTGTCCCGGGAAGTCAGATGAAGCCATTGGGGTTGACCTGGAAGGACTTCCTGACTGTTTATAAAAAGAAGTCTTTGTCTGAATTGTACATCTAGCAGTAACAGAGAGAGGTTTTGAGCCTCACCCAGAGGGAGATGACGATGAGTGAATATGAGCACCGATTTACACAATTGGCCCGATATGCAGCTGAGTTAATGATGAGTGAAGCGGCTAGGTGTCGAAGATTTAAAGCGGGACTGCACTTGGCCATCAGAGAGAAAGTGGTGGCACAGAATTTCTATGACTTCCAACAGCTGGTTGAAGCAGCATTAAGAGTGAAAAATGTGGAGAACATCAAGAGTGCAGTGAACAAGAAGAGAAAGGGGAGAGAACAGTCGAAGAGGGGAGGTGGTACTTCTATGCCTGAAAGGAGTGCCAAGACTTTCCCTGCACAGTCTGAAGGGAGGAGCAGTGGAACAAGAAAACCTAGACCTATGAGAACTTCCACTATTTCACTTCAAGCCTCAAAGGCTGGAGGCAGAAGGAAAGGAGACGGGGATAAGCCACCCATTCCCAAATGTGAACAATGTGGAAGGTTTCATAGAGGAGAATGTTACCGATTGATTGGTGCATGCTTCAATTGTGGGGAGAAAGGACATATGGCAAGAGAATGCCCTTAAAATTCAAGAAATGAGAGAAGTCAGATGCAAGCTTCAAAGAGGGCCGAGACAGTGGGACACAAGACAGTAACGGAAGTGGGCAGTTCTGATATGGTCAGGAAAGGGAAGCCTTCGGGGAGACCAAGAGGACAAGCACCTGCTAGAGTGTTTGCTATGACGAGGGAGGATGCAAAGACCGCTCTGGAGGTTGTTACTGGTATGGTAAAATTATCTGATGATGATGTAATTGTTTTGATTGATCCGGGTTTTATCCATTCATTTGTATCATCCAGTCGAACTGTGCATGGTAGAGAATTAAGCCCATTGGATACTCCTTTGATGGTGAGTACTCCAATAGGCCAGTATATTATTATTAGTCAAGTATACAGGGATTGTGAGATATGTATTGGAGGAGGAAAATTAGTGGTGGATTTGATTCCTTTGAAGATGGGGGGATTAGACGTGATATTGGGCATGGATATGTTAGAAAAGTATCATGCCAACTTAGATTACAAACATAAGACAGTGGAGTTCGAGTTAGATAATGGAAGAAAGGTGGTGTTTGTGGGAGACAGAAGGTTAAGTCCACCTAGAGTTGTTTCGGCTCTGATAGCAGGAAAACTGATAAGGAAAGGATGTGAAGCCTTTTTGGCTTATGTGGTAGATACAAAGGTAGATAGAGCGAAGTTAGAAGAAATATCTGTGGTCATAGAATTCCCGGATGTCTTTCCTGAGGAATTACGAGGAGTACCACCACCTAGAGAAATTGAATTTTTCATTGAGTTTCTTCAGGGAAGAATGCCAATATCGATTCTGCCTTATAGAATGACTCCGACAGAATTGAAGGAGTTTAAGGAGGAATTAGGGGAATTATTGGAGAAAGGGTTCATAAGGCCAAGCTCTTCACCTTGGGAAGCTCCGGTCCTTTTTGTAAAGAAGAAAGATGGATCGTTGAGGATGTGTGTGGATTATAGAAAGCTCAACCATGTCACCATTAAGAACAGATACACGCTCCCACGCATAGATGATTTGTTTGATCAGTTGTAAGGGGTAAAGGTCTTTTCTAAGATAGATTTGAAATCAGGCTACCACCAATTATGGATAAAGGAGTCCAATGTGCTAAAGACTGCTTTTAGAACACAATATGGCCACTTTAAGTTCTTGGTCATGCCTTTTGGGTTAACGAATGCACCTGCAGCTTTCATGGACTTGATGAATTGAGTCTTTAAGTCCTTCTTAGACCGATTTATCATTGTCTTTATTGATGATATATTGGTGTATTCTAAGAGTGACAAA
>JANZXR010000002.1:32125141-32159897 GCA_027575705.1 Erythroxylum echinodendron
ATGAGATGTGGTCATTTACCACATCTGGACCCGTTTCTTTGGTCCGACCCGTTCTCTGGAAACGGGATGTTACACTCTAACTAGGAATTCTAAAGAAGAAAGCTATTTGAGGACTTAAAATAGATTGGAAACAACCTTACCTCTCTATGACTGCTTGTAGGTGACTTCAACTATTTTCTTTCTTCGATGGAAAAATAGGTTACCAGGAAAAATTTGAGATTAAAACTTGAAAGGACATCCCAAATCAGAAAGTAGATCTAAACTTCTTAGAGAGACTTTTCATTTGGATTAGTAGGTGATTAGGTAATTGGTTAAAAAGATAGAAGTGTGCATAGTGAAGTCAATATGGTTGTCAAACTCCCCTCTAACTTATGCTAATTTCAGGAACCAACTTACTTCAAAGCATTCCCCTGCTATATTCAATATAAGCCTAAATAGGGCAAAGGAAGATCCTATTTAGGTTTTGCAATTCCTTACTGCAACATCCTAACTTTAGGGACATAGTTAACAAGGGCCTTAATGCTAAACTTAAAGGTTCTAAGGCTTATAAATACCTTAATAAACTTAAGGTTATAAACACCAAATTGATCAAAATTTAGAGAAATCATATTGACTTGATGGTTTAGGGAAAAGAAAGGCTTTTGATGCTTTTAACAAATGTTAAAAGAGGCTACGAAGGCATCCAAATGATTTTAATCTCAAGGATCATTAAGTTTTATAGCTGAGAAAGTATGAAAATGCCTTGGAATTCTATAATTCTCAACTATTGCAAAAAATACAAGATTAACTAGTTGAAGGAGGGAGATGGGAACTTTAAGTTCTTTTTAAAGTTTATCTAGGCTAGCAGAAATCACAATAGCAATGACCCTTTAATACACTGAAGAAAAACTCACCTATAGATAATAAAAACTAAAAAAATCTACCTATGAACACTTTATACAACTATTAGGCACTAACATAGTGGTATGTCCTATGTTTAAAGAACTAAGAAATGCACTGCAGAATTCCTTCCCACTAAACTGTATAAAAGAACTGATGAGAGAAGTCACAACTAAAGAGATTAAAGAAACTTTATTTTCTTTTCCCCATAAAAAAGCTCAAAGACCATGTGGCTTTAATGTCAGGTTCATTCAAAGCACATAAGAAGACATTATGTAAATGGTGATTAAATTTATTAAAGAGTTTTTCATCTTTAAAACAATTCTTAATGCAATAAACAAAACATATATATGTTTGGTTCTAAAGGTCCCAATTCTTCAAGCAAAAATGATTATAGACCTATAACATGTTGTAATATAGTTTACAAGGTCATTACCAAAATGCTTATCAATAGGTTAAAGAAATGTTTACCTACAATCATCAGTCCTTATCAATATGCTTATGTTTAAGGTAGAAACAGAAGTGATCATATTATGACTTCCCAATAACTATTTATGTGTTATAACTTTATAACTGTTATCAAAAGTTATGTTTTGAAAAGAGATTTCACTAAGGTATTTGGCTCATTGAGCTAGAGCTTTATTCTTTCCCCTCTCTATGTTTTATGATTTCCTTAAACATTCATCTCTTAAGTTTAGAGTTGTAAAACTTCAATTTTCTATTCCATTGTAATGAATGGTGTTAATGACAAGTTTTACTTCCAATTTATAAGCCCTCAAATTACTACAAGCACACAAGTCATGGGTGTAGTATGTAAGGTGTCAATCCTTAGAGGAGTGGTGAACTAATTCAATTCTAAGTTATCCAAGGCCTTAAGAACTATAAAAATGAAAATAAAAAGTAGACAGAAAAGTAAAAATGTGAAGATAATTAGCAGAAAATTAAATTGTAAATTAACACAAGAAGAAATTAAATTAAGCTATATCAAATTCACAATGAGAAATCACACAAGAATAAGTTCCAAATTATGAGAAAGGGGAATTTTTCTTATCATCAATGCTAGCTAGTCATTTATGTGTTAATGAGGTGTCAGTTCTAGATTATCGAAGGGATGATTACCCTCTCACAAGTTATAATCACAAACTCGAACTAATAATCCTTAATTAGGCCAAATACTGAACATGTAACCTCTCAATTACGAATAGCTCTAGCCCTAATCAGTTCTTAAACTTTCTAAAAAACAACTAAGTCTCATACGAGATCTCTCTCTGTATAATAATCGATTTGATTAATTGCATGGTCTATTAGATCGTAAACTCTGATTAACCCAACCTAATCATTTTACATTTGATTCACTCTCTCAATTTATTACCGATTCATGAAGTTTCAGCAGTTAATCACAACACCCAAATGATTAAACACAAAAATAACTAGATTTACATTAAATCAATTTAAAATTCCTAAAGAAAATTAGAACATTATGATCAAACCCAAATCCATCAACATATTCATATCCATCTTAACATTCAAATAACACAAGGATGAATGAAATACACTTTGGAAAAGGATCGAGATTCCTCAGGAAAGCAACAGTAGTAGAAATCGGCTCTTCTCTCCTTTTATTCCTTCTCTCTCTCTTCTTCATCTCTCTTCTTGGATTTTTCCCAAAAGTGGAAAATTGGAGAGCTCCCTTAGGGTTTCTTCTTTATCCTTTTTATACTCTTTTCTATTCTAGGCAAACCTAGGGTTTCCAAATCTGAAAAGTCTGAAAAATTCCCCGAAAACATAAATTTGGAAGGTTGTTCATGTCTTTTGTCATGCTAAGATTTTGCTCTCTGTCATGATTGTGGCAGAGTTTGCCACGATCACGGTACACCCACCAAGCTTATGCCACGATTGAGGCATATGAGCCTAGGTTGGGTTTCGAGCTTCCTCTAATTCTCTTATGTTCTTCAATATTTGATCTAAAATACTAACAAACACGTCAAGACACCTAAAATACACCAAATTTAAGCTCAATGGCATACTCTAACCCATAAAATACTCAAAACACAAATGCCCTACTAAACAACATGATTGTAAGCTAAACATGAACTAATTATTCAATTTAACAATTAAACACATACTAAACTACATACTAAAACATTATGCAATATACCACTATTAACATCCCCGCACTTAAACTTTTGCTTGTCTTCAAGCAAAACAAACAAACAAATAAAAACAAATAAAAACATAGTATACACAGATATGCAATAATAGGACAATAGCATTAAACTTCAAGAAATAAATTTAACTACAAGCACAATCCCTTAAGTTGTTCTAACTTATTAACTTGTGAAACCTATGTCTAAATATTTTGGACTAAATGTACATACTAATCAAGACTTAATGTCACATTAATTCACTCCAATAACTTACACATATACATTGATAATTATTTAGCCAATCAAAAATGCAACTATACTTAAATAGCTATTCATAAAGATCGATAGGCTTATTAAACAACATACTATTTCTTTTAATTTTAATTGACATGAACCTAGCCTTTTGACGTGAAGGAAAACAATTGTGATAAATGTCCTTCGGTTACTCAACTAGGCCATGTTTTTATTAAGCAGTTTGGTTGGAATGTCATTATAGTCTTTTAATGCGAAGGCAAACATTTGTCATGAATGTCCCTTGATTACTTAGCTACATCACATTCCCAAGTGGCTACTAGCTCTATTCATAACCAGATTTGTTTCAAAAAAGGGCCCGCGGAATAGTTACTATTTATGATTTGCACACTTTCTAATTTTTATTTATTGTTATTATTATTACCAACCTCATTTCTTCAGCTAATTATTATTATCCACCTCATTTCTTAAGCTAATCAATCTCATAAAAAGAAACTAATGATGGTACGAATTTGATTGGCCTAAAATTATAAATGAATGTGGTAAATTCCTAGAGTGAATGAACTAACATCTTATCCTAATTAACATGCATATTTAACTAAAATAACTTAGAACACTAATTTCACAAGCTAATAAATCTTTGCAACCTAAAAGAATATGTTCAAAGCTAAATCGATTCTGTTAAGTCCTAACCATTGACACATTCACACAAATCACATTATGCAAACCTAAACAAATTGGCATGCAAAATTCACATTCAAATAAAAAACATACAATGCATAAAACTCTCCCCATACTTGGATAACACATTATCCTCAATGTGAGAAGAATTAACAAATAAAACATAAGGTGGAAATGCGAATAATGAAACAAGAAAAACAAGAGAATAATTGAAAATAACAATAAAATAAAAGACAAGGTTTAGAGTATAGAACCCGTCATGGTGATCGAGGTGGTGATGGTGATGGTAGTGGAAGTTGAACACCTTGAGCCTCAAAAAATCTGTGAATCTGTCATATGTCCTGGCTCTAGCATCTTTGTTCTTTAGCAATCTCCTTCAACACCTTGGTGTTTTATGAAATGGCTTTGTTAGTGTTTTAGATGGCCTCCATTACCTTCTCCCATCCTGTTTGTTCTTCCTCCTCCGACTCCTCACCACTTAAGTCCTCCTCCTACTGTGGTAGTGCCGAGCTCAAACTGGCTTGTCCTGCCCTAGTCTTGACATGAGATTTAGCATTGATAGTTTTAAGAAATTCAGGATGATAGCCAGTTAGTCCATTGCAATTAACACCAAAGTTCTCAACTATGGTCGTGACCAAGAACTTCATACCCAAATTATTGCTTCTCTTTTATAGAGAAGTAGTAATTGCATTAAAAATATGAGTGGAGGTGTAAATTTGGACATCATGATCCATGCACCACAAATTGAAAAATTCTTTGGTTGAACACTTGTTATTTTCTGATTTTTCAAAGATATTTTGACATATAAATTTATACAATAACAAGTGTTCAAGGCTTCTAATAATATTGTTATAGGCATTTTTTACGTCAAAGCTCTCAAGCCCAGTCAATTCCGTCCAATATTGGGTGGCACAAAAGTCATCGTGCTGATCAACTATGGTTGAATTAGGAACCCACCAATTTCATACAAAATGTCATAATCTAACCCATATGGTTGACCTTGCAACCAAAACCATAGGTCCTTAAGGTTGGTTAGCCTAAATTAGAGGGAGATGAAGAATTGAAGGTTTGAAAATTGTTAGAGGGAAATGAGAGGATAGTGAGGTTTTGAGTTTAGAGAGAGAGTGAGAGAATAAAAAGTGAATGAAAATGATGTTAGAGGTAAATATATAGGAGAGGAACAGTTAGGAGGGGTCAAATTGGAAAATTTTAAGCTGAAAATTGCTTGTACCCATTTTTGCCCAGTTGTAGGCCATGATCGTGGCCGTACGAAATCTTGCAATTCTCTGATTTTTTGTTGTTTCCTCATTTCACTCCTGAGATCCGTCCTTAACTTATTATTTACACCATTACCTCATTTTGCTTGCTTTCCATATCATCCTATATCAAAATTAATCCTCAATTCTTCCAAGATATTTACTAGAAATTAAAACATACACAAATGGAATTTGAAACCTAGGTAACTCAAAAGATGAAATAAGAAATAATAAAAACCATAAGTTGTCTCCCATATAGCGCTTCTTTTACCGTCAGTAGCTCGAAGTAAGTTTTTCACTCATGGTGGTTTAAATGAGTCATTCAATAATGGTGCGATCATGGATGTCATAAAGTGCAAATGAAGCACTAGACTGCTCTTACTACTACCTTTCTTCTTTAGCATCTACCTTCACTTTTACGTCTTTCTTTGAGGTTGTGGCTATGTGAATGAGTCTTTACACATGCACCCTTTCTCAAATTCTTGAAAAGACTCAACGCTTTTCATAGCATCGACAGATTTGTGAAGATGGTTGTTAACTTTGGAATGACACATTGTCATCCCCCACTCTTAAAGTCAGTTGGCCCCCATCAATGTCTATAATTGATCGAGCGATGGCCAAGAATGGTCATCCAAGGATAATTGGTGTTTCCACGTCTTCTTCAATGTACAAAATAACAAAATTTGTGGGGAAGATGAATTTTTTGATCTTAACCTAAAGATCTTTAATTACCTCTCTAGGATGATGGACTGACCTATTTGTCATTTTAACACACATCCTAGTGGGTGTGATCTCGCCTAACTCCAATTTTTTACACAATTTGTAAGGCATCATAATCCTAGCCCCTGGATTTGTAAATGCTTTATCTATTTTAACACTACCAATAATGTAAGGGAGGTAAAAGTCTCCTGGATCATCTCTCTTTTATAGTAGTGTTAGCATTTTGTGGAGTTCCTTCTGCCTGAGAATTCATTCTCAACCTTCTTTTTAATAGATTCCGTAAGGGTGAGTTTTGTTTGTAATTATTCTATCACATCTAGGACTTCCTTCAACTCCCTTTCTTTTGACTTCCGCTATGTTAGAATGGGATATGGAATTGGAGGTTGATATTTCCTAATTTCAGGCAGGGTATACTTAATTTGCAGGGAACTTTCATTGGTCTTTGGCCTTTCTTTTTCCCTATCTTCTTTAACTGGATAGGTTTTCTCGTAAGTAACCTTAGTGATCATCATTACTCTTTCTTTTGGATTCACCTCAGTTTTGCTTGGAATCCCGCACTTCAGGTCGATAATGCATGCTAGCTGGCTCATTTGGACTTCCAGGTTGTGAATAGAGGAGGTGTGGTTCTTTATAACTTGTTCAAATTTCCTTTTTAGCCTCTTATGAGCATCTTCCATGCCTATAATCATTTCTAAGATATCCAACTTTGAGTCTATAAAGTTTAGTTTCTCCTATTTGAAACCTGGTGGCCCTTGTGGTTAGAATTGACCTCCCACATTGTTCGACTAAGAGACTTTAGGAATTTTCCACCCAGGGTTACACCTGTTTGAATAGGGATTGTTCCCTCCACCTCTACCGAACTGTGCACTTATATAGTTAACTTACTCTTCTTCTTAGTCCTCATCGGACTGAAGAAGAGACCTTCATATTGTTTAGTTGTTGAGTCAAGTTCTTGATCTTAGCTTGCATTTATGTTATTTGGTCGACATCTACAGCTTCCTTCTACTCTCAGAGGGTTATATGTTATCTACTTCGCTCATTCGTTCACAAACAACTTTTACTAGACATTTCTTCCAGTAACTCCTCCGCTTCATCAACAATATTTCACATAAGTGATCCACCTGATTCTGCATCTATGGCACCTCTCGTGGGTGGATTTACTCCATTGTAGAAAGTTTGCAAAAGAAATTCTTTAGCAGATTGTGGTGTGTACACCTCATTTATAACTCTTTATATCTCTCCAACACCTCGTAAAGTGATTCCTCGTAACTTTGTTGAAATTTCTTGGTTTCTTTTATCATCTTCGTCATCTTAGTGAGGGGAAAATACTTTTCTAGGAATACACATACCAACTGCTCCCACGTTGTGACATTTAAAGGGCTTAGCGAGTGATATCAAGCTTTGGCTCTATCCCTCAGCATAAACGGGAAAAGCTACATTCTAACAGCATCATCTAACATCTCATGATATCGGAAAGTATCACATATTTCGAGGAAGTTTATAATATGTGTATTGGGATACTTGTTGGTTAGTCCATAAAATTGCACGTTTGTTTGCAACATGCTCAATGGGGCCAATTTAATCTCAAAAGAAACAGATTGAACTGTGGATCGAGTTACTCCTTAATTAGTAACGTTGAATCCTGGTCTCATAAAGTCCATGAGAATTCATGGCTGGTTGCCTTGATGTCCCCTTGATTGAGCTCTTGCTGAAATTCTTCTGCCATTAGTTCCTCTATTTCTTCTTCTTGGCATTTGGTCCATTGAATGACTCGTTCAAAGCGAGGATGTCGAGTGCTAAGGTATCCATGATCTAACTTGTAATTTGAGTAACTCTTGTATTTATGCAATTACACGGGCATAAGAGTGGTGAAAATGCCTTAGACTGCAAGAACTAAACTAATCCTACTACTCACCAACAATGGCGCCCAAAAATTTATTAATGGGCAAGTTTTACAATTTATAAGCCCTCAAATTACTACAAGTGTGCAGTTTATGGGTGTAGTCTATGAGGTGTCGATCCCTTAAGGAGTGGTGAACTAATTCAATTCTAAGTTATCTAAGGCCTTAAGAATTGTAAAAATGAAAATAAAAAGTAGACAGAAAAGTAAATACATGAAGATAGTTGGCAAAAAATTAAATTGTAAATTAACACAAGAAGAAATTAAATCAAGTTATACCAAATTCACAATGACAAACCACACAAAAAGAAGTTCCAAACTATGGGAAAGTTGGATTTGTCCTATCATTAATGCTAACCTAATCATTTATGTGTTAATAATGTGTCGGTTCTAGATTACCAAAGGGAGGATTACTCGCTCTCAAGTTATAATCATAAACCCTAATTCATAATCCCTAATTAGGCTAAATATCAACCATGTAATCTCTCAATTACGAACATCTCTAACCCTAATTAGTTCTTAAGCTTTCTAAAAAGTAACCAGGTCTCACATAAGACCTCTCTCCGTATAATAACTGATTTGATTAATTGTGTGGTCTAATAGACGCTTAACTCTCATTAACCCAACCTAATCATTTTGCATTTTATTCACTCTCTATTTATTACCGAATTATGAAGTTACAATAATTAATCGCAACACCCAAATGATTAAACACAAAAATAACTAGATTAACATTAAATCAAGTCAAAATCACTAAATAAAATTAGAACATCATGATCAAGCCCAAATCAATCAACATATTCATATCCATCTTAACCTTCAAAGAACACAAAGCTGAATGAACTACACTTTGGAAGGGGATTGGGATGCCTCCAGAAAGCAACAGCAGCAAAAACTGGCTCCTCTCTCCTCTTCTTCCTCTTCTCTCTCTTCTTCTTCTCTCTTGTTGGATTTTTCCCAAAAGCGGCAGATTAGAGAGCTCCCTTAGGGTTTCTTCTTTATCCTTATTTTCTATTATGGGTAACCCTAGGGTTTTTCTAGGTCCAAAAAGTCCCTCGAAAACTTAAATATGAAAGACTGTCAACGTCTTCTGTTGCTAAGACCATGATCATGGCCCTATCATTTTTCTCTCTGTCACGGTTGTGGCAGAGGAAGCCACAATCGTGGCAAATCTACCAATCTTTTTTCATGATCGTGGCATATAGGCCATGATCTTAGGCCTAGGTTGGGTTTTAGGCTTCTTCCGATTCTCCTCCGTTCTTCAATATTTGATCTGAAACACTAACAAATATGTCAAGGCACCTTAAATACACAAAATTTAAGCTCAATGGCATACTCTAACCTAAAAATACTCAAAACACAAATGTCTAACTAAACAACACAATCCTACCATAAACGTGCACTAATTATTCAATTTAACAACTAAACACATAGTAATAGTAAAACATTATGCAATCTACCATTATCAAATGTTGAACCAAAAAATTTTCTAAAATTTAAGGGTATTATGTAGGGTGATCTCTTACCACCCTAACTAATTATCATATGCATGCAAACATTTTATATACTAACCAGATAGAAAATTTTAAATGAACCCAATTTCAAGTATCATTATAAGTGTAGTAAATTGAGTATCTTATAGCACCCCTTTGCAGATGACATGGTATTGTTGTTTGGTGCCACTCCTACCTCAATTGAGTCACTCATCAAATCTCTAGAGGAATTTGATAAGCTTATCACCCTAGCAATAGGATTGAATGCTCCAATCTAAGTGTTGGTTTAATACCTAGTTTTATAGGATTAAATCAACAACAACCTCTCTTTAAGTGCAATGGAGTTCTCTTTACTACCAAAAAACTTACTAAATAGGATTTTATCCTCTTCTGAATTCCATAAAGAAGAGGACCAGTAATTAGTATAATAAATGTTTGTCCTATAGAGGAAGATTGTAGCTAGCTTTAACTATTTTGAACAACTTATATATCTACTGATGCTTACATTTTACGCTACCAAAAGGAGTTATGAAGGATATAAACAAAATTCTTCCTCCAATGTTTTTCAACTAACAAGCCTAAGGTACTCAAAGTTAAATGGGAAATGGTAGTGATTCAAGCTAAAAAGCATGGAGGACTTAGAATCATCTTAACCTGTACAATTTGTAAACTTATCTTATTAAGAGACTTTGGAGAGTCTGCTCTATGGAGATACCTTGTAGGTGAGAGAGATTTACCTCAACTTCTTGAAAGGAACAATAATCTAACACATAAAAGAAAATTTTGGAATCTTATAGACATTTAGTCAAATTTTAAAGATAAGAAAGTCGGTTCAATTAGATATAAGATTAGAGATGGCTACAAACCACCTTTTGGTATGATCATTAGCACAATATGGCCATATTTATATCCTATGTAATTTTCAAACCTTGAATTCAATCACCCCCACTAGTACAAAAGTCCAAGCCCTCATCAAAAACAACCTTTGGAATTTGCCTTTTCGCTCTTATTGGGGTGTGATTGAAATCTTGAATAGCGTGCCTCCTTACACTCCTAACTCCTCTTTACAGGATAAATTGGTCTGGAAAGCTCCTCATCTTTCACCACAAAATCTTCTAGAAAGCTCATGTTGGGTACTCAAAATTTAAAGCTTGGCATAAACTTATATGGGACTCAACAACATGCCCTTCACATTCCTTCATACTCTGGCTTACTAAACTAAGGACCTCATCAAATTCTCCAATCCTAACCTTTCTTGTGTTTTATTTAATGAAGCACCTGAGACATTAGATCACATTCTTTTCAGTTATAGGTACTTTGCTTTCTTGTTGAATAATATACTCAATCTCTTCAAGTTACGATGCAGTAGCCTACAATGGACAAACATTATGGCATAGGCTCCTTATATTTCCTTCCAGTCCAAAGGTGATCTAAAGGTGTTTCGATCTACTTTTGATTCATTGCTTTATCTTATATTGCGTGAGAACAATCGAATCTTTAGTAAGGGATCAGTGGATGTTGACAGTAGCTTGTAACTTAAAGTTAAGAATTAGAATCACCACATAGCTTGTAACCTTCCACTTCAGATGTCTCCTCTTCCATTTGTAATAGCTGAAACTTATGAATAATGTCCTTAATAGTATAATATTTCACTACAAGCAGGACTTCTGTATGTAATAGTCGCATCTTTTGTAACCATTTGTAACTATTTCTTTCAATTAATGAATACGCTTAAACTTATACTAATATAAATGTTGACTTGGAGCAAAATGTTTGATAATTATTTCTAATTCGCTACAAATTAAGACATCAAAGGTTATGAGTTTTTTTCTAATTTTTAAACATTTTTATGAATTATAAGTTCAGTTGGTTGTCCACAAATATGACTGCGTTTGTACCTAGTTAAGCTCCGTTTACTCCGTACTCATATGTAACAACTAGATATAACATTTAAGATACGTTTTTAATATCCTTGGAAAATGAAGCTCTTCCTCAACAAACAATGAAACAGTTATGGGGGCATAAAATGACAAGGAATGACCCAGGTTGAGACCCAAGAAGACTAAACAAATGTCTCAACACTGGTCAATTGTCCATGTCAACTCCACTAAGAGAAAGGAAGAGGCTGAAGTCCCTACTCGGTGAGTCAATCATTAAGTTACTTGACTTTATGTATGGAAATTGAGTGTTCAGTCTTTTGGTGGAAAATTAAATTTATAAACCCAATATGTCAATCTAGATGGGATGACGTAACCCTTAATCAAGTAAATATAATCACCTTTATCATTATAAACGAGTGCGTTTGTGTCTGTGTGCTGGTTGAAAGGTATTAGGTAAAGACCATCAGAAATTGAACAAGAACCTGATTGGTACAAAACATGACACTATAATTATGAGACTCAAAGTAATAGATTAAGCAATAGAACGGCAAGAAGCATGTTTGAAGCTCTTAATCATCTTTTCCATGCCCTGCCCACTCAATTCGGTCCACCAACCGCCTTTTCTAGCAGTTTATAAAGTAATGATTTCGCTTTACTTTTCTTAAAAACAAAACACTTAAAACCTATCAATAGTTGTTTCAAACTCTTTTCCTTTGTAATAAACATTGATGATGGTCTAAAGTGGGCGGCTCTTCTTGAGAAGCGTGTTTCAATCCGCCGAGCTGACTAATACAAGGTCAATCCTTCTTCTATTATCACTCCACTACTTGTCAAGTGTTTATTAGTACAACTATTATTATCCTGTGTCCACGTGACCCCTTTGTACGTTTAAACCGTGGCCACATTCATGAGTGTCCAAAAGATTTTGACTACTTCAGTACTTGTTTTTGTCACCTTCAACACCTCAATATGACATCACAGTGACATCACTTGGGAAGTTTAGCACTCTATGCATACACAATAAATTGATTAGCTGCACTTGGATCTGGTGCAATACCGTTGTATTTTAAACCATTCGAGTCTGAGCAATTTGGTTTGGATATTCTTGTGAGTAAGAGGTGCTAGGAATTTGCAACTATCAACACTTTGTTATCGTAGCACTACTTTGTTATCGTAGCACTAACTTCTCCGTCGAATCGAGATTACCGTCCTAAAGTTATCATTTCGATGTAGCATGTTATTGGTATGTAGAAGCTAACATTATGATGCATGCGACTGTTATGAACTTTTTTCACATACAACATGCCCTTGATTTTGTGAAACATTAATTTCTTGGCTAAAAGTACGTATATTTTAAACTTTAATATTTATAACATGATACAACTTAAATTATAATGTTTTAAAATATCCAAATTTAACTCTAATATTTATAAAATATTTAGAACAAATTCTAAATAAATAGAAAATTTAATAGAATTAATTATTTTTTTAATTAATCAGAAAAAGAGCCCATTGTTTATATATTTTAGATAAAAATAGAGATATAATATTTAACTGATGCAGAAAATTTTTGAACCAATTAGAATCTGTTTTCAAATATTTTGAAAATATTGTAATTCAATATAAACATTTTGAAGATCTATTATGTATTTTTGTTGTAAACATTAAATTTTAAAATACATTTTTAGCTTAATTTCATGTGATCCCAATCTTTGGTACCCCGTTCGTGACTGCCAAGTATTCAAAACCAAAAGTGTGCTTAATTTCTCACACAACAATGTGTTAAGCTTGTGATATTACACTTAACGGTGACTTTCAAAAGCCAAAACATAAATGTCCAAAGCAATGATGTTTCCATTTCAGCCTCGAATTGTTTCAGCCTTCCAATAAAACTAAAACATTGTTTCGCGTAAAACAACTATTTCTATCTTAAGAAACGACCTGAAGTGGTAGAAGGGAATTTTTCAAAGAGACTCTAATGTCAAAAGTCATGAGTTCCAATTTCAAGACAAACTCCTAACAGAATTGGTCACTCAATAATTTGGCAAGTTATGAGTTCGAGTGTTAAGAATCTTTTAATCAATAATTTTATACTAATTGGTGTAGATATGGTTTTGGCACGAATTTATTATTATTATTATACAATCAAATTAATCCAACTTTTAACTTTAAATTGATAGCTTTTCAATTAATTTATTAAGAACCTAATTAATAGATTGTTATATACATCTAAGATTTTATTTAATACGTGTTAAAAGAGAAAACGATTGTGAATACACAAAAGAGAGAGAGAGAGAGAGAGAGAGGGGAAGAAAACTAGTACTACTCCAAGTGCTAATAGTAGTAGCTTGATAAGCCGTGACACGAGCAAACAACAAGAAGCTACAAAATGGTCATCTTCTAACGACGAAAGAACATTCCACGAGGCACAAGAAGACAAGAAGAAAATCCAAAGGATTGATGGGGAGTTACCTAATAACAGAAAATGACTCTGCCCTTTCTTTAAGAATGTAAGATATATCGATAACTTTCAGCTGGCGAGAGTCAAGAGCTAGCTCATCCTGTTTTCTACAACAATATTGTTTCTCCCCACGCTCCAACTTACAATCACTAAGTTTGCAAGGACCCCACACCATGTTTGGACTTTGGAAATGGCAAAGAAACTGCAAGCAGTCAGCCCCTACATCTTAATAGTCATACGTTGACATTTTTGCTTGGAAAACATTCAAATGTCAAGCCTTTGATATGTTGCTCTAACATTTTAGATTTGAATGATATTATCTTATAATATGATGTTATATTGTGTAAAATGAATTCCATATTTTCCTTATTAATCTGAATAAACTACTTACTTGATAAACCATGTGGTCAAGAGGTTATTCACCTCCTCTTGCACTACTTGTCACCATTATTTTACAAAGGATATTTGCTTTCATTTGGCATTTTAATGTCAAGTCTCACATTCAACGTGTGTGGTGTTATGTGTGACTTTAATCCCTTCGTATTTAAGGAAGACCACATAAAGATATATTGTTACCGTTTTAAGCATCGTACAATCTTGGTATGTTTCCCTTCATCCATGTTAGTTTAGATTCATAATACTCAACTACATTTTATATCCACCATTTGATTTTCTCAAATTTCTTCAATAGTCTTAGCCCTATTATTATTCTATATGAGCTTAGAGTCTATTCTTTAATGATCGTTTCATAGGATGATTTTTTTTCAACAAAGCTAAATAATAATATTTCAAGTGACATGATTATCTTATTAAATAAAGAAAAGCTCTATGAAAGATGATGTTATGCATAATTGGCCTATATGTGTCATGAAACTCGATTATTTTTGTGATTATTTTTGGGATATTCACTAATTGTAATAAATATATTTTTATCTCCTTTAAAATAAATTAGAGGAAAAGACATCAAAGCGAGGCTTTTGTGACTAAAGTTCCATTACCTCGAAGGTTTCATAAAAAAGAATGTCAATAAAGCTACCATAATCCATCATGAATCATTCTACCTCGAAATTTATGATATTCATTTTGGTGACCCTTGTGGGTTTACGAGGGTTATATTAGTTTGACACTTACTCTTACTCAAATGTAGCTTGTTTTCCTATTTGACGTCTTTTGATTTTTATGTCATTATGACATTTATATTGCTTTCCTAGTAGACCTTTTCAGTTGAGATCAACTATAAATTTCCACCTCTAACTATCACATTAGTGACTATGATGGGTCCTTCATTTCCTCTCCTTTGTTTTGATATCCTAGATCTATGCCATGATTCCGGTTGGTTTTGGCCTCATGGGAGATGCATCTAAGGGTGGTTTCCTTATTTCTCCTAAGAAATTGACCCAAATGTCCTTAATGTAGGTGCTCATTGATGGTTCTTATAAGGTTATTACAATTTTCTATGCCATAATAATAGTTTTGATATAATTTATAATGACTTTCATTTTGTTAGTGAGCCATAAATTCATGCATCACATACATGGCAAGGCAAAAGAAGTGTCGGGATCAAAATTCCAATCCCACAACATTCCCAGAAAATCCTGAATCTATATGCATGTATAAACATATTATAAAAATATGAAATTACAGCATATGTACCTTGCAAATACTCCTCCTTTCTTGAACCTTCTCTTTTTTTGGGTTGTAGCGAACACCAAATACCTTCCTTGGCCTCTAGAGTGCATGCAAAGATGAAGAAAAATCGGTGTGTAAGAGTGGTAGAGCACCAAACAAGATGAGTTCAAGTAGATGCTATAGTAAGAGTTAAATCAAGATAAAGTTTCATATAATTAATCTCATGCAGCAATTGCTTAAGATTACATGAATAAATCTCAAGATCACTCCTCTCAACTTCCAAAACTCTTCTAAACCCTTAGTCTCTCTATTGAGTGCATTTTCTATCTAAACAATTCGTTTGTACATAAGTGAAGAACTCACTTATGTACAACCTTTCATTAAGTTGATCACAATCATGGCCTGTAAGCCACGATCATGGCTTGTTTAATTGACAATCATGCACACTTTCCTTTTTCATCCAATCTTTTATGCGTGTGAACCTTAGGTTCCTAGTAATTTAGATACTTGAATTAACTCTTAATTCGAGCAAATCATGAAGGGTTTTATATATGATGCCAATTTACCGAAATGTAAGTGGATTAGCACTGAAACTCTTCGATAGTTAATTATCTGACTTAGAAACCTTTCCATAGTCAATTACCGTACAATTAGTCCCTTCACCATCCTATACTCCACTTGGTTCAAAGTATGGGCTATATGTCGACTCCCACTAGACTGACTATATCAGATCTAGTTCAAGTGATATTAGTTCTTGTCCTGGGGATCTCATTAGTCTATATGTCATTGAAGACTCTCTTCATGATACATAATTGCTCTAGCTAGAGACACCCAAGTAATGACCCCAACAATAGGTTGTGGGTATCATCTCCTTATATTAGGAGTAGTGAAACCTTTATTGGTTACCTAATTACCTTCGAATACTAATAATTATACGCAATCACCACCTTATGAGCGACCTTATTTTGAGGCAATTAGGAAAGGTGTCAAAGTATGGGATCAGTATCCAAGATATCCTTGAGTACTTCAAGTCTATGGATATTTGCACCATTTCTATGATGAGATTAATCACTAATATTTAATAGATCATCCTTATGTTAATCTCATAGTGGGTCATCCGATGTACTTACTACTCTTAGTAAGCATCCTCATGTTAACTCTAAACATCTCATGCTTACAGTTTATAAGATCCACTGCTTGATCAAATCAGGGAGTATAATGAGATTCCTATCATGTACAATTACGTTAGTATCTAAATTATCCCTAGTCATAGGATTAAAGAGACAGGACATTATTAATCTAGATAGACTAGCACATGTTATACTCCCCTCATCATGATTTCCTTCATGCTATGTTTTACATCATGGACCTCATTAATTCGATTTAAGAAAGACATCAATTCATAAATAAATAAACATAAAATTAATAAAAATTGCCTTTCACTTTATTAATCAAAATAAAGTTTGCACAAAATTGCTAAAGGTGATTGCCTTTAGAGCACTACTTTAACAATCTCCAACTTGCACTAAAGTTAATTGCCTTTGTATCTAATACCATAGGTGAGTACACTAGAATCAAATCTCGTTTGAGGAAGTGGCTTATTCAAAGGATCAACGATGTTCTGATTTGTAGGTATTCTCTCTATCTTCACATCACCTCTATTAATGATCTCCCTGATCAGGTGATATCTCCTGAGTATGTGCTAGGACCTATGATGAGACCTTGGTTCCTTGGCTTGAATAATAGCCTCATTGTTGTCACAATATAACAGTATTAGGTCTATAATGCTCGGAACCACTCCAAGTTCCATAACGAACTTCTTGATCCAAACTTCTTTTGTCGCTTCCACAGCTACAATGTACTCTGACTCTATCGTTAAATCTACAGTTGTCTCTTGTTTGGAACTCTTCCAATTAATTACTCCACTATTCAGTATGAAAATGTAACCTGACTAGGATTTGGAATCATCATAGTTAGATTGAAAACTAGCATTTGTATGCCCACTCACTACGAGATCTTTATCTCTGTATACCAAGAATACATCCTTCATCCTTCTCAAGTACTTTAGGATACTCTTGACAACCACCCAATGACACTTACCAGGATCCGATTGATATATGCTCGTAACAGTTAGAGCATACGATATATCGAGTCTTATACATAACATAACATACATAATTGATCTTATTGCCGAAGTATACAGGATCAAACTTATGCAAGTCCTCTTATCTTGCATCTTGGGACATATAGATTTTGAGAGTTTTATCCCATGATTCATAGGAAGAAACCCTCTCTTGGACTGCTTCATGCTAAACCTCTTTAGCACTTTATCTATATATATAGCTATGAAAGACTTAGAAACTTCCTTAATCTATCTTTATAGATTTTTATTCCCAATATATAAGTTACTTCTTTAAGGTCTTTTATGGAGAAATTTTGGGACAACCAAATTTTGACATATTGCAAACTTGAGACATCATTTCCTATTAGTAATATGTCATTCATATATAACACAATGAGTATGATAGGACTCCCACTAACCTTTTTGTACACACAAGGTTTATCTGAATTTTGTGAGAATCAAATTCTTTGATTGTTCCATCAAATCGGATGTTCCAACTCCTAGATGCTTACTTCAATCCATAAATAGATTTTCGAAGCTTGCATACCTTTTTACCATCTTTAGATATGAAGCCCTCAGGTTGTATTATATGCACATCCTTAGCTAGATTTCCATTCAGGAAAGCCATCTTCAGATCCATTTTCCATATCTGATAATTATAATTAGCAACAATGGTTAGGAGTATTCTAATGGATTTAAGCCTGGCTACAAGGTTAAATGTCTCATCATAGTCCACTCCTTATCTTTAGCAATAACCTTTAACAATTATCTTCGCTTTATAGGTAATCACACTACCATCAATTTTGATTTTCTTCTTGAAAATTCACTTGCACCCTATGGGTTTTACCCCTTCGGGTGGGTCTAGGTCAACCAAAGTCCAAAATTTCTTTTGAAACATGGAATCTATTTCAGACTTCATGGTTTGAAGCTATTTTTAAGGTTTGACCTCTTCAGAGCCTCTTCATAGGTTGTAGGCTTATTGCCCTCTATGAGCAATACGTCATTATGTTCACTTACCAAAAATCTATATCTCTCTGGAACAATATGTATCCTACTTAACTGATGAACATTTTATATGTCAAAAGTTTCAACTATTTTCTCATATCCATAAACAACAATCTCAGGTTCAGGCAGTTGATTTGCATCTTTTTGAGCATCATGAATTCTTCAAGTTTACCTTTGCTTCCACTGTTTTCTCTTAGAAGAAACTTTTTCTTTAAAAAGACAACATGCTTTGAGAAAAACATCTTTTACTCTAAAGTATTGTGGAATTCATATCCAATTGTTTCCTTGGGATATCCTACAAATAGACATTTATCATATTTCACTTTAAGTTTGTCTGAATGAATCTGCTTTACGTAAGCCAAATAACCCCAAACGTTCATATGAGAAAGATAAGATTTTTTGTTAGTTCATATCTTATATGGAGTAACATCAACTTTTTAAAGGGTCTCTGTTTATCACATAAATAGCAATCTCAAGAGTATGACCCCAGAAGGATTTCGGTGGATATGCTAAGCCCATCATTGACCTTACCATGTCCAACAAGGTTCGGTTTATCTATGGTGTGTAAGGTTGATTCCATTGGGATATAATCCTGTTATCCCTCAGATAACTTAGAAACTCCTCGTTCAAGTATTCACCACCTCGATTTGATCGAAGTGTCTTGACTCTTTTACCAAGCTTTTTCTCTACTTCATGTCTAAATTGTTTGAACATTTCAAATGCTTTAGACTTGTATCTCATCAGATACACATACCCATATTGTGAATAATTATCGATAAAGGTAATGAAGTACATAAAACTACCTCTAGCATGAATGGGCATCGGGCCACATACATCAGAATGTATTAGGTCTAATAACCCATTCGCACATTCACCCTTTCTTTTAAAAGAGAATTTAGTCATCTTGCCTAATAAGAAAGATTCATATGTGTCATATGATTCATAATCAAATGACCTTAAGCTACCACTCCCGTGTAGCTTAGTCATACGTCTCTCACTTATATGGCCAAGTCGACAATAGCATAATTAAGATGATTTTAAGTTATTCCACTTTTGTCTTTTATTGTCATTGATATTTAAAATTGGATTGCACATATTTAATATGTAAATACCATTTGCTTGAAAAAGTTAAATGAAATCTCGTTTTATTAATACATGAAACAAATACAATGTTCTTTGTCACAATGGGTACATAATAGCAATTATCCAAAATTAACTCTAGTCCCCTAGGAAGATACAAAACATAGGGTCCTAAGGCCAATGCAGCAAATCTTGCTCCATTTCCCTCACATAGATCCATGTCTCTCTTCTTGAGTGGTCTACTATCCTTAAGACCCTGTATATCAACAGATATGTGTAAGCCACATCTGGTATCAATACCCAAATGTTATGATCAAAAATAGTATTAACCTTAATGA
Organism: Erythroxylum echinodendron; assembly: GCA_027575705.1. NCBI lineage: Eukaryota > Viridiplantae > Streptophyta > Magnoliopsida > Malpighiales > Erythroxylaceae > Erythroxylum > Erythroxylum echinodendron. Next base: position 32,144,985 of record JANZXR010000002.1, read on the forward strand.
CAAATAACATACCCAAAGTAGAAGGTGGAGCATTTAATGCATTCTTTTGCTTCAGCAACTCCAAATAGGCTTTATAGTTCCTCTTCAAATGGCCTTCCTTGTTGTAATGAAAGCATATTCCTTTGGTGCATTGTCCTTTGTCTTCTTCTTAGCCACACCTCCCACTGGCTTCTTGGACTTCTTCTTCTTCTTTTGGTTCCTTTTGCAAGAACCAGAAGTAGAGTCTACCAGCATCATAGCCTTGCTGTCCTTCTTGACAGTTTGATCAATTGTTTTAAGTAGATTAATTAGCTCAAGTATCGAAGTGGATATTTGGTTCATCTGATAGTTAAACACAAACTGTGAATAAATATCGATCAAACCAATCAGAATTATGTCTATACTTAATTTATAATCCATTATGAAATCGAAACTAGCTAACCTCAACGTATCTGCTCATCTTCAGCACATACTATACTAGAGATGATTACTTCCCCATTTTAGAGAAAAAAAGCAATCTTGAGTTCTCGAACCTTTTAGACCAAGCTTGCTCATCAAAAAGTTCCCTTAAATGGTAAACTATGGTATGAGCATCCATAGCCTCATGCTGCTTTTACAGTTCTAGTGACATAGAGGCCAACATAATATAGCTAGCTAGCTCACTATCATCCAGTAGCTTCTTGTAACCTTTCTGATCCTCATCAAAAGCATCGACAACAGAGAGATCAAGAAGTGACTCATCTAGGATATATCCTAATTTTTTATATTTGAGAAAATTTCTCAAATTTCATAGCCAATCTAAGAAGTTTGGTCCCGTGAGTTTGTTAGAGTGAAGTAGAGAGCATAAGTTCATACTAGACGAAGACATCGCGATAATTCACTAACCTAGAAGAATAAGAGAAAGCATTAGAATGTACATAGATGCATATTAATAAGGACTTTAATCAAATGCATTATGGGTCCCACTAATTTATTCAAATCCATAGTCCTCACTATGGATCTGAAAAAAATTATAATTTTCTTAATGGATCGATATCCAACATCACTAATAATGACCTTGGGTTTGCCCAACAAGCCACCTTAGGTCAATTGGTAGGTATCATTCATATCAATTGCATTCAGTTATGAAACTATCGACTTGTGCCATCAACTGTTGATTTAGCACACTCAATGGGTTTTCAACTCTTGATGTGTATACATCCCATGTATACTACCCAACTTCGCCTCTATCCACGTTGACCTTAGGTTTGCCAACAAATCAACCCTTCCAGTTAGGACCAACCTATTAATCTAGAAAGCTAATTTCTATGGTTTGAACATATTCGTGTAAAGTGAGCTTGGGTTTGCCTAACAAACCAACATTAAAAGAATTATGGTTCTTGCCATATCAATGGAAGGCGTAAGTCCTAATATTTTGGTTAAGAGATTATTCTTAGGTCTCATTAATACTTGTATGGTATTATATATATATTCAGATTATGGACAACTCAATTAAATTGAGCCTATGTCCATAACAATCCTTAAAATGCATCTAATGCATGTATCACATAAAAGAGGTTTAATTTAGGTTGTGACTTAACTATCTATCTAATGTTCGTGATTCGATTCAACTCTTGAACCAAATTAGGTACTAGTGTTAGTGTTGCCTAATTCGAATTATGAATGTGATTTGATTAGGAACCTTAAAATTCAATTATTTTGATGTCTAAATTAAACACTAATTCTAGTACACGTGCCTTTTTCTAGTCTCACTAGAAATGTTATACTCTACTTGGATTAATTCTAAATTAATCCCTAGGGTTTTCTGAATTCCTAAACATTAATTAGTCATCTAAAACATCCCTAAGTAATCTTAAATTTATCAAGACAATTTCAATACAAGTCAAAAAATATCTTGATGGACAAAATTATCAAAATAAATGAGTTAACCTACTAAACACTGAAGAGACTCATTTGATGTCTGAAAATTCTCCCTGACCCTAATTTCAAGAACATGCACTTAGCATGCTACTAACTTCAAAATAATACATTTCTTATCTTATAAAAATAATTTCAAGGTATTATAATTGAAACACATAGACATAAGTCATCAAACAAGTTAGCCTTATTAACTTTCACAAAGGTGTACAGTGTTGACTTTTGCTTGATCTATTAATTGAATCAAGTTCAATTAATTTTGGAAAAAATTCAAAGTCATATTCATATTCTATATGTGCCTAATAATAAATTCCAGAATCAAATTCCTAGAAATTCTTTATAAACTAAGTGAAATTTGCCAGCACATCATATGTCCACTAACACTTATTATACACCACCAACATGCATATAAAGTTGAGAATAAATAATCAATCACTTTAAAAATAGGTGCCATGCATCTCACCCACGTGGAAACATCATATGTGCATGTTCATGAAGAAAATTCATAAAATAATGTTTTATAAAATTATTCTAGAATTTACAAGCATGTATGTTCATCATATTTCCAGAATTTCCCAAAACTTCACACATGCGTCAGACTGAAACTAAAATTGTAATAAAATAGAAAATGAATTCAATTGCATTTTCCTTTAATAAAAATAACGTAACACCTTATAAACATTTCTATGAAAGAAAATTAGAAAAAAAAATTCTAGAATTATTACCAAAATTTCAAAATCGACACATACATTCTGTTTTTCAGAAATTCCCAGAAACCAATATATGAACAGACTGGAGATTAATTAGCAATAAAATAGCAAATGAAATTAAATTGAAATTTCCTTTGACAGACACATAATATAACATCTTTTGTGAAAGAAAATCAAAAAATCATTTTTCTACAATTTATATGAAAAATTTGAAATTAACATGCATGTCAATCACAATCCAACAACCAGTTTGCACATGTTCAACAGATCACCTTATATATGCATAACTTGCTCTGATACCACTGTTAGGGAGCCATGGATTCATGCATCACATACATGGCAAGGCATTGGAAGTGTCAGAATCAAAATTCCAACCCCACGACATTCCCAGAAAATCCAAAATCTATGTGCATGTATAAACATATTACAAGAACATGAAATTACAGCATATGTACCTTGAAACTACTCCTCCTTTCTTGAATCTTCTCCTTGTTTGGGTTATAGCAAAGACCAAACACATTCCTTGGCCTCTAAAGAGCATGCAACGATGAAGAAAAATTAGTGTGTAAGGGTGGTTAGAGCACCAAACAAGATGAGCTCAAGTAGATACTCTAGTGAGAGTTAGATCAAGACTAAGTTTCATACAACAATTGCTTAAGATTGCATGAATAAATCTCAAGATCAATCCTCTCAACTTCCAAAACTCTTCTAGACCCTTAGTCTCTCTATTGAGTCTATTTTTGGGTAAAAATTTGTGTGTACATAAGTGAAGAGCTCACTTATGTACCACCTGTCACTAGGCCAAGCTTGCTTAATTGACAGCCATGCACACTTTCTCTTTTCATCCAATCTTTTACGCGTGTGACCCTTAGGTTCTTAGTAATTTTGGCCACTTGAATTAACTATTAATCCGAGGAAATCATGAAGGGGTTTCATGATGCCAATTTACCATAATGTAAGTGGATTAACACTTAAACTCTTTGATAGTTAATTATCTGACTTACGAACCTTTCTATAGTCAATTATCACGTATTTCGTCCCTTCACCATTCTATGCCCCATTTGGTTCAAAGTATAGACTATGTGTTAAATTCCACTAGATTGACTATGTCAGATCTAGTCCAAGTGATATTAGTTCTTGTCCTGGTGATTTCATTACTCTATATGTTATTAAACACTCTCTTCATGACACATAAATGCTCTGGCCAGAGACTCCTGAGTAATGACCCCGACAAGAGGTCATGGGTATCATCTCCTTCTATCAGGAGTGGTGAATCCTTTATTAGCTATGCAATTACCTTCTAATACTAATAGTTGTACCCAGTCACCACCTATGAGTAACCTCGTCTTGAGGAAACAATGAATGGTGTCAAAGCACAGGATCAGTATACAAGATATCCTTGAGTACCTCAACTCTAAGGATATTTGCACCATTGTTATGATGAGATTAATCACTGGCATTTGATAGATTATCCATATGATAATATCATAGCGAGTCTCCGATGTACTTACTACTTTTAGTTAGCATCCATATGTTAACTTTAAACATCTCATACTTACAGTTTATGAGATCCATTGCTTGATCAAATCAAGGAGTATAACATGTGCTAGTTTATTCGGATTAACAATGTCCTGTCTCATTAATCCTATGACTATGGATAATTTGGATACTAACATAATTGTACATGATAGGAATCTCATTATCATGATGTCATCATGATTTCCTTCATGTTATGTTTTGTATCATGGATTTCATTAATTCGATTTAAGAACAACATCAATTCATAAATAAATGAATATCAAATGAATGAAAATTGCCTTTTGCTTTATTAATCAAAATAGAGTTTGTACAAAAGTACTAAAGGTGATTGCCTTTAAAGCACTACTCGATTTCCTTTAGAGCACTACTCTAACACATTTGACCGCTTCCTTAGAATCATTGATTAAAGAGGGCCGTTAGATCCTATTCCATGGTGAAATTTAAGATGTGACCCATAATTGGGTTTAAAAGGGCTAGTTAGAATTTTGCTCACCCTCTAAGGATGCTCTCATTTTTTTAGATGATATATAGTCTTGCTTCCCCTAGTAGATCTATTATAATGTTTTTCTTTAGTTTGCAGTGCATATTGCTCTCCACGTATGAGGTGTCATTTATGCTTCAAGGGTAGATTTGCGTGATATAAAAATAACTTATCTTCCTTCAAATTGATGTACCTTCTAACATGATCTTATACTTTCTCAAGTATATTATCTATCTATCTAAAAGGATCTCTATAAGGGATTATGCTTTCTAAAAAATGAAAATTGCAATCTAGGTCTTGAAATTTGGTATTTGCATAAATTCCATTTGAAATCATTTGGTATAATCTAAAAGTGTTTATCCAAATTTTTCTGTTATTTTAAACAAAATTACTAAGTCTTAAGGTTTTTGTCAATTACTAAAAAAGTGAGCCTTGAATTAATTCTTTAATTACCTAAAGCTAACTATTGAACTTGTACGAAGTGCTTGATATTAGTCTCTTGTTAGGCATGCCAAAGAAGATAAGAAATCTCAGACACTTCATTACATCTAATGCTATGTATAGGTCCATTATTTTCCTAGACCATATGGCATAGTTGCACATATCTTTCATGTTATTGTAGGTTCTAATGGTGGGAGTTTAAATTTTAATGGTAATAGATTAAGTAGTATGCCTTTTGATGAAAGCGATGTAAAATCAGTAAATAGGCTTTTAGCTTTGTTTTTGCAACATGTAGGATGAAGCAAGTCCACGATGATTTGTTATGGATTGGACTATAACATTGTTATGATTTACAAACCTTTTTCAACATGAGGTTCATCGTCTTATATCAATTTTATTTGTTCTTACTATAGAGGATGTTCAAATCTAAACTTACAGATTTTCATAGGTGCGAGTCTAGATTAAAGAGATGTGATTATGGCTAATAATTATTGTTAAATGTTCTTAATTATTGATGGGAGGCTTGTATAGTTGAAGTGTGAAAGCATTTATACTAGGGGAGAAGGCAAGTTTGAAGGCCATTATGAAGGAGAAATAGGAGGTGATAGTATTTCTACTTTTTGTTAAGAGTGTGAAATGTTTGTGATCTCTAATTGTATGCTTGTTAAGATCAATAAACCATAGGTTATAATTAGCACTAAATGATAAATATATATTTTTAAGTATTTGGATTCTTTGGGGCTTGACAGTTTATTATCATATTTAACATGCTCTTTTGGTAGATTTGCAAAATCAAACATCAATATAATTTTTAGTATATAGTTTCTGATGATCAAATGAGTTAGAAATAAAGAAAAAGTAATAATTTCGTAAAATAAGAATATAGTTGAAAAGTTCACCTCATTCTTAGAATTATTAATTACTTTTATAGTAATTTATGAGTTTGTAACATTGGGACACTTATCTCAATCTTGTATAATGTTTGGAGAATTTTGACCTAATAAACTTTTTTTTAGACTTGAGCAATTGGATATATTTTCATAGATATGTATGTATATACTACTATAATATCAATAATGAGTATAACAAGATCTAATTTCATATCTCAATTGATGAAATGTACTTTCTTTTTCTCTTCACTCGTTGTTCTTTAAATAGTCTTTTATGTTTTGGGTAACCTTAGGATTTTTTGCGGGTTCGAAAGGTCCAAAAAGTCCCTCGAAATGTGAAGTTCGTAAGTGTCTACGCATGTCCTCGACACAAGTCGTGAACATGGCTTATATCTGAGCCTGTGGGCCATTCCTGGAGCTTCTGGCAGGATCATGGCATGTAGGCAACAATTGTGGGCTAAACCTGGAGCTTTTTTCACGATCGTGCCATGCCTGCCATGATAGTGAGGTTGTGTTATGGCTTGGGTTCCCTTCGAAACTCTCCCGTTCTTTGATATCAACCCTAAAACACTAGCAAACATATCAAGGTATCTCAAAAATATAATATGTAAGCTCAAAAACTTATACTAAACACTTCAAACTCAAATAATTAACAAACTAACACAATTATAACCTAAGCACATACTAAATAATCAAATTAATGGCTAAACACCTATCAAAATAGGCCCTAAAACATGATGCAATTTACACTTATCATGAACTTTTTGTTAGACTTGAGCCTTTGGATATATTTTCATAGATATGTATGTATATATTGGTAGAATATCAATAACGAGTATAACAAGATCTAATTTCATATCTCAATTGATGAAATGTACTTTCTATTTTATTATATTTCCATAATGTTTACCTTCAAAAAGTAGTTTATTTCACTTATACTAAGTAGGATGGAATTTTCAGAAGAGGGAATTAATCAACAATCACTAAATTTTCTAAGTTACTTAGAATTTTCCATGTTTGTAATGGTTTATTTAGATATAATTAGACATATATTTGATTTACATAATCAAAAACTCATAAATATCATTTTACAAAATATAGCTTTAACGGAACTTTAATATGATGCATAATAAAATTTATTTCTAGTTTGATAATAAACAAAAAGAAATAAATTAACAAAACAAAATAGAAATTCAACATACAATATATAAAACATCTTCATCTTATGTATAAAATAAAGTTTATAACTTGTAAATAATATCATATGAATACTTATTTATGAATTAAAAGCTAATCCCTTTACTATTTAGATGTAAAATAATAACTATAAGACTATACAAATATGTAGTAAAACAAAAGGGTAGTCTCCCAACTTTTTATTTTTCAAAAGATTATACCACCATCTTTCGAATCAAATATCAATAGTGAAGGAAAAACTGCAATCCTTACAGTCAATATTTTGTTACATTTATAAGTCTTGTCTTTCTTATATAGAGTCTTTAATCTCACTATTAGTTTTGCTTTTGTATCTAGTCGATTAGTTGTAATTTAACGTATGACATTATTATTCTAATTAAAAACAGAACTCTTTATGTTTATATATTTTTTTTTAATTATATTTGATACTTAATATTAAAGGTAAAATCTACAGAATAACTACCATGCAATTCAAAATTTAATAAGATCATAATTATGATATTCAATTTATATTTACATATTATTCTTAAATTTTTTCTAGTTATATTTTTATTAAGATGAGATATTGACAGAATAGTAAAACTAACACAAGTAATAATTTATTTCTTTATGAAAAAGTAATTATTCTCACAAATTAAAGATGATGATACTTAAATAATTTTATGGGTACTTGTTAAAGAACAAGTTTATTAAACTCACCTAATTATAAGGATATCAAATGGGGCATTACTTGTATGTCTGTAGATTTTCTCATAATGATAGTTGCAAAATTAATTCTCAAACTTGAGATTATCAAGGTATGCCATTTATCAATTGATATATTTTGAGACTATCATGATCTATTCTAATTAGAGTGGCTTAGTCAACAGTACATAGATATAGTATGAGTTGCATGGAAATAATTGAGTCAATTAAGGATTGGTCACCTACAATAATTGGAAAGAATGTTCCAAAATTCTTGATTAGTATTGATTTAAAGAATTCTCTGATCATAGTGTATTTATATTTAAAAAGGGTATTATTAAATATCTATTATAAATCAATTACTAATTAATAAGAATGAACATGATTGCATTTAAATAGAACAGGTAACAATTTCATACTATGTATAACTTAAATATTAGTTGACGAAAGAATTAAATTATATGTTATAACTATGTATAGATAGGTTAATTAAAACCACTTTTACATTCCTAACTTTTGGGTGTTCATGACATATTACTAGACGTTAATATATATTTATGATTATAAATTATTTAAAAGAAAATAAATTAAAAGAAGTTTAAATTTATTATGACATATAATATTGCCAATATATTAAAAATCTAATGTATTACACATAAAGAACCGTTAAAGAGAGATAATTTAATTTAAATTAAGTTAAACTTAATTTTAAAATTTGAACAAACTTAAGAGATCAATTATAAGATATTCGATCAAATTAAGATTAAATTATAATTATAAGTAAGTTATATTTTGATTATAATTAGAAGTTTAATTATTCTATTTAAAAACTTTAAAGTCTTTTTCTATAAATAAGAAAAGATATTGAGAAATTAAGATGTCGTTTGGTTCTACTTCTATTTTTTTGTTGTAGTTTTTAGCTTTTAGTTTTCATTTTCAATTTTTTGTTTTTTCAAATAAAAAAAACCTGTTTGATTGTTAATTTTAATATAGTTATATTTTGATCACTAATAATAATTATATATTAGATAAAATTTAAAGATAAATTATTTTTAATTAAATAAATTTATTTAATCTCTTAATAAATTACTAATAAAATTATTTTAATTTACTAAAATAAATTATTTAAAAATTAAAATTTTATTTATAAATTAATATTTATTTGAAATATATTTTAATTATTAAATAAAATTTTATTTGAATATTTATATATTTTAAATTTAATTATATTTATTAAAATTTAATTATTCATAATTTTTATTAATAATTAATTTTAATTTATTAAATATATAATCTTGAATTAAATTATTCATAATTTTATTAATAATTAAAAAATTAAATAATATATTTTAAATGATAGTAAATTAGATTATGAAAAAAAAAAGAAACAAGAAACAAAAAATCTTTTTATGATTTTTATAATTTTTGAAAATTGGAAAAAACCAAAATCAAAATAGAAACAAAAAAACTCAAACAAACAGGTTTTTTTTAATTTAAAAACAAAAATTAAAATCTAAAAATAAAAATGGAAACAATCACCCCCCAAACTTTTGTGTTTTCTTTTTATTAAAATTCTCTTTTTCTATTTTATTAAAGGCCAGACATGTATGTAGTTTATGGTTGATGATAGTTTTTTAACAACATTTTAAGGTATTCTAAATTAAGTATGTTTCAATTATTTTATTTTTATTCATATTCTTAAATTATTCAATTAAAGAAATATCTTAAGAACTTGTGAAAAAAAATTATTGCGACAACCATGACTTAATCGCAATTGATTTTCCAACATAAACTTCACTCCCCAGTCAATAACCGTCGAGAGTTTGGATTCCGTACATATGGGCGGTTAATTTTTGTAATTGCTAGAGATAGAGATTGGTAATACTTTCACGTATAATGGTATAAAAGTAAGATAGAAAGAGCTTTATAATTAGACAAGGGAAAACAGGCAGTGGGCTTTGCCATTTTGGTGCATCCAATTGGCTGGATAGTGTATTTAAGAACATATTTCAGTTATATTCAGTTAGCTTTCCAATTGACTGGTGACTAATTTCACTCGCTGTGGATAAGATTATAATAAACTTTATATAAACCTGTTACTCTGCACCCTGCTTTCTCCGCAAATTATATACATGGAACCCAAGGCTCTAAGTCACCATATATGGTCCTGTTTATATAAAATTTTTGGAATATTATAGTCAGCAACAAGAGTACGCTATTCCTGATTTGTCATTTCGATCAAAACCCACCATCATTAACATCATCAATGACCAAACTGAACCCTTATCTTGTAAGTAACAAAGAATATTTTGTCCATTAATAAAATATGAAAAAGCCATGTCATCTCCGTAATTATAGTATATGCTTCATACTCATGGTAAATCACCTTAAGTTCACAGAAAACTAAGATGGTAAAGTATATCCTTCATACTCATGGTAAGTCACCTTGGGTTCACAGGCTTGGAAGAGGATAATGGACACTGCTGTATAATAATAGTTTAGTTAAGTGAAACTGAGGACTAAGAAGAGTGAGCTCAATATGTACCTGTCAATTAAAATACCAATAAGTAAAAAAGACTAAAGCAATGACGACAAAAAAAGAAAAAATTCGATTCAAAGTGCCTCCTCTCATCTGTCCAATCATCTCCTTGGACATGTCAAACTAAACATTTTCTGGTAATTTCCATTGACCGTACCCCTCAACCGTCGCATATATAAATTGGACTCCTACAACCTCCAGCGTTAAATATACAACACAAACTCATTTATATAGAGAGAAAAGAAAGGGGGAAAAAAACACTTGGAACAAAGTTAGAGCAGTTCCTGGTTTTATGTACTAATTCTGTGGCCATGGCAGACGAGTTTCAGGGCGGGATTTGCGGCGGAAGCTGGTGGAATTCATCGAGGAGAGCGTTCATGAGCGGCTCTTCTCCTTGTTCTGTGGGGGTTACAAGTGATATGGGATATGGAACTTGTGGTTCGTGGATGACGACAGATGCTGTGGAATTGAAGCCTAGGTCATGCAAAGAGTCTATTATTGACTCTGTATCAGAAAGTTCTGTGATTTTTCAAGACTCACAGAAGTCTCAACTACAGCCCAATTCTGACAGTGGTCGTAGCTCTATTTTGATAGATTCTACCTTGGAAATGATGGGTTTTGGGCTATCTTCTTCTTCAACATCGTCGGATTGGAACCAAGTCTTAACGTAAGTCTCAATAACTGAAGTTCTAAACTCCATGATATAGACAAGTTGGTAAAGTTCTACTTCTTACTGGAAAGAAATTCATGGATTTACTGCTATAGACCACACGATCTTTAAAATATTCAAAACTTCAACAACAAAATAAATACTTGTGACTTTTGTCATTTGGTTCTTAGGGGTATAGTGATCCAGTCAATATGATTATGATAATGATTAGTCTTCCTTTCAAGTGATGTTTTTCCTAGTATTAATCGGGTTCATCACTTTTTTTTCCTTCTAATGTTTTGCAGTTCAGGAAATGGAAGAGCTGAAAATAGTTACAATTCCGTGCTCCAACAAAAAGGAATGAGCACAAGCATAAACGCTTCTCAGATACAAAAGGACTGGAGTCCAAAGTGCTTTACAAGCACAAGTGATGGCTCATCTGTTAATGCTTTTAAAGCAATAAATCAAGACTTCTCATTAGACCAACAAAGGCTAAGTACTATGAATAGATATGCTAACTCTATCCCAAGTTGCCAAAGGTTGTCATCAACTGGCTTTTCAGCATCAACTTCTTATGGATTTCCTTCATCGTTGATACAATGCTTGTTTGAACCTGATCATCCTCAACCACAGCAACAACTTTTGAACAATCGGTCCATTAACTATGCGACCAACTTGAATGAATTATCGACATCTTGGGCAAAGATTTCTCCTTTCATGAAATCCTCACTGCCAAAGGAAGAACATAGTAATATATTGCAGTTTTCTAACAACACTCCCTTCTCCAATGTCTTAGCGACTCCGATAGCTGATGTTAAAGCAAGCTTCATGCCATCTTTACACTCTCATTTTCTTGTGCCGACTCTTGAAGAGAAACCCAATTGCCCCAACATGACAAAAAGGGTAAGGAGAATCGATGAAGATAACATGATCATGTTGTTGGGTGATTAGGGTTGTGAAATTGAAAAACCAACTAATCCTTTTCAAGTTTACATATATTGCAGGCTAATAGCTGTGAGGAAATCAAAGGCTCGGGATCGATGGTTAAGAGAGGAAGTGAACCTGCATCTAAGAAGCCACGAACGGAAACGCCATCTCCGTTACCAACTTTTAAGGTATGCCTACGGACTTTTTACTATCGGGAACTTGGACTTATATTGTGTTAACATGTTATTTGGTTTCTTCAAAACACGAGTTGAAAAAAATTGAACTTCTTTATTGTTATCAGGTCCGGAAAGAGAAGCTAGGGGACCGAATAACAGCCCTACAACAATTGGTTTCGCCTTTCGGAAAGGTTATTTCGTGGATTTTTCTTCTACTTTTTTGCAAAGAGTACAATGACCATAATACTGTATAAACCTACGCTTTATGGTTTAAATGATAGCTTATTCTTTGCTTTTAAACTGATCTTTTAAGTCACTTTCTCTTTTTACAGACTGATACTGCATCAGTTCTCCATGAGGCTATCGATTACATAAAGTTCCTTCATGATCAAGTTAATGTAAGTCGCTTTATCTTCTTGGGTAGATTTAATTTGAAGGAAACCCTAGTTAATTTATTATATCTGATGCGTGTTTTCTTTTTGGCTAATTCAGGTTTTAAGTACACCATATATGAAGAATGGCAAACCCATTCAGCATCAACAGGTAGATATAAGACAATTCTTCTTCACCTTTCGTTTGGACCACATTATAGTGCATATTCATGAACTTTGGTGTCTAAAGACATTGTTTTCTTAGTAGAATTTGGAATAATTGTGCAATATTAATAGGATTTCGACAATAATATGGAATTCGAAGAGCCAAAACAAGATCTAAGAAGCCGAGGGTTATGTCTGGTGCCTATCTCAAGCACATTTCCGGTTGCTCATGAGACTACAGCTGACTTCTGGACACCAACTTTTGGGGCCACTTTTAGGTAGAGATGTTTCGATAGATGTTAAAAACTCAACGGTTCGTGTCAAAAGGAAGTGAATCTACAAAAAACAAATGGAGTTAAAGTAATGTCAAAACCAACCAAGATGAGAAATGATTACTTCAATGCATAAAGCAGATTAAGAACTGCCTTAGCTGACTTGCCGTGCTAGCTGTACCAGTCTTGAGCAAAAAGCCAAAGTAAAGAAAGGAAAAAGAAAAAGGAAAATGACCGCTACCCTTGAGAGATGGACAGGTAGAGCTGGGGCCAATTATAAGCAGAATGATGTAGGCTAGGAAATGATTAGGAACCGTTGGAGAAGAACATACATAGCTAGGTTATTCTATCAGCAACAATGACACAAACTAGTATTAGTCAATAGTACTCAGGGTTTAAATTTCAAAGAGTGAGTCAGCGTCAGGAACAAATGCTAAATTTGGTCAAACTTATAACATGTTTATCGTTGTTAGCAGCTGAATTTAGCAGAAGGGGTGTTGTTCAAAATGCCTTTTGTTCCTGTTGCTCTTTGGGCTGGATATATAGATATATATAAAGAGCTGGCAATGTCGCCACCTTTTTATTGTTGTTTAAGAATGAAAAGAGACAAGAGACTATTATTTCATTCGTGAATTGGATTGTAATTTCAGAATCAAAGAATGAGTGGATCTCATTTCATTGGTTTGTTTATATATTTGGAATGTGGCGGTGGATGTCAGAGGGCGGCCCAGGGTTCCTGCTTTTAGGGTTTACGTATATTTCTTAGCGAGACAACAAAAAGGACGTACGCGCTTTCACAGCACGCTCTTTAGTAATTACTATCATCGCACGCCACATCTTCACAATCGCCATACCTTTATAGACAAAAGCGCGAAGAGCAGATAAACTATGCAAATTAAAATATTAATCAAAAGAATTAATTAGGTAACTATTATTTAATAATTAATAACAATAATTTTATTTCATAAAATTTTTATTTTTATTTTTATATTAATAATTATTAATAATCACTAAATAATAATCAATCAATTTTTTCATTAATCAAAATGTTTTAAACGCTCATGTTTAAATTCTACGCACTTTTGCTGAGTTCACTTCTCATTTTTAAGAAAGATTGAGAACTAAATAAAGAAAGAAAAAAAACTACTCATGGATGGATCAACCATCTTAAGCTAAACTAGTTAGCTTGCAATTAATTATTCTCAACTAATGTTATGAATATCATATTGGCATCAGTACTATACTAGTATTTGTTAATAAAATTTTAAAATTAAAAATAATCTGATTTTTTAAATTACAAAATAGCCCCTCAATATATTATCTTTTATAATTTATAATTTTATATCATTCATGTCTCCAAAGATTATAACAATATAATAAAAATCATTTAATTAATAATATTACAAAGTACTTGAAATATTACAATTTTATTATATAATAAATAATAATTACATCAAGACATCAAATACAAAGAATAATAAAAATCCATGATTCTCTAAGCATTACAACAAGAGTTCGTTCCAAAGAAACAACCAACTTGAAGTGAAATCTGAAATAAAAACATTTATAGCTATATTTCTATTGTATATATATATATATATATAAATCTGAAATAAAAACATTGATAGCTATATGTCTATTGCATATATATATATATCAAATATATATATCAAATATAAGTAAAATTAAAAAAAGATAAGAAATAAAAACTTGGAACTTCATTCGATTGAATATCCGGTTAAATCGCATTAATATAATTATCATTTGATACAAAATTTCATCATTAAAAGGAGTCTTATTATTACTACCATTCAAGTTCATTGCACAAAAACTTATATTAGGCATTCTAAAAACAGAAAAGCATTTTGCAATTGATTTACCAAAGAATGAATTGTAAATCCATTTGATTTATATTGATGTTCGTCTTTTTTTTCTAAATCAAATGAAAATCTATTTTTCATTTTTACCTTTTTATT
>JANZXR010000002.1:32159997-32170031 GCA_027575705.1 Erythroxylum echinodendron
TACGAGCAGTAGTAAGATACTAAGCGAGAAGTAGGATTACTTCAAGGGGTACGCAGGTTTATTCAGAAATGCCAACTCTACCTGACCACAACCTGTATGTCTTACTCTATGCTCTTGTCCGAAACTCAGGAAGAGCTAATAGAGATTATATGATTGTTTTATCTGGATATGACCTGATGGTCGTTTATTCTTTTGTGGCTGTTAAGGACCGTTTAGTTCTGCTTCTATTTTTTTATTATAGTTTTCAGTTTTTATTTTCAATTTTTTGTTTCTGTTTTTTCAAATAAAATAATTTTTTATTATTAATATTAATGTATTGATATTTTTGTTATTAATAATAATTACATATTAAATAAAACTTAAAGATAAATTTTTTAATTAAATAAATTAATTTAATATCTTATATAATATTTATTTTAATATTATGCTTTTTTAATAAATAAATAATGTAAAAATTAAAACTTTATTTAAAATTAATATTTATTTGAAATATATTTTAATTATCAGATCAAATTTTATTTGAATATCTATATTTTTCAAATTTAATTATATTTATTAATAGTTATTAAAATTTAATTACATATATTTTAATTATAAAAATTAAATAAAATAAATTTATTCATAATTTTTATTGATAATTAATTTTAATTTATTAAATATATAATATTGAATTAAACTAATCATAATTTTTATTAAATTTTAAATAATTAAATAATATATTAAATGATAGTATTATAAAAAAACGAAACAAAAACAAACTTTTATAATTTTCATGATTTTTGAAAATTGAAGAAACCAAAAATTCAATTAAACAAAATTTTTAATTAAATTTAAAAATAAAATCAAAAATAAAAATAAAAATAAAAGCAAACGCAGTTGCAAAGTTAATCATCGAAAAACCGTAGAGTACATCATTGGTTGGCATTCTAATCTTTCTGTTCGACAAATGGATCATTTAAATGTTACAATTTAAATAACATAATTATGTGTATTGATTTTAAAATTTTAATTCATTTTCATACATCATTTAGTGGCTAATTTATGTGTCATAAAATTCAAATTTATTAATGGACTTATATTTGAAAATTTTTCATTAGATTTTAAAATAAAAATCCTGATTTATTTCATTTCTGTAAACAACTAATTTCAATTCTAAATAAACTATGTTAATAATTTCTTATTCTTCAATAATTAATAATGATAACAATATTATTAATAATCTCGTTCAAGCAAGATCTTCCTTCTCTGTAAACACCATCGCCTTTGCATGATCAAATTATGTTATTTCCATCTACACTTCAAGCCCTACCCCAAATACTTGGAAGTGGCTTGTTCCCTCTCTTCCTTTTTTATTACTTTTACCGCTTCTCCTTCCCTCTCTTTCCTACTCATTCCCCTTCCCTAAATCTTTTTGCTATTAGCTAGCCTATGTCTGCTTCTTCCTTACTACATTTCCTCTTATGCTCACAACTTCTTCTTGGTCTACGTATAACTTGGTCTTTCTAACCTTTTCCTATTTTCTTTTTTATCTTGCAAACTGTAACAACTTTTCTGCCATTGCTTTATTTCTTTCTCTACCAACCTTTTTTAGGAAGAGCCTTTAATATGTAGGAAAATTGGGGTAGGATCTGATCCCGACTACAACAAAATAATGATAAAACTTTTTTGTATTTTGGTTTCTCGAAGATCAAGATCTTTTTTTAGAAATTGAAAAGGGATTAACTATAGACAAAACTATAACATCATTACAATGAGAGATAATCTAAGAAGAAATATACAAGAACAAAGGAGGAATCAAAATGCTAGTAAAACATTCTAGGAAGCCATGCTAAAGATTCCACGTAAGCTGCATATCGAGGGAAAGTGAATGAAGAAGAATTTTAGCAGTTAAGGCACCTCGAATCCAATTAATGATCCTTTCCGATACTTGATATTTTCCCTCTTCATGAGTAGTATATAGTCGAGCATTACGTTCTTTACAAATAGAATATATAGCAGTCGTAAAGGCAACTTTAATAAGAGAAGCATTAGTCTATCCTTTCTGAGATTTTGTAATAACCCAATTAAGAGCTTGATCCCAAGAATAATAATATCCATTAATAGATAACAGATGCATAAGTTTACTCCATACTGCTTTAAAATGAATATAGAGAAAAAAGAGATGGTCCCGATCTTCGGGAACCATTTTACATAAGATACAAATTGTATTAGTATTGTCATGACACCAATCCTTAGTCCCAAATATGTTTTTATTCACTAGCCATGTAATAAAAGAGGCTTTAGGATTATGGAATTGTGTCATAAAAGCGGAAACCAAGACACCTCGTGCAAACCCCTAAAAAGTAACTGATGACAAGATTTATTGGAGAATGTATTACTCAAATTAAAAGACCAACTTATAGAATCATCATTCAATACATTAACCTGTTGGGTTAGGAATTGTACCATAGTGTCAAAACCTTGATATCTCCCATACCACTGACCATTGCAGAGCAAGGATGATACTTTTAAGTTAAGAGAAATTTGGTTCTTTAAGTGCTGGACCTAAGGGTTCCGAATAAGAGTACTAAAGTCAACCCAATTATCATACCAAAGCTAAGTACGTGCACCATTGCCATCCTTGTGTTTGATATAAAGATAAACCAAGTCTCGTAGCTTCATCATCTGGATTATTATCCATGAGAACTCCTTTGCATAAGGAGCTTGCCAAAAATTCAGATTTTTTAAGTGGAACTTATGAATCAATTTGACCTATAGAGTAATATGATCCGCGTATAAATGCCAAAGCCTCTTGTACATTAAGACTTTCTGCATTGAATAGATAGAAACTATTCCTAGTCCCCCAAACTTCTTAGGAATCACTATCTCACTCTATTTAACCTTTGCATTATGAGCATTCGCAGATCAACCAGTCCATAGGATAGCTTTTATAAGTCTGTCCACCTCTTTAAGCACTTTCCTAGGTAAGGCTATATGAGTCGATCAATAGATATGAAAACTAGTTAAGACAAAAATTATAATTGTAATTTGAGCAGCATAAGATAGAAACCTATTTTGGCATGCATTCACTCGTGCCTTAATTCTTTCAACCAGGGTAAGACAATCGTTATACTTTGGCTTAAAGGCAGTGATGGGAGCAGATTTGATAGTCAACCCAGCTAGATTCTAAATTTTATTCAGATTCCTCACATCAGCTAGATCAAGATCATTTTAATTCTATAAAGTGATTAACACATAAACCGTACCAAGGCATGAATCTTAATTTGTACCTTATTCTGAAGCTTGATACTTTTCTTGTCGTATCCCATGAACCGTTTTTGAAACTAATCCATCTTAATCACTGTAGCCACATAAGTATCTGGCCTCTAACAATACCCGCATAATAAGTTGAGAGAACTCTATAACTCTTATAGAGAGGATTAAGCAAGAAGTACTAGTTTCATTAGAGCTTAAGTATATTTATAATATGTTTTAGAAGTTTTAGTAATTTAATTGAAATTAAATTCTAATTTCAATTAGACTTTAATTAGAATTATAGATCATTCTAATTAAATACCAACTATGCCCAAATAAGATTCAATATCTCATTTTGATCTTAATTAGAATTAGAATTTATAATCATTGTTAACATATTTGGGAACTTAATGGATCATATATAAAGAGCAGATTGAAGAGAGCAAAGATATTTTAATCAAGTTGGATTTGATTGTAAAGTTTTAAGAAACTTTATGATTAAATATAACATATTTAATTAGAATTATATAAATTAAAACTATTTTAAACTTAACTTTAATTATTTAATTAAACAGTTTATAATCATAGATCAAGATTGTTATCTAGTAATGCATCATAACCAGTCAAATATTTAAGAATGTCAAAGTGGTTTTTATTAACCTTTTGGTTTCATGTTTTTTTTCATATAATCCAGTCCTTTCATCATACAATGTTCTAATTAGATAGATTATGGAATTAACATCTACTCTTTTTTAGTTTAATTATATTAGTTCTCTACCATTAGTTATTGATTAAATTAATAACATTTATAAACTATTTAAAAAATGTCATTCCATCTTGGTTGAGGATTTCCCGAATCAATATTAATCTAGAATAAAGGAATATTCTCCCCACTTACTTTAGGGTGATGAATCCTATCTTGATCATACAATTATCTTCATATAGTTCATGCTATATCTAATGACTACCAATTGAACTACATATGATTAGAATAGGTTAAAAGTAGTATCAAAACATAGTAATTCCTATACAAGATAACTTTAGAGACCCTAAGTCAAAAGGGCACTTATACAATCATCACAATGAGATTTTTCATAGATATATAAGAAATGTTCCAAATGAATTTCTCATATCGAGTCAGTTTAGTGAACTCGTTCTTAACAAGCATCCATTTATTTGTTTTTTAAGTATCCGTATACTTTAGCTTATGAGATCGAATACTTCCTTCATAAGGAAAAACATATCGTGTGCTAGTAATTTTATGCTCTATTAATGTCCAGTCTTAATAGAATAATGATTGGGAACAATTTAGAGATAATAAATAAATGTAAAATGAATTTTGTAATTGTGATCTCATTATGATTTCATTTGTAATGTAAAATTATCCTATGGACTTTATCATATAAATATGCCTATGGACTTTATCATATAAATATGAACAAGTACAAGATAAAGAATGCCTTTAACTTATTTTATCACTAAACTACAGCCAAAGCAATTAGCTGAAATGAATAAACCAATATTATTAAGGAGCATTCACTACAATAAACTAGCCTATAGGCAATGAATAAAAATATAACCAATTTGTCTAAAAATGTCGCATATAATTATTTGTGACATTTATATTTTGTCGAACGAAATGTTGCTAATTTCTCATAATATAAAACTATAGGTAGCGTTCCCCAGAATTGTAGATAATTATTATTAACTACAATTTTTTTATGCCTAAAACACTATAAATACATATCCAAATATCGACTATAATTCAATGTTAGGCAAAAAAATTGGTGCCATATGTTAAAAAAATGAAAAGGAGCATAGCCAACACTTTTTTGCTACATTGTATACATTTGTAGTGATATATCATTTGTTACACATTTCTAGTTTCATAAGTCTTTTAACTACATTTTTGTAATTTTGTAAATAAGGTTTTTTAACTAAAAGTTTGTAAAAACATTGCCAAACATTTTTTACAGATTTTTACATAATCTATAATATTTAGCAATTTGTGACATTTTGTATATAACTTTTCAACATGTTTTTTAATTATTTGGTTATTATTATCAATCGTAAAGAAATATTATTAATTTAAAATATCAACCATTTCTTATATAAATAAAATTATATAAGTTTCATTAACTTGTACCATCAAAAGTAATATAACAATAACAGATGATCTTTTGTTCCTACACAAAATATTAAAAATAGTTTAAGCATTCCTTATAATTTGTAAACAACATAATACAGAGAAAAAACTTCACAAATTGGAATATGTCTACACATATTATAAAAAACTAGCCAAATGTGATGTCCAAGTTTATAAACCTGTAACAAATAACAAAGTTGGTTAAAGTCAACTAAAATTATTATTAGAAAATTCAAGCGTATAATTATTTGGTTCAAATTAAAGAAAATGCCTTATAAATTTGTGATTCACAGCATGATCACTCATAAGTTGCATCATCATCCATTCTATAATTCGAGAAAAAAGTAATGAAGTTAAATAATAGTATATCTATATCTATATATTTGTATGTGTGTGTGTATGTGTAGGAGTGGTATAACAAGTCTAGGAATCAATCCCTTTCATTTTCCTCTTCATTTCCATCACAATCTAGGCTAAGTAACCTTTTCAATAACATATCATGTTTTGCTAATTTAGCTCAAGTTTCTTCACTCTTGATTACTTCAACCTTTAATGCATCCTTACACTTATTGTTTTCCTCTTGAACTTATTCAATGATTGTCTCATATATAGAGGTTGAAATATTTGGCTTAATGTTATAGGCAAGGCCTTTAACCTAACCTAACAAGTGCTAAATAATATATCATAAATCTCATCTACATTAAGCTCATTACCATTAGATCGTTACTTCTCTAATATCTCTTGCATTTTATTCTAAAATAAAAGAAGAAATCAATATTCAATTAATATATTACTACTATATTAATAAATGAACAAAAATATTGAGCAAACTTTTATACTAACATAATTATTTTTTGCTTTTTATGATAGCTACCCATTACCTTTTTACGTTGAGTGAATTTATATAGTGTGATCCTATCACACTCTTATCCAATATTTTGTCCAATTTAGATTCAGTAGAATTAGGTTTCTCCTATTGAAATCCAAGTCGCCCTTGATTTCAGAATTGACCTCTTGCATTGTTTGACCAAGAAAATTTTGGGTGGTTCTTCCACCAAGGATTATATGTGTTGGAGTAAGGATTGTTTTCCCTTCTTGACCAAATTGTGCTCCTATATAGTTGAGTTGCCCTATTTCATTAGTTTGCGTCAAGAACCAATCGATGGTATTGTGGTTTTTTTGTCCACATAATTCACATCTATGCTTAATTGCTTTAACTAGAGTTGACAAGGAGGCTTTCATGCCATTGAGTTGTCGGGTTAAGTCATCAATCTTCGCCTACATTTTTGTGATCGAATCAACAGCAATGGCTCCCTTATGATCGTAGAAGGTTATTTTTGATCTACTTCTATCTAACATCCAAAAACAACTATTTCTCGCCATCTTTTCTAGCAATTTCTATGCTTCCTCAATTGTTTTTCTCATTAAAGATCCTCCAGATGCCACATCAATGGTTCCCTTATGGGTGGATTAACTTTGTTATAAACAGTTTCCAATAAAAATTCTCTAGGTAAGTTATGGTGAGGACACCTCCTTTACAAATTCTTATAATGTTCCCAAGCTTCATAAAATGATTCTCCATCACTTTGTTGGAAATTTGTAATCTCCTTTATTAACTTTTTCGTCTTTCTAAGGTGGAAGTACTTATCCAAACATGCACGCACCAATTGATCCCAAGTTGTAATGTTGGTGGGACTTAAAGGATAAGACCATGCCTTGGCTCTATCCCTTAATATGAAAGGAAAGGGCCTCATCCTAACAACATCTTCCGACATTCCGTGATATCGAAAAGTATCACATATTTTCAATAAAATCACCAAATGAGCGTTAAGATCCTCATTAGTTAGCCCATAAAAATGCATATTAGTTTTCAGCATGTTCATCAAAGTTAGCTTGATTTCGAATGATGTTGTTTGTACTAGTGGTCAAGTGATGCCTTGATGTACAACATTAAACCCTAGTCCCTTAAATCCATCAGGGTTCGTTGTTAGTCTCCGTGATTATATTCTTCTGTCATTGTTTCTTTGGTCATTTCTTAGAGTCTCACTCTTTAAATTGCTCATCTATTCGTGTGATACCAAGTTTTAAAGTTTATCTTGCTTAAACTCTAAGTAATTCTCGTATTCATATAGTCACACAGACATAAGAAAGGCAAAAAATTCGTTCGAAAAAAGGAATTCAAAAATTCCTAACTAAATTTCCCGACAACGGCGTCAAAAACTTGTCGAGCAAGTTTTACCTAATATAAAACCATCAATATTTCGCAAGTATACGGATCATAAACTTGTAGTAATTAAGGTATCGATCCCATGAGGAATTAGCTAAAACTAGATTAACCTAACTTCGTCTAAGGTTGTGAAATATTATTTAAGTGAAAATAAAATTTAGAAATTAAAAAAATCAAATAAAATTGAGAACTTAACCACTTAATAATTAAGCTGTCACAATAAAACAAGGATGATCAAGTATGAAAGTTTAGGGTTTGTTCTATCTTCATTTTGTTCCCTTAACTATTTTTTATTCAATTGATTGTTGATCTTAGATTTTGAAGGGTTTGATTATTCTAACCCACGATCTAATCATTTAAACCCAATTAATTATCCCTAACTGATTGTGAAATTCCATATTCACAATCTCCAGATGCAAAAAAATAGCTTAACATTTTCAATTATTTCTTAAGCGATCTATCAGATAATTGAGTGTGAATGCAAGATCTCTCATCATATGATTATCAAATTGATATTTGCATGACTTTTTAGGTCATTAACTCTCATTACCCAACCTCATCAAATTACTTTCGACTCACTTTCTTGATTTATTGTCAACGTATAGGCAACCATAAATTTCACAACACCATAAGATTGTATTGAAATTGAAAATGATCAAGTGATAAAATAAGTCAGGAAAAAAATCCTAATATAAAATTAAAACATAATAAATGTGTATAGCATCTTCAGTCTTAGTTCATACATCAAGCTTAAATAAAATAAACAAAGGAAAGAAGAAAGAACTTAAGTTGGATTGGTCTGGAAAATGCTAGAACAACTAATGCTCCCTTCTTGATCTTTCTTGAATTTTCCCTAATTTGGTAAGATGAAGGCTGATGTTTTTAGGTCTTTTTATGTTTATTTATAGTAAATGTGTGACATGGGATTAAGCCCAGGTCACATTGTCCTAAAAATGTCTTCCAAACATCAAAACAAATAGAAAATCTCGTTTCTGGCAAGTGTATGTCATGATCATGATAGGGGTATCACAATCGTGACCCAGCGTAAAAACCTTCTATCATGATCATGACACTCCATGCATGATCGTGACACTAGGAAAGAGTCTTCTGTCACAACTATAACACTCTATGCACAATCAAGACCTTACCTTTTGGCCTAAGCATCCTCCAGCTTCCTTCAATCTTCATGTATCTGGTTTCATTCACTAATAAAAACATCAAATCACCTCAAGAACATAAAGATTAAGGTCCAAAATCATGCCCTAACATAACACTTAAAACATAAACAAACAATTACATTAACATAATTCTAAACCTAACCATGCAATAATCATCTAATAAACACCTATAAACACACTAAAATATCTACCAAAATATAATATAAACTACAACTGTTAGAGAGGGCACAGGAAGCAATCAAGCTCAATCTAAAAATAGGCCTTGTTTGTATACAACTTAGCTTGCAGTCATTAATGAGAGATAGAAAAAAAAACTTCACTCTCCATTGTTTATAGCTATGGCATTTTTTAATCATAGTGTCTATTTTAGACCAATTTTTATTAAGAAATGAGAATGTTATCAACTATTACAATAATTGTTACTCATGAGATAATGCGAGATCTTTTGGTGATGTTGGGATATCCATTGCTATTCGTCAAAGAGACAATCTTAATCTAGATATATATTTTTTTATTTTTGTTACTTGTTGAAAAATTAATCATCACTTTTTTATAATATTATTTTTATTATCTTACAATTTCTTAGCAGGACCAATTCGAAAGTGGTGTTCTAAAATTACAGAGGTTTGTAATTTGAATTTTGATCTAATGTGTGAGTACAATAGGGTATGAAAGGAATTGAAGCAATTTGAATTCATCAATTCCAAGAAAGGATTAAATTAGAACACGAAAGATTGAAGGACTCGGTCTTTGTTCATTGCAACTTAAGTTGCAGGAAAGGTATATTATTATCATTATTAAGTTGAATATAATTTCTTAATAATTTAATTTATTTGCTTACTATAACTCTTATTAGAACAAATAATTTTGTAAATCTAATATGCTTTGACCATATCGATCTTTTAGAGGGATTGAGTTTCTAAGGTACCGGGTCTGATAGATGAGAGTAATTTAGAAAATAATCTTAGATGAAAAAAGTACTAACATGTCATTTGGTGCAATGAATTTGAATGGTAGTAATAATGAGACTCCTTTTAATGATGAAATTTTGTACCAAATGATAATTGATATTAATGCGATTTAACCGGATATTCAATAGAATGAAGTTCCAAGTTTTTATTTCTTATTGTCTTTTAATTTTACTATATATATATATATATATATATATATATAATCCATTTGATTTATCTTGATTTTTGTCTTTTTTTTTTCCTAAATGAGATGAAAATCCATTTTTCATTTTTACCAT
>JANZXR010000002.1:32210642-32226294 GCA_027575705.1 Erythroxylum echinodendron
CCTAACTTCACTAATTGGTCTTCTCGTAGACCCGTTTCCCTGATCCGACCCGTTAAGTGGGACCGGGATGTTACAATCTGCACGCTAAGGTTTTGACCACCAAAATCACTCTCAACAAGAATAACAGTTGCCTTCTTTCTCAGAAAGAAGGCTATTCCCCCATACAAAATGATAAGCCCCTAAGCCGCAATCTTATTCCCTACAATCATAAACATATTAATATTAAGAAGAAAATAAATACTAAATATAATAATAATATTATTATTATTAGTGATAGTAGTAAAGATGGCGATGATGGTGGTGCTGAGGATGATGATGATAAGAACAATAATACTAATAATAATATTATTAATATTAGCAAGTAATTACCTCTTAGGCTAATTATAAGAGATAAGAGTTCAGGGATTAAAGAGGACAACCAGGATTTTTTTACGAGGGATCATTTACCTAAATCCTAGTACGCCAAAGTTTTCAATTGTTGGTCATGTCCTCGGTAAGTTCCAACATTGCCATATCATTTTTTATCACCTCCCCCCAATTCTTCTTAGGCCTCCCTATTTTCTCTTACAATCACTAAGTACGATCCTTTAGGATCTTATCACTGGAATGTCTTGGTGTCTTCTCTTAACATGACCAAACCACCTAAGCCTTGTCTTTCTTGACTTGTCTATAATATTAGCAACCTTAAATTTGTCCCTCACCATTTCATTCCTAACCTTATCCCTTCTAGTAAGGTTGCATATCTAACAAGCATCCTTATCTCCATCACTATTAGCTGCCGACTATGAACTTGTTTGATGGGCCAACACTTGGCTCCATAAAGCATGGTCGACCTAATTGTTAAATGATAGAATTTACTTTTAAGCTTGAGTGGTATCTTCTTATCACGCAGAATTCCTGAAGTACTTTTCCATTTAAGTCACCCTGATCTGATCCTGTGGACTATGTCTTCATCATATTCCTAATTTACGCATTTCCTAAATTTTATGTTCAAAGTTTCACTTATCCCAAAAATACAAGTACATTTAACAAAATTCTCATCAATTTTGGTCTAAAAATTGACTTTCATTATAAGGATCTTCATAGGATAGATCTGAAGGCTTCCTAAGTTCTCACTCTTATACAAAATGACATTTATCTCTAAACTTGAAACCCAAGCTCTCATTCTCTATATGCAAAATGACATTTACCTCCAAACTTATGCCTTTTAGGTGTGTTATACTTGTTACTAAAACCAAGATCATTTATGGATAAAATGTTTCATATAATTCATAACGATATTATTGGACTTGTTTATAATTGTAATACTGTGCTATGCTCATCTAATCAGTTAAGAGCCTCCTCAATCTTTTACAAAGATTTCATTCCAATATTCTTTAATATCACTAACTAAATAACAGTTAGATATATTGAAATTACCAAAGACAATACAAGAAGGTAACCAATAATGGATTAAACACCCAAACGTGAGAATTGAAAAAACTCTTTTGATTATTTCAAAAATACATGTAAGTTACCTATAAAATTAATTTTCTAGTAAGACTCATCTGCAGGTATCTAAATTTTCATTTTCACACTTCAAATACACAAAAGAAATGAAATAGATTAAATAAGTTTCATCAAATAGTTATCTAATAATAAGGATAAATGTACACAAAATTTTTCAACAATAAATCCAAAATATATTCAATAGACACTATAATATGGTGCAATTAAAGATCCAGATCTAAAGGTCAATATACAAATCAGCTAGCACAAATTTCAAAATGAAAGTATCAAGAATTCAACTATTCATTTCAATTTGAGCTAAACATTTTTGTTCTAGTATGATATCAATGACAATGTTTCTATGGAAAACTTATCTTAGGACATGTCACCTTTTTAAAAAAAATTACTATAGAAAATAATACTACTAATGCAAGTTCATTCAAAAAAAAAAAGAACCCAAATATATTAACCACACAGTTATGCAAAATGAAATGTATAATGATCCATAAAAAAGGAACAAAACTTGCTTCGAAAAAGAGGTGAGCCTAAAGATAAAGCAACAAGATAGCCTTCGTAATGTAGAGAACCTTAAAATAGCAATCACTCTTATCATTATATGATATTACTATAAACATCAACTTAACATAGTTAAAAAGTAATGAGTAACCATAAATTTATTAGAAAAAGTTCAAAAGGAGAATATGAAGAATGTAGAAGAGATACTCTAAACATCTAACTAGCAATAAACATCATTTTAATGTAAAAGTAATTAGGCGTTTATAAATTACTAAATACAAAGATCATTAATTGTCACAACTAAAGATCATTAGTTATCACTCTAAATTCACAATAAATTTACCAATTAGTTCAACATTTATAGATTATTAGCCAGCTTAATAAACCTCTAACTAGCTCTTTACCACAAGATCAACTATTAAACTTGTAACATATTTTAATGGATACTTCGCATACAAAACAACAAAAACTTTAAACGATAAGTGCCTATAACTAATATTAAATATGAAACTTTACTGTATCAAGCGTAGGCATAGTACTTTAAATCACAAAAAAAATCAAATATTCTACTCAACCCAATGAAATCCTTTTTAATGGTAAGTTATACTGAAACGAGAATTGCATTAACTAAAAAATATACCTCACTTATAAAGTGAATGTAATGTAAATAACTATGCTTAAACTAGGTTCCACCTCCAAAAAAAAAGTGAGGTATTCACTTAATTCTGATGCCTCTTTACTTCTACAAGCTTGGTACGAGAAACATTATAATACCATATATGCAACCCAATGGTTTATCATTCACTATAATAGAAAATCAAATTGTTAATGAGCTTATAAGATAATATAACCATATCTTTTCCCTTCTTTCATGCCACTTAATTGAGTGTCTATATCCTTCAAGAAGAGAAACAATGCAGATTAGATTTTCGGCAAGGGAATGCCTCTTCCAGGGTTTATAGTGCTTAGTAGTTTGGAGACTCTTAATTACTATAAATTATCAAGATATAGGACATAATCATTTTAATCCACTTTCTCCTAAATATAGACATTCTATTTTTTTTTCCTTATATTGATATGATTTTGAATATATCTTGCTAGTTCCAGGCTTCAGGTTTTTTCTTGGTCATATTAAAAATTAATTTCTTCTCAAAATTACCCAAATTTGATTTGTTCTTCCCATGATTCTTATCTGAATATTTTATTAATTTTGTTGTTATTATATTCGACTTTTCTAACCACTAGTTTTATTCTTCTACTTAGTCTCATTAGAATTTTATTTCTTCTCAAAAGTACCTAAATTTGATTCCTTATCTTTTTGGTTTCCTAGAATCTGCATTTTTTTTATTGAGGTCAAGATGGAAGCTGAGGCCAATCTAGCAAAGTTAGCAACTGAATCTCTAAAAGATGCATAAGAGTTCTAATCCACAAGTAGCAAAAGTAAGGGTTTTATAATTGATCTACAAGCTTGTATTAACTTCATTATTTTGTGAAGAGATAACAAAAGATTTTTTTTTTTGTCCATAGGTTTCTTTGCTTCTTATTGGTGTTGGAAGGAAAGGAGATGAGAAAATATTGGAAGAATTATAAGTTTGGGTGATAATAGGAGAAAGGATACGAGATGGGTCTTATTAGTACTTTAGATGTGGTGGCGAGGGAGGACCATATTTTGTTCTTCTTTTTTACTATGACAAATAATAAAACTATCAATGAAAAAGAGTAAAAAAAAAATGAAGCAATGATTTGTGAAAGGATGATGGAGAATAAAAAAAGAGAGAAAAAAAAGAATATATTTTGACAAGTAAATTTGAAGACTCATATTTTCTGTTTTTTGTGATGATGATTTGTTTTCGTACTTTTGAAAACAAGAAACTACAACTTTTGTTATGAAGCACATTTTAACAACTTTTCATATTTTTGAGTTTTGACAATAACAACAAAACATTAAAAAAAATAATTGACAAATTTTAAATTAAGAAAAATTGTCATTACAAACATAAATTAATATAGTAACCAAATTCAAATGGATGTTAAAAGTTAAACATGATTAAACAAGGATGTTCGTCATGAGCTCATCACCTATTTTTAACTTTGTTCATGTTCTTCTTCTTTGATTATGGCAAGTACTAAGAATTACCGGTTAAAGGAGTTTAAGAGACAATGATTTAGGAGAAGACGATGAGAGTAAAAAAAAAAAGAAAAGAAAAAAAAAATATTTTAACAACTAATTTACCATTGAAGACATATGTTTTATATTTTTTTGCGATATTATTATGTTTTCTTATTTTTATTATTATAATAATTTTTCATACTTTTAAAAATAACAACAAACAATACAACTAAACAACTTCTTAATTAATTAAGAAAAAGCGCCGTTACCATAAACATAAATTAACATAGTAACAATAACCAAATCTAAAATATCAGGAAGCAGAAAGGAGACAATGAGGATGTCCGCACGGGATCATCGATTATGTTTAGCTAACGGGACGTCTCATTTCAGGTATGATTCGGAAAATTTGAATAAACTTTGGGGGCATAACCGTAACTTGGCAACTCCTTCACTAAAAGCTTAGTTCATGCCTCCTCTTTCCTCGTCAGCTCCAAAACCTCGTGAACCCTTTTCCCCTTTTGTGGCCAGAGAATTGTGTTAATGGCGGCCCAGTTTCCCGACGACTTCAAGTGCCCCATTTCTCTAGAGATTATGTCCGACCCGGTTATCCTCTCGTCGGGTCACACCTTTGACCGGGCCTCCATCCAGCGGTGGCTTGACTCCGGCCACCGTACTTGCCCCATCACTAAGCTCCCACTCCCTGACCACCCTCCTCTCATCCCCAACCACGCTCTTCGTAGTCTTATTTCCAACTATACTCTTCTTTCCCCTCTTAATTTTCAACAATCCCCCACCAAGCCCCAGCCGTCGCAGTCCCAGACTTTAGTCTCCACTCTCGTTTCCACTTCTTCGGCTTTTGACTCCAAGCTTCACGCACTCTCGCAGCTCGCTAGACTCACCAAGCGCGACCCGGGTCTTCGTCGGGTTCTGACTGAATCCGGAGCTATGTCCGCCGTTCTCAACTGTATCAACTCATCCGAGTCTGCACTCCAGGAGAAAGCCCTTTCTTTATTGCTCAGCCTCTCGCTTGATGACGATAACAAGGTGGGTTTAGTCGCGGAAGGTGCGATTGGTCGGGTCGTGGATGTTTTACGGGTCGGGTCGCCGGATAGTCGAGCTATTGGGTGTACGGTTTTGACTAGTTTAGCGGTGGTAGAAGTGAACAAAGCGACAATTGGCGCTTACCCAAATGCGATTCAGTCGTTAGTTTGGATACTGAATTATGGGAAAGGGAGAGAGATCAAAGAAGCAGCAACCACGTTGTACGCTATCTGCTCGTTCCCGAACAATCGGAGGCGAGCCGTGGATTGCGGGGCGGTGCCGATTTTGGTTAGGTTAGGAGGACTGGGACTTGAGAGAGCTGTGGAGGTCTTGAGTGTCTTGGTGAAGTCAAAGGAAGGAAAAGAAGAAATGGGAAGGGTTAGTGGTTGCGTTTGTGTTTTGGTGCATGCGTTGAGGAGTGGGAGAGAGAAAACTCTTCAGTGTGCTCTTTTTACACTCAACTCTTTGTGTTGTTATAGTGTGGAAATGTGTAGAGAGGCTAAAAGTGAAGGGCTTTTGGAGATATGTGTGAGGCTGTTGAAGGATGATAACGAGAAGATTAGAAGAAATGCTTCTGTTCTTGTGGAAACTCTAAGTGGGAGCAGCTAACAGATGGGTCTCCTTTTGATGCTTAAGGGATGATGGAGGTGAGTTCTGGGTTCTGGGTTTTCTGGGGTATGGTTCTTCCATTGTTGGATACTTGTGTGTACAAAAGAAAGGTTAGAGCTTGAAACTGGATTTGATTTTTTCTTTTTCTCTTTCGACAGGTTTTGTATATTTGAATAAGTTTGTCTATGAACTCATCTTTGTAGTTCAAAACGTTTCATATTTGTTATTAGAATTGTAATTGCCTACATTTTAAGGATTTTTTGGGCTCAAATCCAGACCTTTTGTTTTCTTCCCAACTTTTTTCGAAGCTTTCTTGTTGAACATGTTTGTTTCTGCTAAATTGTTCAGTTTGAACCAGTTTCATGCTTATTGAATGAATTTGTATTGATATTTTAGTGTACAACTAGTTTACTCATCGAGATGGTCATTCCTTTTACTTAAATGGTCTGTGATTGCTTGCTCTATACTTTTGTCTTTGTAAACATTGTTTGTATGTGTCTTGTTCTCCAATTATTTGGGTTCTGCATTAATAACTATATGATTAAGCTGACAATAATGGTTTCCAAGACAATGCCAGTAGACATCCAAAACGAGGCACTGGAATTGCATTTCAATTTCATTGCTGTAAGAATTGTCTGTTTTCCCTTAATCATACTAAGAATTGCCTTTATATATTAGTTCTCTTCTTGTTAAGCTCCAGGTTGTTGAATTGTAAATTTGATTCCGATTTCTTACTGCAGTGGAAGTCAAGCTGTAAGATGCATCACTCTGTATAGAATTTAGCATATTTGTATGCGACTCTCGATCCTTGATTCACCGTCTGCATGAAGCAGGTGTATGATCTTGTACCTCTTAATTGGCATTTTTATGGTGCACCAGAGAACAGAAATATATGCAAAAAATCTTCACTTAAAGCACCTATAAATATTAGAGCCTGGTAGATGCAGGATCTTTACCGCTTGAATTGTGTCTGTGTGGAGTATTAATGATTGACCAATGACTCATTGTGAAGCAAGGGCCCCTTATCACCTACCAGGAAGTTCATTTGGATCATGCCTACATGTTATTTTAGCGTTTTAATTTGATTTACATTAGTTAATCAGACCTTGAATTGGTAGTCAACTGGTTGTTTTCTTTAGTTTGCAGTAGTTATTATTTTTATGATTTTTCTCGTGTTAACCAAATTTGGAGTTAAATATCGTAAAATGTTTGGTAAACACTACGTTTAAACTAGAATGGCATGTGCAATTCTAGTTATACACAACAACAGTGAACAAAACTATGAACGTATGTTACCTGTCCTTTTTCTTATTTTGATAAAACAAGTTTATTAGGGGATCAATACTTGATTGTCAACAAAAGTGCTTATGTGGGAATTTTTAATCTACCATAATTTGTTAGTAAAACTTGTAATCTACACACTAAGGCTCTGTTTGGCAATCCGTTGATTGCATTAGCTGTTAGCTGATCATATCAGCTGATTTGACCAACTGATTGCATTAGCTGTTTGTTAGAGATGTTTGGTAAAATTAGCTGTTTAATATTAGCTGTTTATGTGTAAAATGACTTATGAGCATATGACTTTAAAAAAAAATTATAAGGGTATGAATATTATATATCTTAGTATTTTGTTGAATATTCTTCTAAGAATTTAGATTTTAGATATTTAATTTTACAAAAATTAAGTTTATAACTCTAATAAAAAGATGATGATGATGATGATGATGATAATGATACATCCAAACATAAAATATAACAATCCAAATAAAATTTAAAAATACAATTCAAAAAGAGCAAAAGAAATGAACACTATCATTTAAAGAAAAGGTTTATAACAATTTAAGAACAACATTTAACTACCATGAAACTATAAACAATATTATTATGAATAGTTGTCATCTCTCGAGTTTTCTGTTCTTTAATGTCTTTTTTTTTAGAGTTAAATTTAACATCTTGAAATACATCTGGATGTATAAATTCAGGATCTTGATCGATGACGCTAAAAGTCGGGTTGCTCATTATATTTTTTCTAGTATGGTTATGCAACGCAAAATCTGCACAAATTATTCTATTTTGATCCATTAATGAATACTTAGATATTTCTCCAATATCTTCTATTGAGCCTTAAGAATACAGAAAGTCCTCTCAATACAACCAGTTGACTACCAATTCAAGGTCTGATTAACTAATTTTCGAGATGTTCTTGTATTTGTATCACGAAACTCTTATTGATGATACCTTATATTTGGATAAGGTGTCAAATATCCTTCTCTTTCCGAATAACCTTTGTCAACCAAGTAATATTTACCTGAGTTTCGATAAAAACAATATAATTAGTATAAATGATATCATAAAAAGTCTAAATCATGAAATAACAAATCCTACTAATCTTAAAATTACTTATCGGTGGTTTTGGAAATTTAAGTTTAAGATTACCAATTGTATTAAGGAAAATATGAGAATTGTGTGCTGATCTTTCCCAACTTGTTAAAACATATGTAAATAGTAAGTTAAAGTCACATGCTGCTAATATATTTGTTGATGTTATGCCTTTCCGTCTCTATATCTCATTTGATCCTCCTCTACAATAACTACCGCTACATGTACACTATCAATAGTTCTAATTCAATCCTAATATAAAATAATAATCATAAGATGATAAAACAACATTTTTTAATGGAAAATATAATGAAAGGGGAGGAAGAACATATTCAATTATCTTAAAATGTGGTGTATATCTAGCATTATTGGTAATTTGTGGTGAAATGTCCTTGAATTCTGGATCTTTTGATACGAGTATATCCCTTGAAAATTCATCCACATAAATCAAAACTTCTTTAAAAGCTCTACTTACAATTTCACTAGAATGTTGAAAGCGCTATTGGGTATCTCTATTAGAGGAACCTTAGGACATATACGAATAAATCGACTTTCTCAAAAATAGTCATTTTATCCAAAGGTCTCAAACCATAATTATTTTCCAAAACTATACATAATTGACGAAATGTATTTTGACTCATCATAAATGTATTAAAAACTGTCTTTCACGACCATTCAATACTTCATTCGTTCATAGTCCTACTGTTTAATAGGAAGTCATGCATGGTTTCTTGTATATGTGATTAAAAAAATACACACTCATGTAACCCGCTACACAAGCCACTAAATCCGAAAACTCATTCTTATTATCCAAAAATTGCTTCATTTGCGGAAGTTACATAATTTGCATAACATTATCATCTATACCTACAAATCAATAAGTAAAATTATATTGTAAATAAACAAGACAATTAGATGTCTAAATATAAAGAAATAAATAATATAGTACGTAATAAAATTATAGATTACCAATAAGATAACATAATATAATAAAATAAGTTAATTAAGTTATAATGTCTTAAAACACACCATGTCAACATAAGTTCACAAATAATAAACACAATAAACTAAAAATAGTAATGGATAGATAGAAACTATGTTTAATGTTTTTATGTTTGTCATACTCATACATAAACATTATTTATTTAACTCTCTTTATATCATCTGGTAAACAATAAAATGGACTTTCTTTGCGGATCTTCAATCAATATGCAAGCAAAGTAAAATTTAGGAATACCAGTCTCTAAACCAAGCAAAGAACATAATTTTTTGAAAGTATTCGTAACATCATGATGTGACGTATCAGCACTAGTACTCTGTGTCTTGTCCAAAATTTTTGCAATGGATCTATTCATCTCCATTGTTG
Source organism: Erythroxylum echinodendron (assembly GCA_027575705.1). Lineage (NCBI taxonomy): Eukaryota > Viridiplantae > Streptophyta > Magnoliopsida > Malpighiales > Erythroxylaceae > Erythroxylum > Erythroxylum echinodendron. Next base: position 32,220,155 of record JANZXR010000002.1, read on the forward strand.
CACTTTATCTCTCTTGAATCAATTGCATCATATCATCAAACTTCTCATACATTGCTGCAGATCTTCCTATCCTTTTAGCGAAATCAATTCTTGCACTCTTGTTACTTTGTGAACTATCACTCTTCAAAACCTTTTTGCATCTTTTTCTCTTACTCCTTTCATCATGTGTAGCTTGAGGGGTAGGGGTATTTTCTCTCCACATTTATTCTCAATTGTTTAGACTACTAATCTCATCTATATTCTCATGATCATGATAGCCTGACAATTGATGATGAGCATCATGACTATTAGGTGGAGAAGGGACATATACTTCCTCAACTTCTCGTTGTCCTTGTAGAGGGTCAGCCACAGGACAAAATGTAGTCTCTCCTCGGGCCAAACATCTAAAAAGTTAATCTAACTTACATTCAAGCTCAGGTTCAAGTCCTTCCTCTTTAAATGTTTTAAAATTGATGTTCTCCTACAAAAAATTAAATAAATTATATTTAACTAACTATTTAGCATTAGAGAAAAGGAAAATAACTTAAATTGGGGAAAAAGGATAACCTTAATCTTCAAAGTCCACCACTCTTCACTAGCAGCAATTGTTTCTTTATCATAATCCTATCATTTTCCTATTTCTTTCCCTTTTAACTGTTTTCAGAGGCTCCATCTAGTTATCATCTAATTAAACTTATTTTTAAGCTTAGTTTTATCTCATGATAAGTTGGTTGATTTGTAAAACTCTTCCTCCACCTTTTTCCATTGTAAACTTTGACAATTAACTTCACTACATTTTCCCTGACTCCTTTCAATATGTTAGTTACAAATGTCACAAAAGATAAGAAGATTTTCTTTTGACCAACGAATCATGCCCATATCATTCCCCCTTGACTTCTTCTTTTTTTTTTTTCCTTTTTGGAATGATGTTATCTAATCATATAAGATGAAAAAGATTATATAGTAGTTAATCAATTTGCAGTTGGTTTCATTACTTAATTAGTTTTACTAACTTGAATTAGACTATTCCAACAAAAGAACTATTAAATAATTAAATACTATTATAAAAAGATAAATATAAAATTGTAAATATTAAATATTCAAGTTTAATGCATGATTATGAAAACATCTTAAGAAGATTTGGAGAAGAATAAAAAATCTAGAGAAAACCTTCTTAAACATGAAAATAAAAAGAGAGAAAAGATAGAGTTAGGGATAAAACAAAATAGTTGCAAGTTAGGCTTCGGTGGAATGACAGGAGAGAGTTCTCAATTGATAAGGCCATTATAAAAAATAATGATACTTTTATATTCACTAAATTTGACAAGTTTAAGATAGCATTTCAAAAATATGAGTGTGCATTAAAATAAAAAATGTTAGTGTGAACATTTCTTTTTATATTTGCATATTTATTGTGACTAAAAAAGTTATTAAAAATTTTCTATTAAATTACTTTTTGTTTATATATAATAATTTAAGACTACTACATTTTGATAACAAAAGAACTATTAAATAATATTAGAAAAAGATAAATATAAATTTATAAATATTAAATAATCAAGTTTTAATGCATGATTACGAAACCATCTTAATAAGATTTGGAAAAGAATAAACTATTTGCAAAATGAATCTTAATTTTATAAAATTCCATCAATAAGGTATGTCAACAAAAATTAAAGGTAACTAATATACATTGATCAATTGGTTCATTCCCTAAAGTTTGGGAGCATATATCATGAGTTTCTTTATAAGCCATTAGTTGGCACTAGACAAGCCCACATCATGAATCTCTCTTGATAGCATATCTACTTAGGTTACCTCTTGATACAATTTTTCTCCTTAATACATTCTCGTTATAGAATGTTTACCATGCTTATGAACAGAGCACTGAAATTTGATATATACGATACTTATTTGAGATTTCTATTCATCATATTATGTAAAGATAAACCTTTCAAGAACAAGTAGTAGAAATATATAACTTTGCTTTATATCTTTCTTGAAGACTAAATTTAGCAAAGTGATTATATAACAATTTAAGAAAATACTACTTCATTTTATTAAATAATTAAATAATATTAGAAAATGATAAATATAAACAAACATAAATTTTTATAGCATTTCATAAACATAAATTTATGACATTTTTGTAATAATGATACAAAAACGTAATAATGGCACAACATTTCTATAGCATTTCAGAAACATAAATTTATAGATAAGGGTTATGATTACAGACATTATAAAACAATTAAAACTTAACACATAAGTACTTTTTTCATCTTTGCTTTTTATTTCTTCTTTCGGTCCCCTATAGCCACTATCAAAATCACAATTCTCTGGCTTAATCCGTTCATCATCATTCATTATATTTCTACAATAGACCAAATAATATAAGCCATAAAACTTAATGAAACCTACTAGCAAGGAACAACTAACGATGATGAATGAGAACAACTAACAATGGTGACTAACAATTGTTCAGGGAAGAACAATCTTTACAAGTTGTAAAGACTCTACATGATTAGTGGAACAAAAACAGGCCACAAAACATAGCATGTTATGTCACGTTTGTGAGAATAATAAGGCATAATTCCTGAAAAAGCAATAACACTAAATAAAAGCAGTTTTTACCTTATATATGGGAGAAAGTGAAGTATTTTGCCCAGCTTGATGATTCTGAAGAACCTGATGACTAGAAAAAAGCAAGTTGTAAAGACTAACAAGCAAAAACTGTGCTGAGCTTTTCCAATTTAAAGGTGAAAAAGAGATGGCGGGGCAGTTGTGAGTAATAAATTGAGTTAAATGCAATAAATACAAAGAGTAGCTACAACCCTTACGAAATTAATGCAACTTTCTACAACATACTTTTTTGACACAGTAAAGATTGCAGCAAATCTGTATTTATCTCAACTATTATCAGACTTCATTTAATGAAACTAACTCACTAAATCTATCTTAGATATACTTTCAGTAAATCTTATATTTAGTTTTAGATTGGTCCCAAAGAGGAACTACAGGAACTAATGTTTCGTTAAATCAACAAATAGTTACAACTAGATAGTTTGCATGATAAACTAGATAATTATAATGGACAGATATTTACAAAAAAGTTACAACTAGATAACTTGTGAAAATTATTTAAAAATGTTCTGTTAAATCAACAAATAGTTCCAAGGAAAGATTGCAGGATAAGATACCTGCTAGGTTGAGGTGAGTAGATAGGTGTTTCTGCTCCCACTTTACCTAAACTTGACTTGCAAAATCATCAAAACAACCACTAGAAATGAATCATTTGAGCAGTTGAGTAGACGGTAGTAAAAACACACCTGAACAAGCATGTTGCTATTTTCTAATACATGAAAAAACCATTGATCAAGGTACTTAACCATTGTAAATAGGAAACACGTGTCCTTTAGTTTTAGTTCACGATAACTAATTCAGAAAGTTACTTCTCAGTAAAAAAATTAATGAAAAAATGATAAAAATGCCTTATTGCAACTTAATGATAAAATATACCCTGCTCAATTGTACTAAGACAACTTTTGTACACATGTCGAAACAAAACTCTATAATTATATTGGTTTCTTAGTCAATAACAAACTGCTAACATTGGTTAACCAGTGATCACAGTATAATAATCCATAAATGCCTTAGGATTGAGATCAGTTGAAGTACCCGTAAAGCATCCCCTATGCATTACAACTCCTTCTGATGTATCATCTACTGCCTAAATTGATTAAGCAAAGGCAGAATTGGAATCAGTATAGATGCAGCATAAAAGAAACAAGTAATAAGGTGGTATAAAAATAGCATACCAAATGAAATGTTGTTGGTTTCCCTTTTTTATCGATACAACAATGGACCACTGTAATTTCTATCTGACTAACCATTTTGTTGAAGATAATCCTTAAAGATGTAGGAAGCTACGATGAGCAATTGATTACAAAAACGAGTTTCTCTTCCACTAAGATACTTTTTGAGAAAAATACCGTTCATATAGTAGTGTATAACTCAAGATCTCGTATAAGTTATATCATAAAATTTTTTGTAGATTCTAACTTCTAAAAAGATTCATAACACTTTCACAAAATTAAGGTGAAACTTAATATATCAGTTACATTCTCAAGATTACGAAAAATATAAATAAACTACGAAGAAAATGAGACATTTTACTAAATGCACAACTTTAAGTATTCTTAAATAGAGCCATAACTTTTTTCAATCTTTATGTTTTGTTAATAGATATATGAATTTAAACCTTATTCAGTGACAACAATATATTTTAGTGAAGTTAATTGTTGATCTACGACTAGTTTGACTAGGTACAAGAGGTGTGCTTTGGTAGGTTTGATCATTTAGCAGCATTTGCGAGGCACAACAATCATAAAGCAGTGTGCCAAAGTTCTGGGAGTGGACATAAATAGCAACTAATGTCAAATACAGGCATCTGCCATATAAATGCAATAACCATACCCAAACATACTTCAGGGCAAGAAAATGGGAAATCCATTTGCAATCACCAGACTTTCTCATTCTCAAACACACGAGTAAAACAAGCAATGGCATTTTCCCCCTAGTTAATGTAAATGGTACAGCTCTTCACATAATATGGAAGATGACACTCATGGGCACAGACTTCATACATTGTGCATATGTTGGCCCTAGTTTTTATTCATCATTCAGGGTTTTCATGCACTTCTAAACGTTATAGATATCAAACTTTTTAACAAAGACATTAACTCAGAGTTTAGACAATCCCCATAACTCACCTATGATAACTGCTCTTTATCACCATAAAGAGGTTTATTCTACACAAAAATATCATACTCTTTTGCCTGAGAAAAAAAAAGGATGTTAACTTTAGGATTCTTATGAAGACGTTTACCAAAAAAGATGTAGTTATTAAAAAACAAGAGAAATTCAACTACCAAAATCGTTCTCCTAAAGGAGAAAGTCCCTCAAGGACAGTTCGAGCAACATAGTCATAAGAGTGCGAATGTTTAAAAAATGATGTTTCATAAATAAACACGGGAGATTTAACGAATGAGCGTAAGAACATCTAGGCATAGTTTTATCGATAATTCTACGTTGAGCAAGATCGAAAAAGAAGAAGAACAATAAAAAGCTTAAACTTATGAGAGTGGGTTTGTAGAAAACACACCTGAACGAATAATCCCTTGGAAGAAGTTGCAAAACAAATTGAACAAAGATTTTTAGAAATTGTTGAACACCAGAAAAGCATTATGTACATTTGAACGAAAAGGAAGAAAGGAATAAAATACAAGGGAAAATGGAAACAAAAAAAGAGAAACAAAAGAGTATGATTTATCGTCTAAGATCTGACTCGCTAAGGATGTCATCTAAAATATGGTGCTTACCTTGTTGATTACCTATCTTTTAAGGATCAAGTTTCTCATGAACTCTATTACGAGCACCGTTTTGATTCTCACGCAAGCTACACAAATTTGTAAACACATCCATAAACTAGCAGCTGGTGATCTGGTATAGATGTGAGAGCTAAGAGATATGAGAGATGTAAGGAAAGAGCCAAGAAAGGAAGAAGATTATAGAGAAAACGAGAAATGAGACAGTCAATAGTAAAGAGTAAAGTGAGGGCAAAATCAACATTAAACTAAAAAGCTATCAACTAACAACCCTAAGGGCCTGTTTGGTTGGATGTTAATTAATAGAATGAAATGAAATGAAAAGGAACGGAAAAGAACGGTTTATAATGGAATGGAATGTAATATAGTGAAAAGTTATTTGAGAGGGATGGAAGGGTTCATAATGTAATATAGTGAAATATTGTTTGGAAGATGGATGGAATAGAATGTAATGTATAATAAATGACTATTATATCCCTGATATTAAAATGGTTGTTACAAGAGGTTTAACACTATGACTTTAAAACAAAAATTATGTCTAATTAAAAAGTTACGGTTGACCATGAAAAATAATTTTTTAAATATATTTTTATTTAAAATAATAAAAATTTTAATAAAAGTTTTATTATTTGATTATTAATTATATACAATTTATTATTAATTATATAAAAATATTATTATTAATTATTTAATATATTTTTATTTTATTTTATTCTATTATATGTGATTTATATTTAAAAATAATTTATTTATATTTTTATTTATATAGAAATA
>JANZXR010000002.1:32261682-32271754 GCA_027575705.1 Erythroxylum echinodendron
GATTTAGAGTGCCTAGAGCAATAATCAGTAATGGAGTCATTTTTGGTTTGAATCAAGGATAAAGGAGACATACAAAAACATTTTTATCACATATGGTGAAAAAAATTAGGGGATGTAGGATCTCTTTTCATCAAACCTTTGGCTCGAGTGAAAGTGCTAGTTAGTTCTCCATTACAATAATGCCCATCGAAGTTGCGGTAATGTATTATTGAATTTATTTTGTGAAAATCTTAGGAAAACTGAACACTTTAAGGCTAGTTAGTATAAAATCCCACTTTATGGAGTCAAAAGTCTTATGCAAATCACTTTTAAAGCACAACTTTTTATAGAATGCTTACGATTGTAATTTTTGAGCAAATCTCGTATGATTGGCAGATCACCTCCAATGTTTATTCTTTTGCTGAAGGTGCGTTAACTTGGGTTTATCAAATTTCTTAGATATCTTTCAATATTTTGCAACTATCTTCGAGACAGCTTCGTAAACTATATTTCAACATAAGATCAACCTAAAATTATGAAGAGAGGTTGGATTAGTTATCTTTGGAACTAGGCCTATTTAGGATTTGTTTGTTTCCTTTAATATTCTTCTACTAAAATAGAATCTCAAGAGGGCTGCTGTAACCATATCGTTAATCTCATTCCAAGTCTTGAAACAATAGTGCATTACAAATGTAATTACATTATTATTATTAAAAATAATAAAATATTAAATAAAAGTTAGAGATAAAATGAATTAATTAAATAATTAAATAAATTTTAGTTTATCATAAAATATTTATTCTTAAAAATTAATCAAATTTTGTTTTAAATAATATTTGTTTATTAATACACATTTTAATTGTTCAAATCAATATAATTACTCAAGAATAAAAAATAAAATATTTTTGTTATAAAAATAGTTATTTTTGAATTCTTAACATTTATATATTTTATGATATTTTAAATTTAAAGTATATTTGTTAAATAATTATCCAAATTTTAAAATTTTGTTATCTAAAATAATTTTATTTTTAAAATTTAACTTATTTATAAGGTAAATAAAATAAAATAATTCAATTCTTAATAGTAATTACTTTTAAATAAATAGATAATCTATATTTAGCTAATAATAAAATCAGATTATGATAAAAATAAAATAAAATTTTATGCCTTGTTTAAATTATAAAATAAGCAAAACTAAAAAATAAATAAAAAATATTTTAATAAATCTGAAGATAAAATAAAATAAAAATAAAAGTAAAAATAATCATTGTAATTTTTTTCATTTCTTATTTTTGTTTTATGTTCTTTGTTTAAACAAAAATAAAAAGTTGTTTAGTATTCTTATTACTGATTATAATTAAATATTATATAAAATTTAAAATTAAATTAATTTATAAAACAATTAAGTAAATAATTTTATTTTACTTACTCATATAATATTTATTAATAAATATATATATATTAATTATTTTTATTGAAGAAAATTGGAAAATTATTTTTAAATGAATATTTATTTGAGATATATTAATTACTAAACTCATTTTATTTAAAAATTTATGTATTTTAAATTAAATATAATTTGTTAAATAATTATTGAATTTAAAAATAAAATAACATTCAAAGTAATTATAAAATTAGAATATATTAAATAATTAAATTATATCAACTAGAATTCTTATTAGTAGTTAATATTAATTAAGTACATGATATATATTCATTTTAAAAATGTTTAATTAATAATAAATTTGATTATGACAAATAAAGATAGAATATATAAATTAATTTTTATAAATTGTGAAAACTTAAAGAAATAAAAACATAAATAAATTAATTGAATAAATTGATTATTTTATTAAATCTAAAAGCAAAAAGTCAAAAAGGGAAACAAACAAGGCTTGAAGTTGCACCATAGGCAAAAAGAGACCCACAATTATTGGATACACGAATAATTGTATATGACTAGAATGATGGATGCTTAAAGAGAATGCAATTTGAGTCGGGGAGTTGAAGCAGCAGAGCAGTTCCTCAAGAGTCACCGGCTACTACCGTGTTGATGTCATCCTTTAATTATATTCCTTGGAAAGACAAATTCACACAAAAAGTTCCGTAAGCATGACCCCGTGACAGTATTATATTATCCTTCTTTAATTTAAGCTTAAAGAAAGTGGAGAATACGTGCTGAGTAGTTTTACATTGTTTGACGCTGATCCGTTGGAAGATTTGTTACTATATGTTAATCGTTATTTGTCAACTTGCAGATGATAATGATAGACGGAACAAACTACGAAGTCAGTACACTTTAATCTACCCCGTTTTGCAGGTTTCATACTGTTGGATTTGCGTGCAAAATGAAGTCATAGATGTTACAAAATATTTGTTCATCTTCATAGTCGTCTTTTAGATAAAGTTACTACTTGCCTATCTTATAAAAATTTATTCCACTACACTAAAAAGGATCTCCTTCTCAGAGAGTTCTCTTTTCTGGGTTTTAATGTTCAAATTCAGACCAACGTGGCTCAGGCCTAAACATTATTAATTTATACCAAAATTTGAAGTCAATGATCTTGACCCGTCTACAACGTAATGATCGAGGTTGCACCGTCCCCTGTTTATTGCTTCCCGATGCAATCTCGTCATTTATAATTGACAATGACTTTGTATTCCGGTAATTTATACTTAAAAATGACTTTGTACTGTAGAAATCAATATATAATACATAATAAGATGCAAAATAAGAAATGCTGACTTGGGAAGGAGAGAAGTTGACCTAAAATTAAGCCAACTATGCTATTTATTAACTACTCATGCTGGTGTTAACACTTCAAGAAGATCGTGTTGTCCAAAATCGAGAGATCTTGGACAGTGGTTCATGTAATCAGTGACTAATCAAGTGCGTGATGTAATCAGTGACTAATCAAGATTTTCAAAATGAAGTAATGGTCGCGTTGTTGCTTTATATGAGAACTCGCTTATACATTAATTTTCTCTTCTTTTGTTTCACAATTATATCAAATTATATAGAAATCGAAATAAACTAAAACCATTCAAAATAGAGTTAGTTTGGTTTTAGTAATTTTCAATATTTTAATAACTAATTATCAGACAACATTGGAAGTGTAATATGAGGCTAAACTTGTGGGACTAATTGAAAGGTAACTTCCACAGACGCTACGTGAATAATTATTGCGAGACAGCGACTAAGAGATACGAAGAGGGAAAGAGTTCCCAGCTCATACTCGACGAGTGTATATAAATATAAGCCTGTCGTTCTCTTTCAAGTTTCAATACAAGGTGACAGCTTTTCCTTCTCTTCTGTTTTCCCATAAAAGAAGCTCCCATAGACAGACACCCCAACCATGGTTACCAAAGTGTATATTGTGTAAGCATTACAACTCTCCCTTTTCTTTCTTTCTTCTTCGTCCTTGTGTTCAAGATGATCATTACGCATTAGTTCTTATTTTTTCTTTTCTTCTCAAATCCTTGATGGTGAGATTTTCTGTTTTTACAACTTGGATTTCTTTTCTGGTCGTTTGTGTCTATGTTGTGAATTATACGTATGGCGCTGTATTCCAGCTTCGTGTGTGCTTGTCTTATTGTAGTTGTTATTATAGCTTGCCAACAATTTTGTTCAATAATACCATCAGAAGACTCCATGGATCTTCGTTGTAGAAACATGATTAACAACTAATCATGTGTTCATAACAAAGGGGACATACTTTCTTGCTTCACAACTTGTGGACTGTTTTTGTCTTGCTTCTTCTACTGCGAAACAGAGAGGTCAATATGGTATTAATACGTAAAGCACAGTTTCTCACAAATACATTTAGGTACTGTAAGGCATCTTCTTAATTATAATATCCTTCAGAACACGTTGGGGGCTAAAAAGTCTATATGTTTCTTTTATTTTGGGTGGTTTTTCTTTTTTTTCTATTCTTAGAATTCTACAATCGAGTAAGGAATTGATGGCTGGTAAAGTTGGGAAATAACGGAGAAAAGGAATTAACTTAGTGCCCGAACATCCAATAATGGTTCATTTTTTTTAGTTTGCATTTTCCCTTCCTTTTGTTTTCTGTTCTAAACAACTGTCAGAGTTGTTTAAGAATGACTATAAGTGCACAAGTCCTCCTTTTGAGTTGTTGGCACTCCGTGGTGAGTTTACAACAACACTTGCCCATTACTCACAGATAATGTAGATTCAATAAGTGGAGCAAGAAATGTAAATAACAAGATCGAGAACATCAAACTTTTAAGTTGGTACTACGAAAATAAGAAAGTGATTGTGAAACTGGACCTACCTTTTGAAAATTGTAATGGGGATAAGAATGCTAGGTCCATGTTTCTGAGCAAGTGGTCCTAGCACTAATTCTCATTTGCAAACGCTATCATTGGTCACGGCTTGGATCAGGGTAAAATCTGAAACTAATTTCCTATCGATTTCTTTTTAAGTGGTTATAAATGATTAATTCAATGAAAATGACGACACCATGCCTTTTGGAAATTCATTTATGCTTGTGGCGCAATATCATGTGCACCTAAAATGAGGTATGTGCCTCTCTTTCTTAGTAATGGGTCCTTGTGGCTTGTTTTACTTGAGAGTAATTGCAAAGCTTTTCTTTCTTTTTAAGTTTTTTGCCTTGCCTTCCTTGGCAATATCCAGCATTGACACAACTTGCCAACAAATTCAAATACCATGTTGCAGATCTACTTTTCAGAGAGATCATCGTGATGATAATAGCGTGCAAGCAGATATACAAATTTCCTGATTAAAAATGAATAAACTGAGAACTACAATTTGCATAATGACCATTAATTTCGTAGAAGTAATTACACCAGAGCTGAAGTAATCATTGCGAACTTGATGATGCTTTCTGCAGTTACTATTCCATGTATGGACATGTTGCAAGACTAGCTGAAGAGATAAAGAAAGGAGCTGCGTCTGTTGAAGGAGTGGAAGTGACGCTATGGCAGGTCTGTGATTTGCCTGGGGCGGTTTCTGAATATTTTCAATTAAAGCTAACTCCTAACCTCGGGTTTGGGATCAAAAACCGTCTCCTTTCCTATAACAATTACTTAAACGGTTCTTGGAACAGGTACCTGAAACGCTGCCAGAAGAGACTCTTGGGAAAATGGGTGCTCCACCGAAGAGTGACTTACCTGTCATTACGCCCACTGAACTTCCTGATGCTGATGGAGTTCTTTTTGGTTTCCCCACTAGATTTGGGATGATGGCTGCACAGTTTAAGGCATTTTTGGATGCTACTGGAGGATTATGGAGAACGCAAGCACTTGCTGGCAAGCCTGCGGGGATCTTCTACAGCACTGGATCACAGGGAGGTGGACAGGAGACCACACCGTAAGTTCTATTCACACAATTTCCTTCTTTTGTGATCCATTTGATTTCTAAATACAGTAAGAAGACAGATGAGACCTTAAGTAAAAAGGTTGCCTTCCTCTTGCTTAAATGCAGCTTAACTTCCATCACTCAGCTTGTGCACCATGGAATGATCTTTGTGCCCATTGGTTACACATTTGGAGCTGGAATGTTTGAGATGGAGAAGGTGAAGGGAGGTACACCCTATGGCGCAGGAACCTATGCTGGAAATGGCTCCAGGCAGCCCACAGAGCTGGAGCTGGAGCTAGCTTTCCATCAGGGAAAGTATTTTGCTGGCATCGTTAAGAAATTCAAGGGAACTGCTTAAATTTTCTTCCTTCCATTTCACTATAAATGTGCTGTTTCATCTTTTACGTTCTCCCCAGAAATAATATGAGGAATTTGAGTTTAACCAGCCACTTAGTCAATCAAGAACATCAATCAACCCTTAATAACTTGGGAAGGAGAAGACATACCCCTTCCTAACTCCAAAATAAAATATAGAATCTCTTCGTCACTTCTCTCCCTTTCCCCAAAAATGAATTTCTATGAAAAAATTACCAATGAAACCAATAAATAAAAGAAAAGAAGAAATGAAAAGTTAGAACTTCATTTATTCAAATATATACTCAAATCACATTCGCCCTTATTCTCATTTGACAGAATCTTTATCACTAAGAAGAGTCTCATCGTTATCATCATTCAAATTTCAAATTCATTGTATCAAATGAAATGTTAATACTTTGCTATCTAAAATTATCTTTCAAGTCACTCTTATATATCAAACTCAGTTCTTTAAAAATTCAATTTGTCAAAAGATCGATATTCATTAAAAGTCATAGCAAATAAATAAAAATAAATTATTAAAAATTACAAAAAATTATATTCAACTTAATAATAATAATAGCATACCTTAATCGAAACTTTAAGTTATATCAAACAAAGACTAAGTCGTTCAATATTTTGTATTTCAATCTATTCCTTTTCTTGGAATGGATGAATTAAGTTATATCAAACAAAGACTAAGTCGTTCAATGTTTTGTATTTCAATCTATTCCTTTTCTTGGAATTAATGAATTCAAATGTGCTCTAATTCTTTTTATACCCTATTGCACTCGCACATTGACTTAGAATTTGAATCATAAATCTTTACAATTCTGGAACTCCACTTTTGAATTGGTCCCACCAAACAATTGTAAGACAACAAAAGCAATATTATAAACAAAATAAAGTGATGATTAATTTTCAATAAGTAACAAAATTGAAAAATATTTATACCTAAATTATGCTTGTTTCTGTGACAAATAGCAATGGACATCTCAAAATCATCGGAAGCATCCTTATAAAGCTCCATTTGTCAGCGTAAGAGATCTTGCATCATCTTATAGGCAACAATTGTTGTAATAATTAATAACATTCTCCTGTTAACTTCGATTTTCTTTATAAACTTTAGTCTAAAATAGACATTAGGATTTAAAAATGGCCCAACTGTAAACAATAAAGAGTAAAGTTGTCTTTTTCATCTCTCAATGATGATTGTAAGATAAGATGTGTATAAAAAAGACCTATTTTTTGGATTGGTCTTCATGGCTTCCTTTGCCCTCTCTATTCATAAAAATAATTTATTGTTGCTTGCTCATCACTATCAATTAGACGAAGTACTCTCAACAAAAAGCTCACAAACTTGGATCATAAATTGACACTAAAACTAAAATTTATGATCTTTAAGTATAATTCCAGAAACCATAACTTCAACATTAGACCTGGGATATTATGATACGATCTATTTATCACTTGTGAATATTTTCCTTAACTCCTTTATCAAAATAAAACACTAAAGTGATAAGAAATTAGTGACATACCTTATTATAATAGCATGACACAATTTATATCATTGATGAAATCCTTCCTTATCAAATTTAGGAGCTATACACAATTATAGATAAACTTGCTCACTTTTTCTGATTTATGTACAATCTCATTAATGATAGGAAAATATCTAGTAAATCTTATATTTTACAATGTCAGGTTAATGTAATATGAAGCATAAGGAGTCCAATAAAAGAATTATATTTACTTTGTAATCTTGTTTTGAATGCTGTATAAGTATAATTGTTGTCAGTAATGAAATGAATAATATTTTCTAGTCAAAATTCATTCACAACTTCATTGAATATCTAAAACAGAGTATCGACATTTCTATCAAGGAAAAATGCGCATTAATATACTTTAAAAACATTATCCCTTTAGCAAAATAAACTAAATAATTGATAATGGTTTTATTTCTTCTATTTGTCTAACCATCACATATGATTGAACATTTATAAGTAGTTTAGGTCATTCTTCTTTCATCCAAATAACAGTTTATTTCATAAACAGAGCTGCCCAGAAGTTTACTTCTATAGTCATCAACTAAAGAAGCCTTATTTCTTAGACTGTAAAAGACAATAGCATCCATTATAGGCTGATAATAAGACTGGGCAGCATTTAATGATACACGTGAATTATACCACCATTTAGCCATTGTCATGTCCACATTACAAGCCACTTCTTTATAATGTAAGATACTACAAATTAAAGGTTAAGCTCAAGGATTTGTTCGTGGTGCAAAAACGTTAGATACCTATCTTCTTCTTTTCCTCACATTAAATGTAACATTTCCTTTTCATTGGTAGGAATACCATTACATTCAAAATCCATACTATCATTCAAACTACCTAAAAACAATTTGCACTATCAAATTCTTTTTAGTCTTTATCTTTTATCTTTCTTATGTTGATAATTGATTGACTTTTACTGAGTTAGTCAATTATGAATTAACCGTAAGTGTATGACATAGCTGCAACTAATACTGGATAGTATGAGTCGATCCCACGAGGACTATAAGTACTAGTAATTACCATTATCCTATTATCTAGCCTACGAAATTGATTTTAATTTTTAATTTAAAAGAAAAAATAAGCAAGTAAAATAAATGGGCAGTAAGATTAAATAAGAAAATTAAGGAAGAACTTAGTAAACTATCGATATTAGAAAATTCGTAACTAAGTTTTGAATCCCCCTAAAACCTTTAACAGATTGATCTTTTATAATGCAATTGTTTTATCGGACTGTGGAGATTACTATAGTATGCTAATAGCTAAACTTAAGTATAATAATAATTAATCCTATGAGTTTCAATCAAATTACTTAAGTTAATTTTATAGGATTGCTTTAACGATTTGTGAATCACTCCATTAGGTTTAACTCTGATCCGTAAGATTTATGTTATCCTATCTTTAGGGTTGTAATTAACTCATTCCAATTACGGTAGATTTGTTCAAACAAGGATTTCTCAATCTTTATGTTATGAAGTCAAATTATGATATAATATTTTAGATTTATTAAGGCATAAATAAAACACATAATCAGATCACAAACATCAATCAAATTAATTGCACTAATAAAAGAATCAAAACATTGTTAAAGTATGAATATAAGGTTTATCTAGCCTAAACACTAATAAGACATTTAGTTACACATGATAAAACACAAAAATAAACATAAACTAAATGAAAAACAAATAGAAAATAGCGGGTTTATAATTCTAAATCTCCCTTTCAATTCTATCAAATGTTCTTGTAAGGTAGAGGTTTGATCATGTATTTCGATGGATCTTTCAATGATTTCTTTATGTTTTTCCACTTATTTGGATCAAAATTTCCCCTTGAGAATGATCTCTATGTCTAGAATCGTCCCCTAATATATGCTCCCCTCATTTGCCTCTGAGTATGTCATTTTATAGTAAATCTTAGGATTTTGAGGAGATGTATGGGCCGATGCACTATTATGCATCAAACCGTGCATAACTTAAAATCACTAGAATTTATGAATTTACATGGCTTGAGAGAAGTGCACGGGTTGTTTCACACCCGTGCATCCCTTTTTAAATCTTCATTTTATGCCATGTTTTCATTCGAATTCTTCTTCTTTAAGTCTATGAACGCAATTATACTCTGTAAACACACTTGGAACAAATTAAGTACCAAATATAAAATAAAAATATAAAATATAAAGAAAAAATGCATCAAATATTGGGCATAAATATGATCATTTATGCATCTATCAATACTCTTCAACAAAAGTCTTTATTTGTCATTGCATATTATGACTGACTTCTTTATAAGGTTTTACATCACCTTTGATCCCAACTAAATGCTTCTTTAATCTGGTGATTCCCTACTTTTCAAATGCTTGTTAAGATACAAAAAAATAATATAGTTCTTTATTCCAGGAACCAATCTATCATAAGATCAAGTTGGATAATTGAATCTTCATGAAATAACTGAATTACCAAGAATACTTGAACTTTCCTCTATTTATTTATAAAAATAAATAAAGATATATGTAAAAAATTAATAACTTCATGTCAAAATAATATGTTCACCCAAGTTAATTTCACTATCAACTACTATCACAAAATGTGAATTAATCGACTCAAAATAAACACAGAAACACATCTTAGATTCTAAAAACATACACACAACTTTAACTCTAAAAACATATATACATCTTATGTGTAAAATAACAAAAAGAAATAGAGAAATAATAAATTCTCAATGTTCATATATTATAAACATGCAAGTGAACTTTATGAACTTATATAAATCGTTTATTAAGAAAATTTGAGGCTTAAGCACAATCTATCGAAGAAATTCAAATTTTGTTAGTATAATTACC
>JANZXR010000002.1:32271854-32290651 GCA_027575705.1 Erythroxylum echinodendron
TTTATTATCCTTATACCATATCATGTATGGATTGGCATGATGATTTGGATTTGTTGCTTCCACTGGAAAAATGATTTTTTAAAAGTTTTGAAATCTACCGTTTCTCCAAATGTAGCATGCTTTCTTTTCGCGATTCAACAGGTTATCGGACAATTTCAGATCGAATTTAGATTTTAGGCAAATTGTTAATCGAGAGGTTGCAATTCTATAATCTAAATTAGGGTTTATAAATTAGGGTTAAAGATTATAACTCAAGAGAGAGTAATCCATCCTAGGATCATCTAGACCCAGTAATTTAGTAATTTCATAATCAATTAGATTTTCATTAAAGTCAGATTTAAATCCTTTTCTCTTAACTGGTAGTTCCTAGGTTGATTCTTGATTTGGTTGTACAAATTGCTATCTTGTTTATATTTTCGAATTTGATTATTGGGAATTAATTGTGTGATTGAATAATTTCTCATTTTAGTTTTGTTCATTGAATTATAATGAATTGTGTTCAGCCTTAGCTTTTAAGATTAGATGAACCCTCCTCATGAGATTGATACCTTAGGTACTATGCAAATGACTCGTGCAGTTGTGGTATTATCGAGGTTAAAAATATTAAAACTTATCATATAGAAACTTGTGATTATAAAACATCAATGAATATCGAGTGTCGATCCCACAAAGACTACAAGTACTAGTAATAACCTTTTCTCTATTGTATAATTGACAAATAGGATGATGATTTACTTAAAGCTAAACTAAACTAAAGTTCAACATAATAATAAACTAAAAAACTGATGGCGCTAGGATCAATCACTATAAAATAATTAGTACCTAGATAATCCCATTAAGATTTTTTTAAATATTAATCTTGTATCTTGTAATTCAATTTTCAATTGTTAGGCTATGGAATTTCCTATCTTTTTTTAATACCTTTCTTAATACTATTAACAACTAATCTTCAATTGATTAATTGAAACCTCTTTCTAGTTAAAACCCATAAGATAGCATTACTTGATTAATGAATTTTATTATTAGGTTTGACCATAATCTAGAGGACTTATGTTGACCTATCTCTAGGTTTACATGCAACTCCTTTATATGATGGTAGATTTATTCATATAAAATATTTATCAATCTCATTTGTATGAGATCATACATTGAAATAATATCTAGAACATATTGATTTAATGAAATTATACATTATAACTTGTTTTAATTCCCTATCAGTTCCCCTCAAACTGATTATACGTCCTTTAGCTTCGTAGGGAGATAGCACACAATTTAGGTCACCAACTTAGATCCAAGTCCTTATTATTAAGGAGTGAAGCTCTTTGACATCCTCTATAATTTACTTGTCTAAAACTCAAATTTTATAGAATATATAATTAAGACATTAAGCATATTTGAGGTTCCTTCTATATAGTAGGTAAAGCATAACATCTGATCTGTAGAATTGATATTGAATATCTTGACTTAGTCTACATTAAAAGGAAAAATAATTCTCCTGTTGTAGTGATGTATATGATTTGAATGAAATCCCCTTTCAGCACCCAAAAAGTATTATATTGTTTTTGAGCTTATCATCATATATTTTATTCTCAAGTAAGCCCATTATCAAGGTCTTTTTTTTCAAATAATATATTTCTAATAGCCTATCTTTTTAGAGGATTGTTCTTTCCTCTCACATTCCCTACCAACAGAACCATAATGAAATGAAAAAAAATCTAAAGGAAGTATAGACTAAAGTTTAGATACCCTTAAGTCTGTTATTACCTTCTTTCCTTTTTAACCTCCTTTTAGAGGAAGGATTTAGCTCCATAGATTCACTATCTATACATATATTTGGAATCTATAGGGAATTGGAATATTCTATACTGTTAAGTTCTTCATTTGTTCCAACAGAGGACAAATCAGTATCCCCTATTTTGGGAGCCTCAAGGGTCTACACTATCTTCTTATTTATTAAATCCTTGGCATTAAATAACTAAGATGAGCTATTGTACCTTATAGGTTCCCTTTGGGGAATATTTATCTATTTCTCCTGACGTTGCTCCTCTTTGAGTCTCTTTAGCTTGACCTTTAGTATCAGAGGAGTTGGATCAATTAAATTCTCTTTGTCTTTATTAATTCTTAATAACTTAGTATATGTTCCTACATTTGTCTTTTAGTTTAGTTTTTTTAGAACAAATTTATAGCTAAACACCTTTCTAATTTAGACGGTGAGAACCTTAGTGATTCTTTTATATTTATTGATTTGATTTAATTTATAATATGGAATATATTAGTTTAAGCCATCTTTGATTGGTTTTAATGTTGATTTATTAAAATTGACATATAATTTGATTTTATTTCACTTATAGACAACCTAAAAATTCCTACTTATGAGTGGACCATGGCATAGGTAAAGATTAGAAATATGAATGTGTCATAGGTTGTATGTTAATCATAAAGAAGTAGGAAGTTCTATGATAAAGAGATATGGTTGTGTTAGCGGTCATATCCATCACATAAAGGAAAAATTGAGCCCCATAATCTAGTCCATAGCTGTGACCTAGACCATGCCTAGAAAAATAAAATATTTTTAATTTTAGAAGCCATAAGTTTTAAGAAATACACCTATGTTTTAAATAAAAGACACATTAGACACATCCTTTTTTATTGAAAATTTAGTGCTAGCTGTTTAGAGGCTTCTCTAACCTTTAAGAAATCAAATTTAAGCTATTATCATTAGAGAATCAAAAACCAAATTTCATCTTAATAGATCAAGTTTTTAATAAAATTGAGAGTTTATTTAGATTTATTTTCCATGATTTCTCTATTTTAATCATTTGATTTTGTTCTTTTGAATATGATTTATAGCTAAACACTTTTCTAGTTTTAGATAAGCTCATCATATTTTAGATATGTTCTCCAAAAATGAAATACATTTTGGATGTTTGTCTATATGCCTATAGAAAATTCATATTCAAAGAAAATGTATACTTTAGAACTTTCTTTGCATAAAGGGAAATGATCAGTCAGGTTAAGGCACCTCAACCTATTAATTATTGACAATTTCTTTTTAATAGCTAGCCAAAAAAAAAAGAAACTTTACGGAAGTTTTGTTTTCACACGATCTTGCTTTATCGTTTACCTCACCTATATTCCTTAACAAGTCCCTATATGAATTGTTTATGAATAGATATGCAAATTGACCAAGCTAAAAATAGATGTCTATTCTTTTAAAGTTGAGGTTGCAACTAAGTATAATATGATTCAATTTATTTGGTTAATTAGTCCATTGATTATATTTGATCCAAGCCTTCACTTTAGTGTTACCAAGGAACTTGTTTTAGATATGTGACATTTGTTGAGTCTTGATTAAATGTTTCCTGTACTTCCTATAGGCTTTTAACTCTTAGAAAGTATGTATATATCTAGTTAATCTATAAGGATTCCTTGTTCTCCTATATCTTCCATAACCTTTTTCCCAAAAAAAACTTGTTAAATAAGTTGAATGGTGGGGTTCCCAACCAAACCACTTTAATTGGTCTACAAGCTTTACTCTATCTAAACTTGGCATTAGTTTCGCCATTCTATCCACCAGCTCTTAGGAAGCCTCTCATTAGCCTTACTATTGACTTAATTAAGCTTTTAAAAAGGAAAATATAAGTAGATCATATTATTTATGACGTGAATATAAGACTTATTTGATTAATTATAGTCTACCTACATAGGAAAGGTCTTTATTGCACCAATTCCACAATATTTTGATTTTTCTCAACTAGGGGAAGGTATTATTTTAAAAGGAGCCTTTTGGTTCATAATAGGAGGCCAAGGTAGATAAAAGGGGTAAGGGTCTCTAATTTGAAGACTTGATATTCTTAAGAGCCATTTAGAAGAATGAGAAGTACTCGTTGAGATAATTAAACGACTCTTGGTGTGATTAATAACTAGCACTGAAAGATTTTGGAAGTTTTGTAAAGAGTTCATTAAGGTAGTTACTGATCTACCATATGCTTTATAGAAAAGGTTAAATAATTAGTAAAATATAGGCTAAACAAATCCAACTTCTTGCATCTATTGTGAAACTAGAAGTTTATATCTAAAGTGATGTTATGCTTAATCAGTCTTATCAATTCCTCCTTTCATAAAATGAACAAAAAATGGGACAATAGCTCCTATTTTATTAGGGTTGTACCTCCTTTAAAAAGATTACTACATTCCCCACTAATGAGAACATAAAAGGATGTAGAGGTTATACAAATACTCACCAAATTACTGAATTTTCTAGGAAATCTAAATATAAAAAAGAGTTGGTGGATAAAGTCCCAACTAATTATATAAAAACCTTTGTGTTAGAAAATATCCCTAGTTATCACTTGTTAAGAGGTTAATTACTTTCTTTAGTCTCATTGCCAATGGTTTACAGATGATTTTGTGAATGAAGTTATAATATTTTATAGGTCTATACTCTCTAAAAGGGCCAAGGTTATGAATTTTGGGAATTAAGAAAATAAAGTTCTTATTTATCTTTTTTAAGAATTTACCTTTATAAAAGAATTCCAAAATGTCTTATATAACCATATCTTTAATTAAATATCAAGCTTTTTGAAAGAATCGTCTATTAAGATCACCAAATCCTAGGCATTATAGGCATTTAAATCAAACACTAGTCTCTAAATTTTCTATACTAAGAAAGGGCTCAAGTACTAGTCTCTAAATGTCCTATACTCGAAAAGGGCTATTTAGTAATTCTATCTCTTGATCTTTGAATTAGTTATTGATAAAAGAGCTAAGCAAATGCACTAATGAACTACTGTTGCTTGATGTGCCTAAAGATCTTTTAAAAAAATCATAGGTTTCTTCCTGGAGGCTTTCTTGGGATGTAATTTCTTCATCATTTGACTTGGTGTGAGTTAATCCTGATGATATTTTCCTTGCCTTTTTTGAATTATGAAAGAATATTGTATTTTTATCCCCCTTTTTTAACTAATAAACCTAAGCTCTTTGCTTCATAAGGCAGTTATGGAATATTGTAGCTTTTTTATAATCAATAACAACTATCTTTAACTTGCTAATCTAGTTTTTTTTTAAAAGTAAATAATTTCATTAATAATAAGGAAGTATTAAACCAATACATAAAGGACTAGGAGGATACCTTTCTAAATTTTACAACTTTGTTGCAAAGCGTTACCAAAGTAGAAAAAGTTAGAATTTAGATTCTCAATTAGGAAATCATATCAGGGTTACACTTTTTGCCAATATATTTAAGCAAAATCAATTCCTTAATTCCATTGATCACCTCTAAAATTAAAATCTTTATAAAAGTAACCTTGTTTTCAAATCTTTTAGAGTTTCTTTCTTTCCATATAGTTTGTAAACGGGACCCTAAAGTTATTGTGTGAATCTGTATAGAAGATTTTGGAAGTGTTGTCTAATTAGTGAACTATTGGACAATGAGGGAAACTGAGTTCCCCTGGATGGACCACTAACACTTCCTTTTCACAATTTCCTATATGTTAGATGATCACAAGATTCCTCTCGCTTTAGACATAAAGTGCAAATTTTGTCCAAATCTAAGTATCTCAATATTTTTATGGTATTCAATCTATTTTTGATAGCTAGCTATAAGAGAAATTAAGTTTTACGTAATAAACACTTACTCTATAATATCTTATGCCAGTCAACTATAGGCTTACTTCCTCTTAACAAATCTTTGGTGGACTTGTTGGAAAAATTGTGGTCCGACTTACCATCCCATAAGTAGCTATCAAGAGTTAGGTTGTAGATACTTGAAACATTAAAGGAGCTAACAAGATCTTCCATTAATTAATTACAGACCTTAGCATATATGGGATAATTCAGCATAGCCCCTTATGTCATGTAAGAGTGGATTAATTGTACAAACATAGACCAATTTTCAAACCATATAGAAGCATTTCTTCCATTGCTGAGTTTGTAGTAAATTCCTGTTTATACCATATCTCTCAACTGTAACAACTGATTCAAAAGCCATGAAAATGAGTAGCTTTTTCTAATGGCTTATATTCTGCTTCCTTTAAGAAAGTAAGGATGCGATCATTTAAGCTAACTGTAGTCTCTATCCTCAAGTATCCACCACATTCTTTTAACAGTTATATAAGGTTTGTTGTTTTGATAGAAAAATACCTAGTCCACTTTCTTCCTTAGGGAAACAAATGTCATCCTGTTTGACTTTCGCAACTTCCCTTCCACTATTGAAATGGTTGCATAAGAAATCCTTTAACATTTGTTTAAGGCTATTATTGGAAAGAAACATATGTGAGGTCTGGTATATGTGAAGAGAGCAAAGTACTGATTTGATTAGTTGAATTTTACCATATAGGACAGAAACTTATTCATCCAAGACTTGATCCTTCTTTATATTTTCTCAATAAGCAGGAGGTAGTCATTAAAGTTAAGTCTTCTAGTAGAGACTTGGAGTCCTAAATATAATATAGGGGCAATTTCCTTTGCATTCTAATGATTACAACAATATGTGACTCCATATGAGTAGCTCCCTTAGAAATTAAGAAATGACTTTTGTTGAAGTTGATTTACAATCTAGATATACACTGGAAAGTTTCTAAGGCCCTCATTAATGTTTAAAGTGAATCTATATTAGCTTTATAAAATACCAAAAGATCATCTTTAAAAAATTAGTTAGTTAAATCAATTTTCCTGCATTTGAAGTGGAAATTTATCATATAGTTTAGCCCAACTTCATGCTTAATAAGCATATTCAGAGCTTCCCTAAAAAAGATCAAGAGATAGTGGGGAAAGGGGGTCCCCCTTCCTAAGCCCTTTTTCTCCCATGAAACAATGGGGGACTGCCATTTACCAAAATAGAAAAGGATGAAAATGTGATACACCCCTTATTCTAGCCAATAAAAATTCTAGGGAATTCAAACACCTCTAGGAACCTCAGTAAGAAATCCTAGCTTACATTATTAAAATCTATATGAAAATCCACTTGATAATAAAATTTGGAGTGGAATTTCTCCTTAAATACCCTTTGGTGAACAGTCAATATGTTGTCACCAATTTACTTATTTTCCAAGAATGCTCCTTGATTCTCACTAATAAGATTTGATATAGCATTTTTCAGTCTGATAGTCAAAATTTTGGAAATAACTTTATGGAGGAATTTAGTACAAGATATAAGCCTAAAATGGCCAAAACAAGAGGGTTTGGGGGCTTTGGGTACTAAGCATAAGAAGTCTTAGTTAATCTCTTTTAGTAGAGCACCGCTGGTAGAAAATTACAACACAATATACTTATCACTTCCTAGGATTTGTGAAAGAAATTTTCATTCAACGCATCAAGACTAGGAGCTTTCATACCATTCATTTTAAAGTCCACTTTCACTATCTATTTTTCCTTAACAAGTTTTGTTAAAGAAGCAAAATCTTCTAGAGAAATTATTTCTAAAATAAATTTGCTTAAATGAGAAGTAAAAAATAAGGAAGGGCTTGAAGTTCTAAGTAGGGAAGCATGAAATCTCATAGCTTCCTATTGGATCTCATGTTAATCCTATGATTTAACTGATGTTGTTTTGATTTCTCCTAGCAAAGATGGTATTGAAGAAAAATGTACAACATTTATCACCCTCTTTTAGCCAAATCACTTTAGTTATGTTTTTTAGGAGAGAAGAGTGCTTACTGACAGCTTGCAGATAATTGGATAAGTAGTTTCTCCTTACAAATTTGAACGGGATCATTAGGAATAAGAACTAGCTATGATTAAATCGAAGCAAACTTATCTTTAGAAGAATCCATAGCTATTTTGGTACTGGGACCCTTAAAGGCTTGAATAGCTTTAATTCTTTCTTAATAGTTTTCAATTTTTGGACACAGATAAACTATTTATTACCAACAAAATAGCAATAAACACCTCTCTTACAAGCTTACAAAGATCTAGTCTCATTTGGTAAAAAATTATTGAACGTAAATGGAAAGTGTTTGACTACCATATGGAAGATTTCTCCTAATTTTATTGAAGGATGATCAAAGAAAAGAGGGTCTTTGAACTTTGCAATGATTTTTGGAAATTATATTAAGCAATTGGAATTAACAAAGGATCTATTCAATTTTTTCCTGACAAATCAGTTGGAGCTATGCTTATTCTATAGAGAGTTAAGTTGAAATCCCTAAAAATAAGAGAAGTTCTAATATATATCCTTAAGATTATTTTGCAATACATTCCTCTTATAAGAAAAATTGCTAGCATATATAAAAGAGGCATTGATGTCAACTCACTCTTATAAAAGAGTACTTTTAAATGTATAACTTGATCATTAGAGCTTAGTAGATCCATTTGGGTCCTATCAGAATTGTATCTTATAATGATTCTCCTATAAGGATGATGAGAGAGATTGGTAAGCAGTTTCCAATGAGGCCCTAAAATTTCCATTTTCCCTATATTTTATTTTTATTTTTATTTTAAGTAAACAAACTATTAGAGGAATTTCCCTTCATACAAAATCCCTTAAAGCAAAGAGTTTTGTAGTGCAATTTAGTCCCCTTACATTCCATACTAATATGGACATAGTAATTTTGTTTACCTTTGGTGCTTTGCCTTTGCTCCTTTAAGATCTCCTTCTTCTCACAGTTTGGAATTGCTTAGTTTCTTCTTTAACTCTAATTAGACTTCCCTGATAGTTAGGCATAGAGGTTAACTCTCCAAACTTATCATTATATTCTTCAAACCTTCTAAGGGGAAGGCTTATCCTTAGAAGTACCATAAGTAGCCTTAATAATTTCATTAGTTGGGGAGCAAACCACTATCTTTTTAGATTGATTGGTGTTAAAATCTGAAGTAGTCTCCTAAACTTCTTGAACCTTGATCGGGGTTTTACACTATGAAAAAGTTTTACTATTTTTAACCTTGATATTTCTGTAAGCGCACTGGTCGTTCGCGTAATACCTAAGGTATTGATCCTACGAGGAGGGTTAATCTAACCCTAAAATCTAAGGCTAAACTAAATTGCATCAATTCAAAATAAACAACTAGTGTAGAAAATTAATCAATCAAACAATCAATTATGAGAATTAAAATTCATAAATATAAAAAAGATAACAGCTGCACAACCCAATCAAAAATCAACCTAGGAATTACCAATTGAGAGAAAGGGGGTTTTATCTGACCTTAATGAAACTCTAATTAAGTATGCAATTATCGAATCACTAGGTCTAGATGATCCTAGGGTAGATTACTCTCTCTCGAGTTGTAATCTTTAACCCTAATTTATAATCCCTACTTCAAATTATGGAATTGTGATATCTCAATTCACAATTGATGCAAAACCTAAATTAGTTATGAAATTGTCTAAAAACCTACTGAAAACTTATACACGATCTCTCGTTACAAAAATTTAATTATTTTATTCAATTCTTATCTATCAAACTACCTAACTCTCGTTAGCCTAATTTGATAATATTCACTCGAATTTTATCAATATCAAAGACAAAAATCCCAAAGGTCAGTATAGATAAAAACTCAACTTTCAACATAACCTATTCTCAACAACTATCTCAACTGTATACATCAATAAAATTGAAATAATCAGAAAATACGTTGGGAACAGAATTGTAAAGGCAGTGACAGTAGGAAACCTCCTATTCTAGGAAGTACTTCGTGTCAAGCTTCTTCTTTGTGTCTGTCTTCCTTCATCACCTTCCTTAATCTCTTGATAAAGTCTCTAGGGTTTTGGAATTTGACTAATGCAAAAGGGTCTTCCCAGATACTTCATCTGTCCCTAAATGTTGTATTTATACTTTGGAAGCCCTAGGGTTGATTCGGGGTTGAAACGGTCTGAAAAGTCTTACGAAACTAAATTTTTTCTATCAGCCTGAAGCAAGTCACGATCGTGATTATGGCCTAAAGTGCATGTTCGTGGCCTGGGTTCTTTCAGCTTGCCTCTTTCTAGCTTGATGCCACAATCGTGGGTCGTGTTTTTGGCCCAAAACTCTTCGAAACTTCTCTGTTCTTTGCTGTTTATCCTAAAACACTAACAAACATATCAAGTTACCTAAAAAATATAACATTTAAGCTCAAAGATTCATACTAACCCATAAAAAAACAATTAAACACCTAAACTAACACAATTAACATATAAATACACACTACACACGTAAATTAACATTAAATACTTAACAAATTGAACCCTAAAATATCATGCAAATCACAACTATCAACATCCCCACACTTAAATGTTTTCCCATCCTTAAGCAAACAAAACAACAAACACACAACATACAATGCAATAATGAGACAATGGCTTCAACTTTATGAAATAAATTTAATCTTAAACATAATCATAAAAGTTGTATCTAATCATTAACATGCAAAATCTATGTGTAGGGGCTTTGAATTAAATATACAATTTAACCGACATCTAAATGTTAATTTATTTACCCTTATTAATTGCATACACACATTAATAATTCTTTGGTCCTTCAGACTCTGTAACTATTCCCAAGTATATTTTCATAAAAATTCAAGCTTATTACGAGTCTGGTAGGTTTTATTAACTAAACACACATTTTTTTAACAAAGGCATAGTCTTTTTATGTGGAGGAAAACATTGGTAATGAATGTCATTCCGGTTACTCAACTAAGTTATGTTTTTATTAAACCGCTTAGTTGAAACAACATTATAGCTTTTTGACACAAAGGCACATGTTTGTGATGCATGTCAATCCGGTTACTTATCTATATCATGTTTTCAACTAGCTACTAGCTCTATTCATAACCTAAAGGCCAGCAGAATAGTGATTTATTTAACAAAAAATACTTTTTTTACCTAATTGTTTAAGCTACTCATTTCCATGAAAAGTACTAGTTAAGATACTTAAGTTAAAAAGCCTCAAATTATGAATGAATGTGAGAATCGATAAGGTGCTAAATTTACACTAAATCCTAACTAAGCTGTATATTTATCCAAAGAATTATATTTCACTAATTTTTTAAGCTAATGATTATTTACAACCTAATAGACTATGTTCAAAATTAAATAAATTTCACTCTATCTAAGCCATTGACACATTTGTACAGTTCACAAAATGCAACTTGACAACTATCATACAATATGCAAAATCACATTAAAAAATAAAACACATAACCCTCCTCACATTTGAATAACACATTGTTCTCAATATGTGAAGGAAACACACAAGTGCATAAAAGACAAGAAAAATAGAAATTAAAGTAGATAGAAAAATAAAATAAAATAACAAAAATTAGAACTGAAGGCTAATTTAAAAAAGAAAAATAAATGGGTTAGACATAATTCCTATGGAGATTGAGGTGGTTATGGTGTCAGAGGTTGCAATTGAATACCTTGAGCCTCAAAATATCTGTAGATCCAATGAATATCCCGGTTCTAGTGTCTTTGTGTCTGATGTTGGATCAGAAAATAAAACATGCATCGATTTTGAAGAAACGGTAGATTTCAAAACTTTTTAGAAATCAAAATTTCAGTGGAAGCAATGTATCCAAATCAACATCTATAGCCACATATGATACGATATAAGAAAAAACATTTGCATAATCACAAGATGGAAAATATTACCAACTCCTTCGCTACAACTTTAACTCCTCGTTGTGCTATCCTATCCTTAGCAATGTATCCTCTCCTCGGTGATGTATCCTCTTCTTGATATTGTATCCTCAACCAATTCGATCTACCACTTGTTTTTCTTGGACAACTTGGTTAACAAGATCCTTTGGTAGGAAAGGAGAAGTAAACTTTAGAGGAGATTTTTCTTAGAAGAAAGTAGCCAAAAAATGAGACACTCTTATGCAATTTTCAGCTCACCATACAAGATAGGAGAGAGAGAGTTAAAACAATGCAAAAACCCTTTTTTACACCCTCTCAATTTCGGTTAATCCCAAAGGAAAGAAGAAATTTGCTTCAAATGCATCACTTCTTTTTTAATCAATCATAAAGAAGCCAATAAATGAGACTCTTCTCATTTGCCTTTAAGATGTTTATTTGAAAAGACTATTAACCTAAATGTGACATACTAATTTCAGTTTTTGATGATGAAAGAAGGAAGATGGTCTATCAAATGTACCTCTTTCTTCTTTAATCTGATGAATCCTAATAGGTTACATGCTATCATTAAAAGACCACCATTAAACCATTTAATGAAAAGGTTATTACTCCATTTAATGATGATAAAGCATATTAAAAATCATCTTAAATGTAGCAAACTAATGTTAAATGTGCAGCTGCACATTTACCCACTAAACTGAAATTCCATCTCCATTTATCTTCAATAACTTTGTTTTAATTTAATTAATCAAATTAATCGAATTAAACCAAAGCCGAGCCCATTACTTAATGTTCATTTAGGCTTCTATTTAACCATTAATTAGTACAAGCCCAACATTCAATCATGGGCTTTAAAATCTTGATTTATATTTCTTACTTAGCTTGATAACTTTCCTTAAAGCCAAATGGGGAATCTTATTAGACTTAGATAATTCAAGCTCCAATAAGCTCAGAATTAATTTAATCTCAATAGAACTAATTCTAGATTATTAACTAAATGTCATTCCACTAAAGACAATTAGTTGAACTCTTGAATTACTAAATATTATGAGAACACATGTTTCAATATGTCCAATTACAAACTCTAATATAAACCATATTATAGCCATCCGCATAATAAAGGTTAAAATTACTATTTTGCCCTTATGTTGGTTTTTTCTTCTAGATCTCCCGTTTTACTCTATATGGTAATTAACACACAAGATCTCATCTTGGTGTCAAGACTTGATGGGTAGCTAGTCCATCAAACTACTAGCACCATTTTAATCACCAATCTCCATAAAACATCTAGAAGTGATGATATCACTATAAACTCTTTATTTGAGTGAATGTTTCCTGATACATGTTTCAATTGATAATTCCAATATGTAGACACTAGATTAATACTTTGTAAAAATTCATTCCAATCATATTAAGAATTATAATGAAACACATATGAGTTCAACACTCATCAAGATTGTAGTCCATAATAAACATATGCTTAGGTTGTATATTTTAAGATTAAAGTAACGGTCCACTTTATTCTTTATAAACATACTTGATTCTAGATTCATTTAATAGTGCCATTATTGATAGTCAACTACTACCATGATATGAAACTCATCATTCCTTTGAAGTAAACTCTTTTACTTACACGGAGATAAATCACAACACTGTAGTCTAAACCATAATCAAGCGACCAACTTGATTATTCAACTGTAAATCCATTATTTTAGATTCTTATAATATAAATGTTTCCCATACATCTCTATGTATATTTATATTACTTACAAAAGAATCTTGATACCTTATGACTAGATATATAATGCTCATAAAAACCATACTCTTTTGTTTTATTAATAATAAATATTTTCATTACAAAAGTAATTGGAAGAAAATTAAGTTATAAGTCAATACACTTGCTTTCAGGCACTATATTTAGATAACTTCAACAATCTCCTACCTGCCCTAAAGTAAGTTTGACATATCCCTCATTCCTATCCCTGCTAGGTGACCCTCATAACTCTTTTAAGAAAACATCTTCGTAAACAGATTAGCAAGGTTTTGCTCCGTGGGAATCTTTACCACATTCACTTCACCGCGTTGTATTATCTCCCTTATGAGATAATACTTTCGCTCAATGTGTTTGGCAGCTTTATGGTTCCAAGGTTCTTGAGAATTAGCCACTACCCCACTATTATCACAATAAAGTGTAATGGCCTTTTCTGCCTCAGAAACCACTTCCAAATTAGTTAGGAACTTACGAAGCCAGAATACTTCTT
This sequence comes from Erythroxylum echinodendron, assembly GCA_027575705.1. Taxonomy (NCBI): domain Eukaryota; kingdom Viridiplantae; phylum Streptophyta; class Magnoliopsida; order Malpighiales; family Erythroxylaceae; genus Erythroxylum; species Erythroxylum echinodendron. The sequence continues at coordinate 32,285,664 of JANZXR010000002.1, forward strand.
TTGCTACTTCACAAGCAGCTCCATATTCGAATCAGCAACACAACATTGCTTGATACTCCTCCAGACTATTGCTCTACCTCCTAAAAAAATATAGAACCAAAAGTTGATTTCCTTGAATCTACATCTGATTGGAAATTGGAATTTGTATATCTTACGAAATAAGATTACTTCTAGAGTAAACAAACATTAAGTTTTTTGTCATATGAAGATAATTCAGTATACACTTAACCACAGTCCAATGTTGCATTACTAGATTGGACTAGAATCTACTTACCAGTCCCACTGCATAACTGATATCCGGTCTAGTGTAATGCATAGCATACATAAAACTTCCAACTACCGAAGCATATGGAATGCTATGCATACGTTCGACCTCCTCTTGGATCTTAGGTGCTTGCTCCTTTAAAAGTTTGATTCCATATCTAGTAGGTGTGAAACCTGTCTTGGAATCTTGCATGGCAAAATTATTGAGCATGTTCTTAATGTAATTTAGTTAAGACAAGGCTATCAGTTTGTTCTTACGATCCTTTATAAGTTTGATCCCTAGAACATAGGTAGCGTCTCCTAAATCCTTCATTGAAAACTGTTTGTTAAGCCATCCCTTAATATTAGATAACATTCCTACATCATTCCCAATGAGCAAGATGTCATCAACATACATAATTAGAAAAATAACCTTTACTTCTTGTATCCTTTTATAGACACTAGGCTCATCTAGGTTTTGATAGACTTATCAAACCTAATGTTCCAAGACCTAGATGCTTGCTTAAGTCTATAAATGGACCTTTGCAATTTGCATACCTTATACTCATTACCTGGCTTAACAAAACGGCCATATAAATGGTCTCCTCAAGATTCCCATTAAAAAATACAGTCTTGAAATCCATTTACCATATTTCATAATTGAAATAGGCTACTATGGCCAAAAGAATTCTGATGGACTTAAGCATGGCAACTGGAGAAAAAATCTCCTCATAGTCTATACCCTCCTTTTGAGTATAACCCTTAGCTACCAATCTAACTTTAAAGGTCTCTACATTTCCATCAGATCCTTTTTTCCTTTTGTAGATCCATTTACACTTTATAGCTTTTATACTTGGTGGTAGATCTATAAGGGTCTAGACTTCATTAGTGTACATGGAATCTATTTCTGATTCCATCGCCTTGAGCCATTTTTCTACATCAACATCATTAATAGCTTGTGTATAAGTAATGGGATCTGATTCTTCTTAGCCTGAGATGGCTATAATGCCTTCTCCTAAACCTAGATACCTATCTAGTTGTCTCACAACCCTCCTACTACATCTAGGTTATCATAACTTGATGTTTAGGTTACTCTTCTGATTTAACTCTTGAATCCATTTTGACATCTTGTTCTGCTATATCCAAATCAACTCTTGGTTTGGATAAAACAACTAACTCTCTTATTTCACTTCTTCCTTTGTGATTTCTTACAAACTCTTCCTCTAAGAAGGTTGCATTTGTTGACATAAATACTTTCCTATTTTGAGGACTGTAAAAATAGTACCCTCGAGTTCCTGTAAGATATCCTACAAACAAACATATTTTTGGCCTTGGTTCTATCTTTGTGGACTCAGGACTTAGAACATAGGCTGGGCAGCCTGAAATCATTAAGTTCCATAATGAAAGCACTCGGCCAGTCCATAACTCCCTTAGTGTTTTAGGCACCGATTTGGATGGAGCAAAGTTAAGAAGATATATAGTAGTTTGTATGGCATATCCCCATAATGATTCTGGAAGGTTAGCGTAGACATCATTGATCTTACCATTTCTAATAGAGTCCTATTTCTTCTATCAGCTACACCATTCTGTTGAGGTGTTCAAGGAGCTGACAAATTAGAAACAATTCCATTGTCAATGAAATATTGCTGGAACTCTTCAAATAAGTATTCACTATCTCGATTCAATCGAAGTTGTTTTAATAGCTTGCCTAACTACTTCTCAACTTCGGCTTTGAATTCTTTGAACTTTTCAAAGGATTCACTCTTTTTATGCATCAAATACAAATATCCATGTCTTGAGAAATCATCTATAAAGGTTATGAAGTATTCATAACCTTCTCTAGCTTGTACGTTTATGGGCCCGCACACATCAGTATGTACCAAGTCCAACGTGGATTCATATCTGTTTCCTTTAAAAGGAAATGAGGCCTTAGTCATTTTTCCTTCAATACAAGATTCACAGGTGGGTAATGGATCATCCAAGCCCATAACAATCCCATCCTTTACTAACCTGTCAAGTCTTTTCTGATTGATATGACCCATTCATAAATGCCACAGATATTTTGAATTAATGCTATAGACATTAGATTATCTTGGTTTTATCAACTCTGTGGTGTTTAGTGAGCCTATTATAGGTTCCATAAAGAACAATCCCTGTTTAATTATCGCATTAAAAATAAAATCCTTATTCTTATATATTGAAACAACATTTTCAAAATATAAGGAATAACCAGATTTTATTAGACAAAAAATAGAAATCACGTTCCTTACAATCATTGGTATGTAATAAACATCCTCCAAATATAACTTATAACTAATAGGAAAATCCAAGATAACTACTCCCACTGATTCTTTCGGCCCCCTGAAAATTTTTTTCCATTAACTTAAGCATAATAGCTTATGAAATAGATACATGACAAGAAATTTAGGGTATTTTCGGTATATAGCTTAAGTACCAATGGTAAAGTGGACTTTTGGGAAAGGTATGGTGGACATGTCTTCTTAGCAAGTGGTAGCGTGAATGAAAGAAAAATAGAAGAAAAAAGAGAGGCTTCGGATGAGAGTGAAAGAATAGAGTTGTGAGCTAAGTTCAAATTTTTGTAAAGCTTAAAGAGAGAAAATCCGAGCGCATGCAAGAGGAGAAAAAGAAAGAAGGAGGAAGGAGCTTTCTTTGGAGTTAAGAATCTCATTGCTCGGTGAAGAATAACAGTAAGTCATTTTAGGATTGTGCATTATGGTTTAGCCGAATCTGGATATCTTGGTTAAATAGGAGTTGTGTTCTTTTATGAAGGAAATCAAGGAGGGGTTCAAGAAAGGCAAAGAAATCAAGAGGAAAAGCATTCATAGTTCTGATACAGAACCAAGCAAGGACCTTAAGGCGGGTTACAGTTTTATAATGAAGAAATAATCCATAAACGTTTGTCTTCAACGATTTCACTTTTCTGCATAAATGTGCATCTGTATGTTCTATTTTGGTATGGCTCGAAATGTCATAAATGTGTTGCATGTTTTGAATGTTTTGCATACAAACTGTTTTCTGCAAAAAGTTGCATACCTTTTGAAAACAAGTTTTTGATCCTAAAAGGAAGAACTTTAAGAACTGCCATTTTGGGCAATAAGTTTTCAAGAACATGAAAATTCTATGTTATGTAGGTTTATGGTGGTCCCCTGTGTTAAGACAGTGCACTCGTCTAAAGGCTTCTCCCGCCTGCCTGCTAGTGGCATAGAGCTCCTTTATGGACTCCCATAAGTTCCCGGCTATGCAAGACTATGAAATGGAAATGCGTTAGTACGTTCTGTTCACAGCTACACAGGACCCTTTAAGGAAAATGTGTAGTACGTTCTGTTTTGGATCCACCCGAACCATTCTGATGTGCTTATGTACTCATGAATTGTGTAACAAGATAAATACATGCATATTTGAAACTGAGTATGTTTTAACTGTGAAAAAGATTTTCTGCTTGTTCTGAGTTATAAGTCTATTTCCCACGAGCTTTAAGGTCACCCCCTCCAACTTCTGTCAAACTCAGCTGAAGCTCAAGAGAGTGATTAAGTCAGGATGTAAGGCAACTCAAGTCTGCAAATATCTTTTGTAATAGTTAGGACTGATCTTTGATAGCAAAGGCTTTAGCCTCCTTTCAAGTTGTATTGGCTATGAATACTAATGTAGTTAAGAATTGTAAGGATTTTAAAGCTTTGTAAAACATAAACATTTGGAAATGAATGAATGAGATATGTATTCCTATGATTTTGTGTATGACTATGAATCTGGTTATGATCCAAATAATTGAGGAGTAAGAGAGATTAATGATCACGTCTAGGTGATTCTAATTTAAGTCTCGAATAAATGAGAACGGGTGAGAAGGTTGATAGAGTGCAATGAAGAAGAAAGATGATAAGGAAAAATACAGAGGTTAAGTATCCTCTGTGATGACGTCACACACAGAGGCTAGGAAAGCTTAGAAGCATATAAGTATCCTTTGTACTGACGTCACAACACAGAGGCAAGGAGAATTTAAGAGTATAAGTATCCTCTATACTGACGTCACAACTAAGAGGCAAGGAGGATTTAGAAGTATAAGTATCCTCTGCGATGACGTCAGAATACAGAGGGAAGGATGGATGAAGAGTATGAAGAACGAGTAAAGGAAAACATAGACGATAGCATAGAGGATAGAATCGTCTATGTTACTATACACAGAAGAATGGACTTCGTCTGTGTGAATGATAGCGCTATCATCTGTGTTACTGTTCACAGACGAATCTGAACAAAAAGGACACGTATCATCTGTGTTACTGTACACAAACGAATTAAAACAAAGAGGACATGTATCGTCTGTGTTACTGTACACAGACGAATTAAAACAAAGAGGACACGTATCATCTGTGTTACTGTACACAAACGAATTAAAACAAAGAGGACACGTATCGTTTTTGTTACTGTACATATACGAATTAAAACAAAGAAGAAACGTATCGTCTGTCTTACTGTTCACATACGCATTAAAAACTCAGAGGACATGTATTGTCTGTGCTACTGTTCACAGACGAATCTGAACATAAAGACTCATATCCTTTGTGTCACTGTTCAAAGACCTCAGACGATAGATTTCTCAGTCGATAGAGGGTCAACCCAGAAGATAAAAGTCAACAATAGAGGATAGAATATAGAGGATAGATTAAGAACTAAGGATTATAAGAAGGAGTTAAGAAGTACTGGAGTGAAGTGCATCTTCTGTGTTCCTG
>JANZXR010000002.1:32290751-32328597 GCA_027575705.1 Erythroxylum echinodendron
GACTTTGATAACGGGGTCTCACAGAGTTGGTATCTGAGCATGAAGCATGAAGGGAGTGAGACTCTGGAATCGGGGCCTGACAGATTGTAGTATCAGAGCAAGCATAAATAATCAAGTAACCAAGTCCGAGTCAGGCTCCTATAACAGGGTCGGATAGAGTTTGTATCAGATCAAGCATGAATAATCAAGTAAGCAAGCAAGAGTCAGACTCCGGAAACGGGGTCCGATAGATTCTACTGAAACATAGGATCCATCTACTATCTTGACTTGAAACTAGCCTATAGGTGATCTTTTCCTTTGCTAGAACCCCTTTAAAGAATTGCAAACATGGTTAGTAGCTTCTGAATTTAATATCCAAGAATCAGATAAATCTGCTAAATTTCTAGTTCCTAACAAACTTAGGAAACCCATACCTTGTTTGCTTTTAAGGGACTCAAGGTAGACTGCACAGTTTCTTTTCCAGTAGCCCATTTCACCACAGCGGAAACACTTTCCCTTAGTGTCCGCTTTAGCCTTCTTTTTTATGGGTTGGGCCTTGACCCCTATTTGGGCCTTCTTTTTCATTGGACCCTTTTTCTTTTGCTTGCCCTTACCCTTGGGTTTAGAAGAAAATGCTACATTAGTTTCTGGCCTATAAGCCTTGATATTCAATATCTCCTATATACTCTAGAGGGTATTTATTAACTCACTTAAGGTGTAATCCTTGCTATTGAGCTTATAGTGCAACTTAAACTGCTAAAAAGAAGAGTTTAAGCTATTGATGATCATAATCATCTGCGTGTCCGCATCCATATCCACCCCAAGCATCTCAGCCTCAGTAACCACAGAGATTACCTTAAGCATGTAATCCTGCACCAGTTCACCAGGTTTTTGTCTGAGATTATGAAAAGTTTGGATAGCTTTCACTCGTACAGGCCTGGTCCTCACACCAAACATCTCATGTAGGTGATAAACCATTGCACTATTAGTTTTCATACAAGCAATTTGCTTTCATAACATGCCATTGACAGAAGCTAGAATATAACATTTAGTATTCTTATCAGCATTCTGCCAACGCTCATATTGTTGGACGTGCTTAGGAGCTGAATCTCCACCTAGAGGTGTAGGCTCATTTTCAATTAATACCCATAAAATATGTTCATATTGAAGAATAATGTCAAGGTTACGTCTTTATTCAATAAAATTCTCTCCATTTTCCAATTTGTTATTTGTCAAGAGCAAAGTGAGTGCATTCATATTGTGGTTGATTATGTCCGAAAATATAAATTATTAAAACATAAGCATATTAGTTAACATAATTGGAACTTTGTATAAAATCATGATGCATGTATGCATGATGATAAATTTAACAAAACTTGAAAAAATGTAAAACTTTATACGACGGTTATTTTTCTTATCTATAACAGACTAAGTAACGGCGGGCTAACTTATCTAATAAAAGAAAAACTAGAACCCTCCTATTAAAAAAGCTACTAAGCATCTTCGTGCTTAACTTTTAATGAAGCGTCATAATTTGGTCCATATTTTTACCAACAGAACTACGGTGGGCAGGTTATTGATAAAATACGTTGAGTTTGTAATCATTTGATTCATCCACTAAAGGTACTTACAAACCATGCCTCGGTGGGAGGTCACATTTGTTGCCAATAAATGGACTTAGCCTTAAGGAGACCCTAACCATGCAAGATCTAGGATTCATGCCCTTCGGTGGGGAGTAACACTTTATCACATGCAAATGGGCCATCATTTGGAGACCGTGGACTCTCACATGAGCATCCTCTCCCACTCAAACTTTTTGGGTTTAAGTTTTAAATACCATCTTGTCTAGATGCAATTTATTAACCATCCTATATTGTTTCATTATATATCTCAGACATAATGAATGCATGGAAAAGCCTAGGGTTGTTAATTTTCTAAATGACATGCAATCACATAATATCACATATTATTTACATTCATTTATCCATTAATCGCATGAACTAATAAGCCATATTTGATTGGCCATCCTATAAACATAAAAATAATTACATTCCTTTTAGGCCCAAAATATTTTTCTTGGACTTGGATCTTTCGCTTCTTACTCTTAGCCCACATGACTCTGTCTATTTGGTAAAAAGTGTGTAATGGCTTTTCTTTTTCAACAAAGTTTTGATTTCCATAAAAACGAATTTGCCACTTTGAAAACAAAAAATTCAGCACTAGTTTTTTATCAAAACCGAAACTTGTCCATATGAAACAAAAAATCTAGAAAAAATAGCTTTTTATTAAAACCGAAACTTGTTGTGTCATAAAATTGAAAATTTGTCAACACATAATTCCAATACTTTGGTTTTCTAACAACCGAAACTTTACCAAAACATTTTAAACAAAACTGATACCTTACGTCTTCATTTCTTCTATGGCTTCTTTATCTTCATTTCATGATTTCGTACATTACATAATCAAAGAAAACATAAAGATGAAACCAAAGAGGAAACATGACGATAATAGGTCACCTTCCTTGTTACAAACCAAATGTACAAAACTTACAAGGTAACTATAGAATATATGGACAACCAAAAAAGCAAAACATACACCATATATATTTCTATCACATAAAAATATGCAGCATGCAAAAATGATTGCCAACCTATGCATAAAATATAGGAACCGAAATCATGCATAATAAAGATGGCTTTGATACCAATTGTTGGATTGGAAAATAAAACATGCATCGATTTAGAAGAAACAGTAGATTTCAAAAATTTTTAGAAATCAAAATTTCAGTGAAAGCAATATATCCAAATCAACATGCATAGCCACACATGATACGGTATAAGGAAAACATTTGCATAATCACAATATGGAAAATATTACCAACTCCTTCGCTACAGCTTTAACTCCTTGCAATGCTGTCTTATCCTTGGCAATGTATGCTCTCCTAGGTGATGTATCCTCTTCACCTTATTGTATCCTCTTCTTGATATTGTATCCTCAACCAATCCGATCTACCACTTGTTCTTCTTGGACAAATTGGTTAACAAGATCCTTTGGTGGGAAAGGAGAAGAAAACTTTGAAGGAGATTTTTCTTAGAAAAGTTTGCAAGCTACTAAAGTTGATCTATGGACTCAAACAGGCGGGCAGACAATAACATAAGGAACTTACCACAAAACTAAAGGAATTGGGTTTTAACAAAGCAGAATCAGATCATTGTCTCTACACTACAGGCCAAGGTGACAACTTCGCAGCTATCATCATCTATCTGGATGACATTCTCATCACAGGAGCAAAAGAAGAAAATCTGAATGCTATCAAATATGCCCTACATGAAAAGTTCCCAATCAAAGACCTAGGATATGCCAAGTTCTTTCTAGGAGTCAAAATTGCAAGATCAACCGAAGGGACTATTCTCAGTCAAAGCAAATATGTACTAGACATTCTACAAGAAACCAACATGATGGACTGTAAATCATGCAAAACACCCATAGTTCCAGGAAGTAAACTTACCATCGATGAAGGCGCACCTCTCACAGACCCTGAAATTTATAGAAGGATCGTCGGCAGACTACATTATCTGAGCTTCACAAGGCCGGATCTTACCTACATAATACAGCAATTGAGTCAATTCATGCAAAAACCGAGAGAACCTCACTGGAAAGCCGTAAGACATGTACTCAAATATCTCAAAGGTATGCAAACCCATGGCCTATTCTATCCATCAAATTCAGACCTACAACTTACCGCTTACTTAGATTCGGACTGGGCAAGCTGTGCGTTTAGCCAAAGGTTGTTGACTGAGTTCTACGTGTTCCTCGGAAATTCGCCCATATCCTGGAAAGCGAAGAAGCAAACAACAATTAGTCGATCATCAGCAGAGGCAGAATACAGGAGTTTAGCCTTCACCACATGCGAACTGAAGTGGATCGTTCAACTATTAAAAATTTTTCAAGTAGAAATCTGAATACTCATACCTCTATTCTGCGATAATCAGGCGGCGATACACATCTCAAAGAATCCCGTCTTCCACGAAAGGACAAAACATCTGGAAATAGATCTCCACCTTGTTCGCGATGTGGTAACCTCAGGATTCTTATATCTCGAGCATGTGCGCAGCCACCACCAACTGGCAAACTTGTTCACTAAACCCCTCACCGCACGAGTGTTTGAAGACCTAATCTCCAAGTTCAGATCCCTCAGTTTCACGGAGGCTCCGGCTTGAAGGGGAGGTATTAAACGATTGGACCTGGGCTAACCCAACGACCCAATAACCCAACAACTTGTTTTCCTCACTCACACACTACGCTCACAATCAGAGCCACTTATTCTATTTTTCATTTTCTTATTCTATTTCACTCCACAGTACAATCACCTAGAACCTTCGATTGTAACAAAATGGCATGTATTACGGTAGCCAATAGTTTTTCTTCCTTTCCAGTATAAATATCCACTCCTGTACAGACTCAAGTATGACGAAATAAAATTTCTTCATCACCGAAAACTTTTCAAAATTAAAATAGAATTTTGTTGATCGAATTGTTTAATTGATGTAAATGTTATTCTCATTTGGGTTTGGTGAAGAAGTCGCGTGCTATAGGAGCATAGAGGTGCCATCGAACGCACCAAAAAATACGCACAGCTAAGCTACACCACTCTTTCCCAATCCGGAAACCTCTTCCCTGCATTCATGGCTCAAGGTACATGCTCCCGTATTTATGAATTCCTCGTGCTTGTTGACTGACTCTCTGGTTGCAGTTGGTTTGTTTCCAATGATCATTGAATATGGAAAGCAGGAGAAGATAGGAAAGGGTCAGAGAGCGCTGCTTATGTGGAGGCATTAGATGCGCTTTCTTCTTTGATAACTAAACGCAGTCGTGCTGACAAATCCAACAAAGGCGATCGATTTGATTTGCTCTTCGACTACATTAAGGTGTCTGTTATTGTTGTTGTTGATAGTTGTGTTTGGTTTAGGTAGTTAAAACGGAATATCTTGCTTTTGTTCATGGGGTTTGTAGATGCTGGACTTGGAAGATGCCATTTCAGATATGAAAATCATCCATGTCGCGGGCACCAAAGGCAAGGTACTTTCATATTGTTTACCAGCCCTTCGTTCTTCCATGTGTCTGCTATGACTAAACATATTTTCGTTCTCTGAAAAAGGGCTCCACATGTACTTTCACTGAATCCATTCTGCGTAATTGTGGCTTCCGCACTGGGCTTTTTACATCTCCTCACCTCATTGATGTCCGTGAGAGATTTCGTTTGGATGGGTGAGTTTGCTATTCTGTTAAACACATAAACACTATTTCTTTCCTGTTCTCAGAATCAAGCAATCCTTTCTAGCTGTATAAGTTCTGTTCATAAGCAACTTTTTAGTCTTCATGTCATGCTTTGTTTTTTTTTACTGTCTCTTCTGTAGCAATGAGGACAGTATCCCTCCTACTTGATATTCAACTCTTTCCTTCCTTATCTCTCCCGGCATAATTGTGGCATTTGCTATTGAATTTGTCATTTCTTTTTGCATCTGACTTCATATAGTTCCCCTTCTTGTTGCCTACTACAGTGTTGACATATGTGAAGAAAAATTTCTGGCTTATTTCTGGTGGTGTTATGATAGACTCAAGGTAACTTTTAACCTTCTTTCCTCCCGCCTCTTATTAAAATTTTCACTTGCTCTATTTTTCTTCTTGTGCTGTCTCCACAAGTGACTTGGAAGAGCAATAAATTGGATATATACTAATGATATAAAACTGTGGCATTTTTTTTTTATGCTTTTCATGTGCACGATAAAGTTGTGTTCTCATTCTGTATTTTCAAAATGTTGCTGTTGAAATACTAAAGAGGAAGATAAAGTTCCATTTAATCACTTCATATTGTAAAATTTCTCCCCCTCGCGGTATCCACAGTGCCGCTTTCTTTTTATTTCATTCTCTGGATAATGAACTTGTCTTACATTTGTAAATTTGACATAATTTATGGGTGAGTAGGACAAAACTACAGAAGACGTACCAATGCCTACTTACTTTCGCTTTCTTGCCTTGCTTGCCTTTAAGATATTTTCAGCTGAGCAGGTTTGATGCTTACAACTTATGTCTTCAACAATTTCCTTTCTTTTTAAATAAAAGAATTTGAGAGATCTACACTATGTGCAGGTTGATGTCACTATTTTGGAGGTTGGTTTAGGTGGGAAGTTTGATGCAACAAATGTGGTATGTGCACTTTGTTTCAAGAATAAGTTATCTAATTGGGATGTTATGAATTTTGTTTTGCGATTTCAGGTTCAAAAACCTATTGTTTGTGGAATAGCATCCCTCGGGTATGACCACATGGAGATACTTGGTTAGTTTTCTGTTTGGCAATGATATGAAGTCTTGTTACCACTTACTTGATGGTATTGGTTTCAATACTTTTGGGCAGGTCGGAATTTTATTTTCAATTATGGTTGATGCATAACTTTTGTGCAGGGTTTCACAACAACTCCATGGCTAAGTTGTTTATAGTCCATTTTCCGAGTCTGCACTGAATATTGTCTTTTTCCTGATGTGTATGAAACAATGAGGAACTTCTTGTCTTAAAAGAAAGTGCTTGTTCAAAAATGCATTCAGTAAAAGCTTGTTAATTGGCACGGTTTTGAATAGCATTTTTTTTTTAAAAATTTTTGAGTTGTTGCTACATGTCTCACTCAATTGAAGTAAATGTACATTTGTGATGTGATTTTATGGAGATCTCTTAGTAACTTATTATGTCGATTTAATCCTGCTTCACAGCTTTACTTTTGATGCATTTGTTTTCCTTTCTTGGCGGATTCTTTAAATAGGAAATACTCTTGGAGAAATTGCTGGGGAGAAAGCTGGTATTTTTAAGGTGCTATATAGAACTATTTGCCGTTTGACCAAATTGTTCTAAATGGAGTAAAAATACACTATATCTTCTAAATCAAATGAATCCATTATTGTTTTATCTAACTTCACTTTTTCCAAGCAGTATGCGGTTCCAGCATTTACTGTGCCTCAACCTGATGAAGCTATGCGTGTACTTGAAGATAAGGCTTCTAAATTAGAGGTAAGTTCTCTCAAACTGTCGAGATATTTGCCTCACAAGTTAAAATGCATCCATCAACTCCGTCCCGAATATTTAGAGCTGAATTGTGGAATTACATATTATGCAATCATCCTTACTCCTTAACATAAGAATTCATCTTCCTATTTGGTATGGTGGGTTAATAACTCACTTTGACACTCAAGCCTTATATCTAATTATGAAGCAATTCTGAGATATAATTTACTTGAATTTTGCCCTCACAAAATGCAAGGGCTTAGATAATATATCATTTTTTTATTGTATAAGATCTTAATTTATTAAAATGTGAATTTTAAATTATCTAGATATGTATATGTACATATTCTTACCATACCATACATGTCAATTAAAATAATAGAATCCTACTTTCCTTTTCACATTATTGAATTGTAAGAATAAACTTTATTTAATATTCTATATAGAAGAAATCCAAGTATAGGCTTTAAATTAACAAAACATGTGTAATAAGAGGCTTCAATATGTCATAACAAGAGAGATTAATCCATATTTGTTTTTTATTTTTTCTGTTTATTCTATTAAAATTATGTAAATATTTAACAAAATAACTTATCAAGTATCATCTTAAATGTGTTTTAAATGCTATATGTTCTTTAAAATCTATAGTTTCTTGTATCACTTATTATTAGATGTATGTAACATTACATTGTTAATTATAATGGCACAAAACTTATTGCCTTCTAACAATTTTGAAATTTTAATAACTTTATGCTATTAATTATTAAATGAGTTTATGTAGAAAATAGCTTTTTTCATGAAATTTATAAGTTCTCTATGCTAAAATGTGGCACTTATAAAATTATGGTGAGCCAACTCTACTCTAGATATACATTGTTTGCAATTTCTACCCTTCTAGAGTTGTTTTCAGTTAGTCAAGCCATTCAATCAAAGTTTTGATAGATACGAGCACTTTCCCTGCTTGAAGTCAAAACTTTGTCTCGTAGTTCCGAAGTACATGCAGGTCTTAGGAGTCATAGCCTTCCATCTATTATTTGACATATCATTGCAACTACAGGTACCACTTACTGTAGCACCGCCCCTGGATGTTAACTTACTAAATGGTCTAAAACTTGGACTTGAAGGTGAACACCAATTTGTAAATGCTGGTCTTGCTGTTGCACTTTCGTCTACTTGGCTTCAGAAAACAGGTCACCTCGAAGTCAATTGCTTGGAGCAGAATGTAAGTTTAATATGCAAATGTTCACAATCTTCTCATTCATCTTGGTGACTATTTTCGTAATGCATTTGTTTGGAACAGAGCTCTCTTCCTGAGCAGTTCATTAAGGGGTTGACAACTTCTAGTTTACAAGGGCGTGCTCAAATTGTTCCTGATCATTATATCAACAATGGAAGTTACGGGGATCTTGTGTTTTACTTGGATGGTGCCCATAGTCCTGAAAGCATGGATATATGTGCGAATTGGTTTTCTCTTGCCATCACTGATGACAATCAGCAAAACCAGATGAACCATCTTGCACAAAACAACTCTGGATCCCCGACTGATTTACGACAGAGAAACCAAATTGGTGGATCTACAAAGAAAATGCAGGTAAGTGTTGAACTTTCAACCTTATATTAGTATCATGTTTTCATGAATGTGTTGAATTGAGATGTCTATGCAGACTTGATAATGAGTATTTGATTAGGACAAACTGGAAGATCAATGTCTGTTGCATTTTGTAAAAAAGTTGCAAGAATACTATGATGTGGCCATCTTGGGTATCAATGCAGCCATTAGTCTTTTTAGCAAACTAGTCTTTTCGTTATGTATGTTCACATGAATCATATTCTATCTAGTAATTCATAATGTAGATGAGCTCAATTTTAATACAAATTCTTCACTTATATCAACAATTCTATCGATGCAATTAATGATTTATTATTAGAAGGTGTTAGAGTATCCCATATTTACTAAACATGAAAATGTTAAAAAGTTTATAAGTGGTAAGGGTCAACTAACCAAATGACTAGTTCTAGTCATTTTGGCAATGGTTGACTCAAGCCCAATTCTTGTTAATGGACTCTACACTCTACTCATATTAAAAATTCTAATGACTTAGAACTAATCATTCGGTTAGTTGGCCCTTACCACTTATAAACTCTTTAACATTTTCATGTTTAGTCAATATGGGATACTCTAATATTCCCCCTCAAGTGTATTTGGGACTGGACATCTAGTTGTCACTTGAAATAAACGCAACGGTAATCAGACCGGACCGTTGGAACTGAACATCCAGACGGACAACTGGGAAATTAAGAATCTGGACCAAACTTGCTCTAATACCATATTAGAATTTTGAATATAGGTATAGTGTAGAGTCCATTAACAAGAATTGGGCTTAATTTAACCACTGCTAAAATGACTAGAATTAATCATTTGGTTAGTTGGCTCTTATCACTTATAAACTTTTAAATATTTTCATATTTAGTCAATATGGGATACTCTAACAGAAGGCATTAATTGTATTATTAGTGTTAAAATATAGGTATTAGTTTTATTAGGAAATTATGTTGAAGTTCCTTTGGAGTTACTTCAACATGTGTATTGGAAATACAATAATAACTCTAATTAAAGTTTTTATTGAATTGGAGTTTTGGTAGAATTTATAAGATTATTTCATATAAAAGTTAATAGTGTAGATATATAATTATTTACATGATACTAAATTTAATGTTAGTGTCTACATTTGCCATATGTTTGAATTTTACAAGTAGTCTCGTTGTAAACTTAACCTTACATTATACTTTATGGTTAGATACTATTGTTCAATTGTATGCAAGTGCGGGATCCAGAACTACTTCTTCCTCCTCTGGTCAAAACGTGTGCTAGTCATGGTAAGTAATTGAATTAGAATCCTGTGGATATGACTGTTTTTCTTGTTCATTTTGCAGTGACATGGTTCCATTAATCTGTTTATGATTAATAGTGTAATAAACTGCACGGAAGCATGTGGCAAGTTAGGAATTAACTTAACATTTGACTTTGTTAGGCTATGTCAAGAACTGATCCTCAAATTAAATTTATAGGTGTCTCCTTCACAAAGGCACTCTTTGTACCAAACATATCTGTGTATTACAAGGTTGGTTCTCACGCTTTACCGCCAAGCAATTCTCAAGTTGATTTGTCGTGGCAGTTCACCCTTCAGAAGTTCTGGGAAAACCTCATCCAGGGTGATAAAGGTATCAGCTAACTCACTATTACCGTTTAATGTTAGAAAGCTAAAGATTGTGTTGGTTTATGCAAGTGCAGTTTATGGTTTCATCACGAGGTGCTAGGTGAAGTTATTTTCTTACTTAGCTTTCTGTGCGAAATTGATAGTCGACACAAGAAGGCCACTTCCTATATTCGGTCACTTTTAGCTAGTAAAATACGTTTCTGGAATTTTAGGCATCTCTTAAAGTTAGAATGGATTTCAAGACTAAAGAAAGAATACATGTTATGATATAAATCCTAATATTGGATGAAGAAGCTCGACTGAATGGGAGTGGATCCTAATATTGAATGAAGAGTTTTAATATTTGCATTTATGTTTTTTGGAAAATGATTTCCCAAATGAATAGTGTTTGAAGTTTTACTTTGATTAGTAGGAAATACGGGTGACATGTTTTTTTAAACTTCTTGCTCTTGGTAGGGGATGCCAAGAATGAAAATGCTGCTTGTGAGGAGCTTCAAGATGATTTAGGATTGTCTGTTCGAACGTGTGAAAATAGTGCAGTCTTTCCTTCTCTGCCATTGGCTATTAAATGGCTTAGGGACAGTGTCCAACACAACCGATCTATTCGCTTACAGGTATCTTTCAAAGATTTTTTCTATTTCGAGTCTTATAATCTGCTTAATTTAGAAGTTGTCCCAATCTTAAGACAATTTTAGTCTTGGCAAACAATAGACAAGTACTATACTCCTTTATTTGCCATTTAAATTTTCCTTGAATAACTACTCAGGTTCTCGTGACGGGTTCTTTACATCTCGTGGGTGATGTGCTGAGATTGGTCAAGAAGTGAGGCTATCCAAATAGTTTAAATTCGCTGGGACTGGTGATGCCTTCGTAAAATATCCACTGGGCTATAGACGAAAAAAGCAAGAGTTGATTGTTCAGAATGAATGATTTTAAACCAGCATCATGTTCTTGGCAATTTGCTTCCATGCCTGCGTCACTGGAAGTTTCGGCGAACTTGTTGAAAGCAGATTTGTCATTCAGTGACTGTGCAGACATCAACAGTTGCAACAAACTGATTGGTTTGTTCTGACAAATTGATGTTACTGTAATCGAAATACATTGTCAAACAATTGTCATTAGATTACTGTTCAGGGAGGTGAATTACACATTTGTACCCTCGAAAAACATATCAAAGTAATTAAAGAAAACAAAATACCCGGAACGCTATTTTGCGTTGCTGCTCTAATACTATGAATTAATGCTAACATCATTTTAACAATTTTTTGAAGTTGGTTTTTCCAAATATTACAGTCTAATAATACAGATTTAAGCTCAGCAGATTTAGTTCACATTTCTGGAGCAATTAGAATGTTTTCACCATCCTTGTAATTTTTCTTATATGAATAATACATGATTACTGTGTTTTAAGGGATGGCTTTGTGCTTCTGTTCCCTTGTGATTTATGATTGTGTTTTTTCTTCCGGGGACGGAGGCATTGCATCTATATCATGGAGATATATATCAATACTACCAATATGAAGATAATGATATTCCTTCCAAGGTGGCCATATGAGATGCATTTGATAAATAAACTCGTATCATATGGTGAAAAAGAGAAATGTTAATCTTATTGCCAAGATTGGATGACTTTGTGTAGATCGAAAATCTTTCCAACAGATCAGCAAGCGAAACAGTAGTTTAAGTAGCTGAGGTGGCTTCTGGCTGTCTAACTTTACGCCCTTCATAATTATTTAAATACAGTATCTGAAGTTGTAACCAACTTATGCGCCCTTCATTTAAGATGTTAGAAACTTGGAATTGATTAAAATATTTGAGTTAATTTCAGTCAATAGAGAAACTGATGTTTGCATATCAAGTTTTTAGAGTGCAGAAATCACATGCCTGAATTTATAAATCCATATCCCTAATCCCCATGCATATCAAGTTTTTAGAGTGCCGAAATCACATGCCTGAATTTATAAATCCATATCCCTAATCCCCATTTGAATCGTCCATTCCGTAAGGGAGAGCGTATAAATGATAAAGAAGAATTTAGAGGAAGAAGAGAAGTAGGCTGAGAAAAGCTTGTAATTGTAATTGTAATTGTAATTGTTGTTCCTTTATTCATGAATTCTATCTCAATTTATAGTAACAGAGAGAATCCCAAATAATAGAAAATAAGAAACTACGAAAAGAATAGGACAACTAAATTATTAATCCTCCAAAAATCAAGAAGCTGATCATGGACCAAGTAGTTACTGCAACAGACTAATATGTTGACTTGTTCAGCCCTTCAAGCATTACTTGATCAGGTGCTAACCGATTCTATCATTCCATCCGCCCCAAATGGACCTTGTCCTCAAGGACAAAGTCAGGATGAGAAGGAGAAAAACGTCGAAAATTTTTCCAAGTAGCATCAGCAATGTCAGTTCCTTTCCAATGAACTAAAACTTCCGTATACAGACGATAGTGACCCTTCTGGACTGCGTGTCTATCCAAGATTGCAGCTGGAGTTGGTAATATGCAAGTTTCATCTGTGATTGGAGACAATTCGGCCAATGGTATTGGCTTATCGACCAAATGTTTTCATAAGAGACTAACATAGAAAACGTCATGGATTAGAGCACCTGGAGGCAAACGTAAGCGATACGCCGCTAGTCTAATTTTGGCCAAGACTTCAAAAGGTCTATAGAACCTAGAGGATAATTTAATGGAGCCACGGAATTCTACAGATGATTGTCTATAAGGCTGCAACATTAAATATACAAAATCCCCATCTGAAAATTGAATCTCACGTCAGCCCCTCTCTGCTTGAACCTTCATATGTTCCTGAGCTGACCTTAGGTGTCACTTGAGATCACGCAAAATTGTCTCTCATGTAAACAATAATTCATCAACAACTGCAACATTGGTAGTACCCAGAATATAGGAAGTGAGAGTTGGAGGAGGCCGGCCATATACTACTTCAAAGGGTGTAAATTGAGTAGCTGAATGGAGGCTGGTGTTACAGCTAAACTCCAGCCAAGGAAGCCAATCTAAACACTTCTTCGATTGGTCGTTGGAGAAGCAACGCAAATATTGTTCCATTATGCTATTGATTGCTTCTGTTTGACCGTCAATCTGGGGATGATAGCTGAAGCTCATTAGCAATTTGGTCTTCTGTAGTGCAAATAATTCTCCCCAGAATGTACTTGTGAAGATCTTGTCCCTGTCACTTATAATCTTTTCTGGAATGTCATGTAATCGAACAATCTCTCACAAAAAAAAATTTAGCCACAAAAATAGAATTAAAAGGATGTTTTAAAGGGATAAAATGACAGTATTTGGATAACCTGTCAACTACCACGAGAATCACCGAGTAGCCATTGGAGGGTGGTAATCCTTCGACGAAATATGTGGATACTTCAGACCATATACGGTATAGTATTGGAAAGGGTTGAAGAAGACCAACAGGCTTGGTAGTTTCATATTTGTTGCGCTGACAGATGGTACAAGTACGGATAAATTGCTTGACCGATTTGAAATCTATCTTAAGTCGTGAAAGAGTCTTTTTGTAACCAAAGTGACCCCCAATAGAAGTTGAATGGCGCTCAACTAGTAGAGATGGAATTAAATAGCAAGTAGGATTTAAATAAATCTTATTTTGTAGGTACAAAATGCCATTTTTCCAACTAAACTCACGACCCATTCCTTTATTGTGTTCAACTTGTTTGTAGAAGGGGTCTGTTGTGACTTCTTTCTGTAATTTGGGCCACCAATCTGCAACAGGAAATGATAGGATAGAGACGTGACACTCACCTCTTCTAGACAATGCTCAGCTCCTTAGTTTTCTTTACCCCGCCGGTACTCAATTTTGTAGTCATAACCGAGTAACTTCGGTAACCATTTAACTTGTTCCAATCTTGTTATTCGTTGTTCCAAAAGAAACTTCAAGCTCTGCTGATCAGTCTGAATAATGAACGATCGACCTAAGAGGTAGGGTCGCCACTTCCAGATAGCTTTAACAATTGCAAACATTTCCTTCTCATAGCTGGAGAGGTTCAACATCGACGCTTTTAAAGCTTCGTTATAATAGGTAATAGGTCAGCTTTCCTGAGATACTTTCCACAACAAATTCTTTTGAAAAACCAGGGATAGCCAAGATCGGCGGTGTAGACAAAGCTGTCTTGAGTTGATTGAATGCTTGCATCGTATTTGTATTCCAATTGAAGCCAGTTTTTTTTTAATAATTAAGTGAGGGGAAAGGCTATACCTCCGAATTGTTTGATGAATTTACGGTAGTATCCTGCGAGACCTAAAAAACCTCTGACCTCTCTTGTTGTGGTCGGTGTTGGCCACTCTAAAATTTCTTGAATTTTCTTTGGATCGACAGTGACTTCTTGTTCAGATATCACATGACCTAAATAGTCAACCTCCATGACACCGAACTGACACTTGCTCTCTTTAACAAATAACTGATGTTGTCTCAATACTTGTAATACATTTTCTAAATGTTCCAAATGTGATGTCCAAGTCTTGCTATAAACAAGAATATCGTCAAAAAATACAAGAATAAATTTTCGTAAATAAGGGCGAAATATCTCGTTCATCAAGGCCTGAGAGGTGACTGGTGTGTTTGTGAGACCGAATGACATCACTATGAATTCATAATGCCCTTCATGTGTACGGAAAGCTATTTTCAGAATGTCGCCACTGTGGACTCGGATTTGGTGATAACCAGACCGCAAATCAAGTTTCGAATATAATTTAGACCCCTGTAGCTCATCCATCAACTCGTCAATAGCCGGAATTGGGAATTTGTCCCTGATAGTGATTTCATTAAGAGCTCGATAATTAACACAAAATCTCCAACTATCGTATGATTTTTTAGCAAAGAGAACCGGTGACAAAAAAGGACTACGGCTAGGTCAGATTAACCCGATGGTGAGGAGCTCCTGAACTATTTTTTTTATTTCAATTTTTTGGTAGAACAGGTACCGATAGAGTCGAACTGAGATGGGTTTGCTGTTTGGAAGAAGTGGTATTTGGTGGTCATGGCATCTTTGAGGAGGTAAGTGGTTGGGCTTAGAGAAGACCTAACGATATGTCTCAAGCAGGAGTTCGATGTCAGATGGGTGGTGTATTTGGCCATGTGCAGCATATGGGTTATTGAGATAGTTGGTTCTGAATCAGTGACCTGCAATAATAAATTGGAACCAAACATAAAGTTACATTCTTTTTTTTAGATAGGTTCAAATTTACCATTTTTAATGCCCTGTAATACTACTGGTCTATTGTTGTCTTGTATCACCCTAGTGAGTTTGTGGTAGTCAGTCTGAATGGGTCCTAAGGTAGCCATCCATTGGACACCCAGAACTACGGGCCACGCTGCTACGGGAAGAACATAAAAATCAGCTTCACTTTGTTAATTCTGCACAGAAAAACTTACCCCTTTGCAAATTCCTTTACATGTGACCTACTCCCGGTTTGCAACCATTACTTTTAACTGCTCTTCCTTTGTTACAATCAAGCCACATTGCTTAGCTTGTTACAATCAAGCCACATTGCTTGGCTAGATTTTGATCCACAAAATTATGGGTACTTCCGCTATCCACCAATATTGTAATATCTTTCCCTTTAACTTTCCCAGATAACTGAATGGTCTGTGGGTGGTTAGTTACTTCAATGGCATGAAAGAAACTTCTGGTATGACCTCGTCTGACTTCGATTCCATGTTGCAATCCTCTACCAACATATCATCAATGGCAAACAACTGGGGTTTAGTGCATCTATGTCCGGGTGCGAATTTCTCATCGCAATAGTAACAAATCCCGTTATCTCGACACTCCTTCACTTCCTGACTTGTAATACGATGAAAGGGTGTTGAAGAACTGCAACCGGCGGCGGGTGTTGGATTAGGAGCTGGGCCTAAGAGACTTGCATTTGGATTGCTCTTGTTTGTCCAAGGAGTTTTGGTCACAGTGTTGCTTTTCTTTTGTAAGTTCTGTTTTTCCTCTACTACCCTTACCATGCCAATCGCGCTCATCAGAGAACGTGGTTGCTTAAGTTTAACCTCCAATTGAATAGTTTAACCTCCAGTCGAATATCATCTCAGAGTCTTGCGATAAAAGAACTCACTAAAAAACTTTCAGGTAAATTATCAACACGATGCGACAATCTTTCAAAAGTCTCCTGATATTCAGCCACATTTGTTGTTTGACGCAAACGCATGAGGGTCTTTCCTAGATCATCATATTCTGTGGGTCCAAACCTTTTGATAACGGCTTGAGCGAACTCATCTCATGAAATTGGTCCGGTGAATTTAGCGAACCATTGATGCCCTTACAGGGTAATTCCTTCTAGGTGAAAGGAGGCGAGGTGAACGCGATCTTGTGGGGTTGCTTCGTTGTATGAAAAATACTGTTTTGCTTTGTAAGTCCATCCTTGTGGCAATGCCATCAAATTTTGGAAACTAAAGTTTCATGTGCTGTCAGGCATTTTGAGTGGTAATTGAGGAATGTGGTAGATATTGGGAATGGTATGTGGGCTGTTGGTATGGTTGATAGAGTGAGTTATAGGTAGAGTGAGAGTATTGTGGGTTGTCGGGAAAATTTAGGTTGGAGTGTTGGTTGGTTTGGAAATTTAGGTTAGGATTTTGTGTGGTCTGGTGTTGGATGGGCTACTGAGGTTGGGATGACTTGCTAGTACTCCCTACATTTCCAGAGGCAAAAGGGTTTTCTTCTTGTGGGTTGGTTGGTGGCGTTAGGGTAGTTTCCATGTTATGGATTTTGGTTAGGATGGTTTCTAATGTGGAATGAAGTTGATGGATACTAGACTCGTGGTGACCAAGTATCTCTTGAGTTTCGTTTCAAAACTCAGCGTTAGATTGGTTTCAAGTATTCATTGAACCGAAACCGTCGCTGATACCAATGATGAAAAAGAATTTAGAGGAAGAAGAGAAGTAGGCAGAGAGAAGCTTGTAATTGTAATTATCGTCCCTTTATTCATGAATTCTATCTCAATTTTTAGCAACAGAGAGAATCTCAAATAACAGAAAATAAGAAACTACGAGAAGAATAGGACAACTAAATTATTAATCCTCCAAAAATCAAGGAGCTGATCATGGACCAAGTAGTTACTGTAACAGACTAATATGTTGACTTGTTCAAGTCCTTCAAGCATTGCGTGATCAGGTGCTAACCGATTCTATCAATAAACTTTATTTTGTATTTTGGTTTTCGGAAATCATTAAATTTAATGATGTTTTTTAAGAAGTAAAGTAACATTACCTCTTTATAGTTTGACTTATTTTTAAAAATTATAAAATAATCATATTTTGATTAAAAAACATCTATACTCTTTTTTTAGTTTTTTCGTCAAGTTTTATAATCAAACAATTCATATGAAATGTTTATATCTTCTATCTTTTAAGTAAAATTCATGAATTTTAAATTATTTTGATAGGGAAAAATAATTTTTTTCATATTTAGAAAACAATGGAGGAAATTCAACTCAAAATCATGTTATATTTGATTAGAAAATTAAAGTTTTTATATTTTCTTAAATTAATTACATATACATCTTTAATATGACAAATTCTAGTCTTTTAATACTAACCTTATTAGCACTTAGAAATAAATAAAACATGGTCTATCATTATATTATATTATTGTATGAAAACTCAAATTTAAGGGTGATTCATGTTAGATCTTAATGTCCTTAATACTATTTTCAAGGTGTGACATTAAATATCAAATTAATTAAAATCTACATCTGATTTGGCTTTGGTTACATATATTTCTACGTAAGATTTACCTAAGAAAATTAAAAAGTTTGTAACAAGTAAACAAATGGCTAGGATGGACTAATATTTGTATTATTAAGTAGTAATATAAATAATATATATAAATCTTGCGTTAGTCCTTAAAATATGAATTGAGATTAATAAAATTTAAATAAAATAAATACAAATATAATAGGCACAATTTATAAAAGATGAAAATATGATATAAAATAATAAAATTCAATAAAAATTTTAAGTAATAATGTAAAATGACTAGGGAAAGAGAAATGTAAAGTGATTTATATAGTGATCCAATAAACAACTATTATCTATGTCCATTCTCAATACTTCTTTTAGAATTATATTACAACTCTTCTTTCAAGACACAGAGTAATCTTTCTATATTATGTTTTTTTAACAAGGAGAATCTCTTTCATAATGTTCCTTAATAGTTAAAATGAACGTGATTTCTACTCAAAATATCAGTATTATAATAGAAAAAAACACTAATAAAACTTATAACTCAAGTTATCTCATTTTATCACTTTAATAATACCAAAAAGGCTCACTAGATATACGATAATAAATGTTCAAATACTTATAAGCACTTAGAAGTATATGTATAAGAAACCTTAATAATTTTCAATCTAAGATCTAATGAAAAATATTATTTATAGTTCAGAAATCTTACTAGTCTTTTGTATGCAAAAACTAACTATTACAATGACTAGTTCTAACGTACTGGTTGATTGTTAGGTCATATTGTCAGACTGATATACATTCAATACAGATATTCACTATCCATTTCACATTAGTTGACCACTAGGGAATATTATAAGACTAATATTTCATTTGGAGGATATTTATTGACAATATCACAATATTAGTCTATCAGTGTGTCAAAGAACACCTATGTTACACATTTAACTTATATTGATTGACTACTAACCCATACAGGATCATTAAATGCCCCCAAAACATGGTTTTAATAACTTTAAATGTTCAAACTTGATTTTTTTTAGTGCAACAATAATTAGAATAACATTCAAAATATCTCTCAAAAGTTTGAAAGATCAAGAAACTTTTCTAAATTAAAAGATTTAATATCTTTTGATGAATGAAAATATTTGTATAATAAAGTAAGATGAACTGTTTATGTATGCAGAACCTTTAAGATTATCAAAGTAATAGAATAATATTAAAATTAGCATTATAGAATATATAATGACATCCTTGATGTGTCTTCATCTTCTTTTATTCTTGACTTGATCTTGAATTCAAAGGTTTTAAACTTCAACTTTTCTTTATCATCTTTATAAAGTATATTCTCAAGTTAGCTATAACTACTTTTCTTATATAGCTTCTTATCAAGATAATAGACTTATTAGTAGTAAATATACTTTTGTTATTCAAAACATTAACTTAAACCTACCTTAGTTCAATGATCTTCCCTTTGATGATGACAAAATATTTGTGAATAGATAGCAATAATAAAATTAAGCATATAAATAATTTTCCATATCATATAAATGCTTAGGTCTCTCTTAATTCATGCATAAAACATAATTGAATATTAAGAAAAAAAATATATACTCAATATCAAGTATAAAAGAGTTATCCATACATATAGATAAAAAAAATTTACTTGAGCATAAAATACCGTATATATAAAAGTCACTTATGCTAAATATCATCACTCCTAATAAATCTAACATCACTAAGTTTCTGTCCTCATGTTTGGAAACATAAAAAATTAGTTAGTTATAGAAGGAAAGCAAGATTGAATAAATGATAGGTTATCAAGACAGTGCATAGTGATTTTTTAGGGCACCATATTGTGTAGATTGAAATTAGTAATAGGAATTCTCTCTCCTAGCATGAGGGTGAAGTGGAACCAAAGGTCATAGTATGGAAGAAAGAAAGTTGTAATTGAAGAAAAGATGATGAAATCCTATAATGGCATTGATACCACGAACATCTTAGGGTTTTTTTAATATGTTTTGCATTGAAACCTAACTTAAAAATAATTTTGACACTATTAGAAACAAATTAAGGCCAAATTTGATATTTGGTGCAATAATTATAATAGGTAGGATTTTCAAAAATTGGATCACCTAAAATCTCATTTATAAGATCCTAGTGAAATGGATGTTTATACCTTAAAATCTATAAAAAATAGGTGAATGACATCTCAAATTACTTAAGTTTGATGGTTATATAAAACAAGATAATGTTTTATGGGCTGATATGACAAGCCTTTATAAGTAGGGCTTCCTATCATTGATCAAAGAAAAAATGTATAAGACTATATGCTTTAAATTGTTTTATATAAGGGGAGGTAATCACATGGTTTTTATATAACTCTCATAAAGCATAATCAATAAACTAAGGTAAGAAAGTGTGAAAATACTCATCCTTATAAATGGAATGAATATAGGAGAAGAGTTGGAGATCTTGCTCAAGTCCTAAGAGGAGTGGGGTTAGTTCCACCTTGATTATATACTCTAGACATAAGGTTGGAGGACTCTCTAGTTCTAGACATGAGAATTGATGAAGGACACTAGATAACAAGGTAAGAAAGGTTCTAATTAAGTATGGGTACTAATGATGTAAGTTCACTTAAAGATCACTTGTAAGTGTATGCAATATAACTAACTTCACTCTTAATCCTTCAAAACTAAGTTTTGTGTTATAGTAAACAAACATTGTTTGACTAAAAATCAAGATCTTTAAAGGAAATGGATTAAAATTGAATAATTTAATTAGGCAACTAAACCTAAAAAATTTAAGCATTTATACATAAAAGAATATGTGATTTTGATGAAAACGACCTAGAGGAATTCCTAATTTGAAAAATTTTCAAATTCTTTAATGTGCTGAAATGATGTTTTTATATTAAAATTAAAATTAATTAAAGTTGATAAAAAAATTTTTATATTAAAATTAAAATTAATTAAAGTTGATAAAAATTAAGTGTTAGAATAAATCAAATATAGTTTGAATTATAAAAATTATGCATCAATTGCCAAAAAGCTTTCAAAATTTTAAGCAATTTTAGCAAATCTTAAATTTCATTATTCAAAAACGCCAAAAATACAAATTCGACATAGATCAATGACATTTTTATGCGATTGATTTTACAAATACATTAATTCAACCTCGAATTTCATCAATAATTTTTTTTGACTAATCTCTAAATAATTAAAAAGTTGAAACACTAATGTATGATGTTTCATAAATATAAAACATTATATACAATTTAACGAAATTGAGTGTAACATAAGCTAAAAAAACATAAAGATAATATGATTTAAGCATTAATGGAAGAAGGAAGAAAACATTTTCAAAATCTTGAATTTAAATGTTAGGGCTTACCCTTTAAACACAACTTGAAGATTTGATGTTTGTGACTTGATGGAGCTTGAAAAAGTTATGAATTAGTTTTTTGAGCTCTTAAAATGCACTCAAAAGAGTTGATAATCATCGAATTGGAAAGGATGAATAACAAGGGAGAAATGATCAATGTCATAAGTGTAATATTGAGAAAAGCTTTAATTGTAAAGTTTATTAAGGGTTTAATGAGTCTTTTACAAGGGAAAAGTAGTTTAGAGAAGGAGTAAACCTAGTTTTATGAAAAAACATGAGAAGAGAAAGCTAACCAGATTAGTCTACATCAAGTTCTTTATTCTTTCCTTTGTTTATTTTCTTTAAGCTTGATGTATGAATTGAGATTGAAGGTGCTATACACGTTTATTATGTTTTAATTTCAAATTAGGATTTGTTCTTGACTTATTTTGTGACAATCATTTTTTTATTTCAATAAAATCTTATGGTGCTGTGATATTTATTGTTGTTTATTCTTCAACAATAAATCGAGAGAGTGAGTCGAAAGTAATACAATTTGGTTAGGTAATGAGAGTTATTAACCTAATAATTCACGCAAATATAAAATTGATAATCATACAAAGAGAGATCTTATGTGAAAAATTGATTGTTTAATAGATCACCTAAGAACTAGTTGAAAATGTTAGGCTGTTTATTGTGAATCGAGAGATTACAAAATCTGAAATTTCGTAATCAATTAGGGTTAAATATTTAGGTCTTGAGAGATAGTAATTAAACCCTTCAAAAATCTAGGATCAACACCTAATTGAGTTAGTGGTTAAAGGAAAAAAATAACGATAGAATAAATCCTATGTCAAGACTCGAAACCACATAGGGCACATGACAACCGCTGCATATCCAAGTTAAAAATACTCGCGGTACCCTTAACCAAACTATGCAAGGCTAACTGGATATCGTTAACAAAAAATATTTCAACAGCACAGCAGTTGTATTTTGAAAATCCCAAAATGAAAAACACCTGTAAATCAATATCAAATGCACTTCTATGTTCACATTAAAACTTTACCACAAGTTCTGGACTTTGAAGTCCACTCAAGAGCAATGTCAACAACAGTACAAAATGTCCATACATAAAATCATTTACAAACCACAAGATAGACAAGAGTTAACTGAAAAAATTATGAAGCATATCAACAAATTCATGAGCCACTATATAACAAAAGTACAAAATAGAGACTACCCACATACGGTAAAGCCCTAAATATGTCAAAAGACCGTACGAACCACTCAGAGCTTCAAGCTCACCAAATTAACCTGTATGGTTAGAAAGTAAGGGGATGAGCACACTATGTACTTAGTGAGCGGAAAAAGACATATATCACAAATAGAACCCGATACACACCAAAATGGTGTAAATAACCTAAGGACGGTTTTACACATCTAATATGCATATAACTACCTATGAAGTGAATATGCAAAACTCATAGACCTAGTCTATGACTCATCTTGTACTAGTTAGGAACCATACAGGCCTAGCCTATTACTCACTCATTCGGTGAATATAGGTTCTAGTTCCAGTACATAAGAGCAGAAAAGCATCACATGTAAAAATCAAATTTTGTCAGGAAGCCAAATCTCATTATAAGCCAAAATAATTATGTGTATCACCATTAGTCAGCCAAATTAGTATACACACCCACCAATCCTAGTGTTAGCTCGACTTTCATTTATGGTGAGTTTAGACTACGGTCGACAAGAGCGTCATGACCCTAGGTGATAACCTCGTCGGTGACCAGACTTCTAGGTGTGCAATCAGCTGTAAGTCCTGTAGAATAGTGTCGTTACAACGACTCGATTTTTATATACCAGCATCAAGGGTATGGGGGTCCCTTAATCTGTTGTGCCCAGTACACAATTGGTCAACTGTTTCCTTACCAATTACTAAAAAATCATATATAAATATTAAGTATGAAAAAATCAAGTAAGGTACTATGCCTGTATTTATCGACCCAATTAATAAAATGGAACCTTGTCATAGCTCTAAGCCAAAAGAAAACACATACATGCATCATACATGACTCGATTATACATATGTAAGCTTCAAAACATTATTTCACGCGGTAAAAGTCATCTTTTTCACTCCAAATGCAAAGAGTTATTCAAAATAATGTCGTTTATTAAATATATAAGAATACTTGCATCCATTTGAGATTTAATTCTCGTATGCATTAACTAGGTTCAAAATTAATATACAAGTCATCATGCATGTCTTGGGACGTCCTAATCCCATTTGAGAGATAAGTTTTGCCCAACTCACCTCAAAAGAAGGTGTACACTACTTTGACTTCAACAATCCTCGGTATAAGCATCTATATTCATAGCTTCCAAGCCTTTATACATACAAATGCAATGTATTTACTACTCAACATATATCTCATATTTATACACCATCATATAAGTGTATAAAACACAATATCACAATTTCAAGCTATAGGATTTGACCATGAAGCTTCTTATGTGGTTACTTCTCTTATTATTCACAAAAGCTTTCTTTTGAATTTTCCAAGGAATTTAATGCCTTTGATCCAATACTTACACATTTCAAAGTATAATTAAACACATGTTTATCCAAGCACATTAAGCACTTCTTATTAATCAAAGCAAAAATTCAAGTTTACTCTAAGTATACATGAAGCTTCTTTCTAATACAGACCATTAAAATCCTTAAATCCTAAGCCACATTCACTTGGGCATTTTATCAAACACCTAAAAGCATAAACTTGAAAGCCTCCTTCTAATGTGCTTCTTCCTCATTTTTCATCATTAATTCACATTATACATACACAATTAACATCATAGAATTCATTTAAACCATCAATTTCAAAAGATATTCAAAATTTTACCAACTTTTAACAAAGAGAGGGCATTTCAGTTTTGGCTTAAAGAAGCTTCTCCATGACTCATTTCATTCATCTAAACTATGTCTCATGCATAGTCAAGCATGGAGAACAACATATCTTAACACCAAACTCAAAATCATAATGTAGAGAGAGATGAGACAAAATTTACTTAAACTTTTCTTTGGTGATGTCTTAAAATCCTTTAAAAATTTCTCCAATCTAATTATAGATTTGAGTTCCTTGACCCTAAATTAACTTAGAACACCTTAGTTTGGGTTAGAGAATCAAAAGAATGGTAGAAATTGATGATGACTGAAAATTCTTCTTCTTCTTCTTCACTCTTCTCCATTCTTCTCCTTTCTTTTAATTACAAACATACTGTTTTTAATATTTTATGATGGGATGCACGGCCAAACAAGGAGAAGGGTCTATATTTTGACTCTTATTTGACCAAATATAGTGAATTTACCTTGTTGACCTTAATTTATTTGAAATTACCGATATACTCTTCAAACTTTTCCTAAATTTTCAATAAAGCCCTTTTGTACATCAACCTTTCCAATTAAGCTTTCTAAGTGTCTACTAATTCTATAAATAATGTCTAATCACCTTTAAGGCATTAGAATACATTTAATTTGGCCACCATGGTGATATCCACCTAATAGACTCGATTTTACACATTTAGAAGCTTATATGTTATAATTCTCCATAATTTCACATACCGACGAACTCTAAGTTTTTGTAAGGGCATATAATATTATATATCACTGAAATATATACCAAAAAGATTCAAATACATTTTTGAACTGATATATAACCACGTATAGATCAATATATAGTAGTATCTCCAAGTACAGACCAATACAAAAGGGCTCAGAAAATCCAGCGTTACAAGTACTCCCTCCATAAAAGAGTTTCGTCCTTGAAACTCCTAAGGAAAGGATACAGATAAATGGGGGCACTAACATCTCATAGCATTCTTAGGCTCCTATCTCATCTCTTCGACCCTATGGCTCTTCCAAAGAACTTTAACCATGGGAACTTCCTTGCGGCGTAACCTCTTTATTTGTCAATCTAAAATCTGGACTGGTTTTACCTCAAAACTCAGGTCTTCTCTCAGCTCTACTGTAGATGTCTCCAAAATATGAGATGGGTCTGGTATATACTTCTTAAGCATCGAGACATGGAACACATTATAAATCCTATCCAAATCTGGTGGCAATTCCAACCGATATGCCACAGTTTCGATAGGCTCCAGGATACGAAAAGGTCTGATATATCGAGGGTTCAGCTTCCCTCGGCTCTGAAATCAGATTATGCCTTTCCATGGTGATATCTGAAGGAAAATTATATCACCAACTGTAAACTCCAATGGTCGTCGCCTCTTATCTACATAACTCTTTTGATGATCCTTAGCAGCTTTCATTTTCTCTCGGATGACTTTTACTTTCCCAGTGGTAATTTCTATCAATTATGTTCCTTCGACTTTAGTTGTACTAACCTCATCCAAACACAGAGGTGTCTTGCACTTTCTCCTGTAAAGTGCTTCATATGGTGGCATTCGATACTTGTCTGATAAATATTGTTATAAGCAAATTCTATCAAAGGCAAGTGTCGGTCTCAGCTTCTTTGGAACTCCATCACACATGCTCTCAGCATATCCTCTAATGTCTGAATAGTCCTCTCTGATTGACCATCAGTTTGGGGGTGAAAAGTAGTACTAAAATTTAGTTTAGCCCCCAAAGATTCCTACAATTTTGGCCAAAATTGGGAGATGAATCTCAGATCCTTATATGATATTATAGAAATTGGCATCCCGTGCAGTTTCATAATCTCATCAATGTACAACTTTGCCAACTTCTCCAATAAGTAGGTTGTGTGGGTAGGCAGAAAATGAGCAAACTTTTTCAATCTATCTACTATAACCCAAATAACATCGTGACCCTTCGATGTACGAGATAGTCTAACTATAAAATTCATTATCACGTGCTCCCACTTCCATTCTGGAATGGGTAAAGACTATAAAATACCTACTAGCTTCTGATGCTCTACCTTTATCTTTTGATAGGGAAGGTATCTGGTCACAAATTCCTCTATGTCTCTCTTCATCCCTAGCCACCAATAGTTCTCTCTAAGAGTCTGGTACATCTTGGTGTTACGAGGATGCATAACATAAGCTGAACTGTGAGCTTCTTCCAAGATAGGTCACTTGAGATCTTGGTCATCCAGTACACTCCCTCTATTTCTAAAGACTAACAATTCATCTTCTCTTAGTTGGAACCCCTCATCCTCTTTGGATAGTAATTTCTCTCAAATGACCTTTAACTCGGGATAATTAGCCTGTAATCTCCTGATTTCATCAAATAGTGTTGGTCGAACTTTAAACCTTGCTAACAGTGTTCTGTCATCCTCAGTCACTGAGTGTCCAACCTCAAGGCTCCATATACTCATCAATTGAGTCATAGAGGGATTTTACTGACAGTTACTATTGAACAAGACTTACGACTCAATGCAACAGCTACCATATTTGCTTTTCCTGGGTGATAGTTAATCACTAAGTCATAATCCTTAATTAATTCTAACCATCTCCTTTGTCTGAGGTTTAGCTCCTTCTGTGTCATTAGGTACTTTAGGCTTTTGTGTTTGATGTATATATGGTAAGTCTCTACATAAAGATAGTGTCTCCAAATCTTGAGTGCAAACACCACTGCTGTAAGCTCCAAATTATGAGTAGGATAATTTAATTCTTCCTTCTTCAACTGTCTAGAAGCATATGCAATCACTCACCTGGCTTATATAAGTACACAACCAAGTCCCTAATGACTGGCATCACTGTATATCTCATACTCAACCACTTAGGTAGGTAAAGCAAGCACTGGTGCAGAAGTCAATCTTCTCTTCAGTTCCAGAAAAATTGCCTCACATTTGCCATCCCATTGAAATTTTACCCCTTTCCATGTAAGCCTCAATAAAGGGGCTGTAAGTATTGAGAAACCCTCAACAAATCTCCGATAATAACTAGCTAACCCTAGAAATCTGTGAACTTCAGTCACATTCTTGGGTTGTTCCCACTCAAGCATAGCTTCCACTTTTTTTGAATCCATATAAATAACTTCTCCTGTTACCACATGCCCACGGAATCCTATCTCCTTTAGCTAAAATTCCCACTTTGAAAAATTTGCATATAACTATCTTTCGCGAAGTATTTGCAGCACAAACTGGAGATGTCTAGCATGCTCTTCCCTATCCGTAGAATAAATCAAAAGATCATCAATTTAAACTATGATAAACTGATCTAAATAAGGATGAAACACCCTATTCATGAGATCCATAAATATTGTAGGTGCATTTTTCAATTCAATCGGCATCACCAAAAATTCATATTGTCCATACCTTGTTCAGAAAGCAGTCTTATTCACATCACTCTTAGCAATCTTCAACTGATGGTAACCATACCTTATATCTATCATTGTCGTCAATCTTGAGGAGTGGATATTTTTTTTCGATGGTAACCATGTTTAACTACCGATAATCAACACATAAACAAAGGGTCCCATCCTTCTTCTTAACAAACAATACTGGTGCTCCTCCTAGTAAATGACTTAGTTTGATAAGCCTTGTCCAATAACTTTTGCAACTGAATCTTTAGCTCTTTCAATTCAGCTGGTGTCATGTGATACGGCAGTAAAGATATCAGTGTTGTCCCCGAAACCAAGTCAATCGTAAAATCAAACTCTTGATCAGGTGGCAATCTAGGTAACTCCTTGGGAAAGACATCGGGGAACTCGCATACCATACGAACATCTCCAAGTTCGACCCTCTGTGCCGAAGTGTCAATCATATATGCGAGGTATGTCTGGAATCCCTGACAAATCAACTTCTTAGCCTTAACCATCGATATCAAATAGCTCAGGAACACCCGTCGATCACTAGTAAATTTAATTGGGACTCTACCCTGAGTATCGAACTCCACCTCTTTCTTAAAATAATTAACCCTAGCACGATGCCTCTCTAACCAGTTAATCCCTAATATTACCTCAAAATCCTCAAGATCGATGGGAATAAGATTTTCCTTTAACATAGCATCACCGATCTTTACCTCATAGGTTGTATATACTTCATCACGAGCCACTTGCTCTCCAAGAGGAGTAACTATAATGAGAGGGGGATCTAACAGCTTCAGGGGACGACCAATGTCCTCGACAAAGGTCACACGAACAAAGGACCTTTGCATGCTTGTGTCGATCAAAACCCTAACGTCTCTATCGAGAACACATATAACACCTTATAACATTATGTGTTAACAACTGCTGGTTTTGTGACTGCTTCAATGTTGTGTTCTTTTAGCTCGGGTGGCAAAGTTCTAACCTTACGATGACTTCCCCTTCCTCATCCAACCATGCTATCTCTATAAAATCAAAGAAAAATACATTGTTTAATAAAATAGATCAGAGTAAGCCTACCTTATCCGTTGTCCCTTACACCCCAAAGAATGCCAACAAGTACTCTCACAGAGGTCGAAATCATCCGACCGTTAAGGACGTCAACTTAACAATCTGAGACTCAATTTCTCAACCAAAGACTATCGGCACCTAGACTCAACTCCTAAGGCTCATGAATCTTTTGAAAATAGTATTATACTTTTGAAAACATAAAAACCTTGCTCTGACACTAATTTAATTATCACAATCCGAAACCACATTGAGCACATGACAACTGCTGCATACCCAGGCTAAGGATACTCATGGTACCCTCAACCTGACTATGCAAGGCTAACTGGATATCGTTAAAAAAACATATTTCAGTATCACAACGACTGTATTTTAAAAATCCCAAAATGAAAAACACCTGTCAATCAATTTCAAATGCACTTTTATATTCATATTAAAACTTTACCATAATTTTTGGACTTTAAAGTCCACTCAAGAGCAATCTCAACAACAGTACAAAATGTTCATACATAAAATCATTTACAAACCATAAGACAAACGAGAGTTAACTTACAAAATTATAACGCATATCAACAAATTCATGAGCCACTATACAAAAAAAGTACAAAATAGAAACTAGCCACGTGTGGTAAAGCCTTGAATATTTCAAAAGACCGCACGAACCACTCAGAGCTTCAAGCTCACCAAATTAACCTGCATGGATGGAAAGTGAAGGGGGTGAGTACAATATGTACTCAATGAGTGAAAAAAGACATATATCACAAATAGAACCCAATACACACCAAAACAGTCTAAATAACCTAAGGACGGTTTTATAAATCTAATATGCATATAACCACCTATGAAGTGAATATGCATGACATAGAAACTCATAAACCTAGTCTATGACTCATCCCATACTAGTTAGGAACCACATAGGTCTAGCCTATTACTCACTCATTCAGTGAACATAGGTTCTAGTTCTAGTACACAAAAGCAAAAATGCATCACATGTAAAAATCAAATCTCATCAGGAAGCTAAATCTTAGAATAAGTTAAAATAGTTATGTGCGTCACCACTAGTCGGTCAAACTTGTGTGCACACCCATTGATCCCAGTGTTAGCTTGACTTTCATCTGTGGTGAGCCCAGACTACAGTCAACAAAAGCGTCATGACGCTAGGCGATGACCTTGTTAGTGACTAGACCTTTAAATGTGCAATCATCCACAAGTCCTATAGAATGGTGTCGTTACAAGGACTCGACTTTTATGTACCAGCATCAAGGGTGCGGGGGTCATTTACTCTGTTATGCCTAGCAAATGATTGGCTAATCATTTCCTTACCAATCACAAAAAAAACTCATATACAAATATTCCGTACAAAAAATTCAAGTAAGGTACCATGCCTTTATTTATCGGTCCAACAGATAAAATGAAACTTTGACGTAGCTCTAAGCCAAAAGAGAATATATACATGTAGCATAAATGACTCGATTGTGCATATGTAAGTTTCAAAACATTATTCCATGCAGTAAAATTCATCTTTTTCACTTCAAGTGCAAAGAGTTATTCAAAACAATGTCATTGATTAAATATATAAGTATACTAGCATCAATTTGAGATTTAATTATACTATGCATTACCTAGGTTCAAAATTCACATACAAGCCATCATGTATGTCTCGGGATGTTCAAAACCCATTTGAGGGATATGTTTCCCCCAACTCACCTCGAAAGAAGGTGTACACTCCTTTAACTTCAACAATCCTCAATATGAGCTCATTGATTCACATCTCTCAAGCCTTTATACATACAAATGCAATGTATTTACTACTCAACATATATCTCATATTTATACTATCACATAAGTGTATAAAACACAATATCATAATTTTAAGCTATATGATTCGGCCATGAAGCTTTTCACATGGTTACTTTTCTTATTATTCACATAAGCTTTCTTTTGCATTTTCCAAGGCATTTAATGCCTTTGATCCAATACTTGCACATTTCAAAGCATAATTAAGCACATTTTTATCCAAGCACATTAGGCCACTTCTTATTAATCTAAGCAAAAATTCAAGTTTACTCTCAAGTATATATGAAAGCCTCTTTCTAATGCACGTCATTAAAATCCTTAAATCCTAAGCCAAATTCACTTAGGCATTTTATCAAACACCTAAAAACATAAACTTGAAAGCCTCCTTCTAATGTGCTTCTTCCTCATTTTTCATCATTAATTCACATTATACATACAAAATTAACATCATAGAATTCATTTAAACCATCAATTTTAAAAGATATTCAAAATTTCACCAACTTTCACCAAAGAGAGAGCATTTCAGTTTTGGCTTAAATAAGCTTCTCCATGACTCATTTCATTCATCTAAACCATTTCTCATGCATAGTCAAGCATGGAGAACAACATATCTTAACACCAAACCCAAAATCATAATGTAAAGAGAGATGAGATAAAATTTACCTAAACTTTCCTTTAATGATATCTTAAAATCCTTTGAAAATTTCTCAAATCTAATGATAGATTTGAGTTCTTTGACCCTAAGTTAACTTAGAACACCTTGGTTTGGGTTAGAGAATCAAAAGAATGGCTTGAAATTGCTGATGACCGAAAATTCTTCCTCTTCTCCTCTCTTCTCCTTTCCTTTAATTAAAAACAAAATATTTTTAATGTTTTATGATGGGATGCACGGCCACACAAGAAGAAGGGTCTAGATTTTGACTCTTCTTTGACCAAATATAGTGAATTTACCTTTTTACCCTTAGTTTATGTGAAATTACCAATATACCCTTCAAACTTTTCCTAAATTTACAACTAAGCCCTTATGTACATCAACCTTTCCAATTAAGCTTTCTAAGTGTCTAATAATTCTATAAATCATGTCTAATCACCTTTAAGGCATTAGAATACATTTAATTTGGCCACCGTGGCAATATCCATCTAATGGACTAAGTTTTACACATTTAGAAGCTTATATGTCAGAAATCTCTAAGATTCCGCATACCGATCTAAGTTCATATAAGGGCATATAATATTATATATCACTGAAATATATACCAAAAAGATTCAAATACATTTTTGAACTCATATACAACCATGTATAGATCAATATGCAGTAGTATCTCTAAGTACAGACAAATACAAAAGGGCTAAGAAAATTTGGCGTTACATCGTAAGTTATCATCCTTGATTATCCTTATTTTATTGTGACAGCTCAATTGTTAAGTGACTAAGTGCTCAATTTTATTTGATTGTTTTGATTTCTTATTATTCACTTTCATTCAAATCATATTTTTTAAAACATTAGACAAAGTTAGGTTCACTTAGTTTTAGCTACTTCCTTGTAGGATCGATACCTTTAATACTATAAACTTACGATTCATATATCTTTAGATACTGAGGGTGTTCTCGAATTCTCTTTTTTCAAGCTTCTATACTCGGTCTCGAAACTAGGTATAGTGCTAACTGTAGAGTCAACAAATTGAGAGATCTTCAAAGAAATTCAGACCTCAAATAAAAAACAAAGACAATGTGAAGTTCTTCCAAATGGCTATAAGATGTTTAGAGCTTATGGTGGAAGAGAAATCAAACAGTGTTTAAGAGCACTATTAGAGATGTTAAGATAGTGTATCTTATGAACATTTCTATGATACGAGAAATGAATTTGGTGATATG
Organism: Erythroxylum echinodendron; assembly: GCA_027575705.1. NCBI lineage: Eukaryota > Viridiplantae > Streptophyta > Magnoliopsida > Malpighiales > Erythroxylaceae > Erythroxylum > Erythroxylum echinodendron. The sequence goes on from JANZXR010000002.1 coordinate 32,323,115, forward strand.
AAAAGTAACTTTCTTGAAAGGAGCTCGCTTATTTGTTTCCTTTGATCTAGCCTTTAAGTGGTACATGTAAGGGATTTCTTTGAAGTTCTAGACTTGGTTAGTAGCTTCAGAACATGATGCCACTACGACGTTGACTAAGTCATGATTCTTAAAACAGAAAAGTAGTTCACACATCTTAGCCTCGAGTATTTATTGATTGCTCACTCAAATAGTTATGTAATTTAGTTTTCAATTATATTTTTTGCTTTTAATATATTACGTCTTGTGGTTGTTCACGTACGATTGTATTATTTTAGGCTTCTGCCTTGTCTTAATAAAATATATTTTAACTTCCAAAACAAAAAATTTAAATATCTTCAAACCACTTATTTAAAACTTATTGTATTTCAATTATCTTTAATCAAAGATCTCAAAGCATGAAACAACCTTCAAGTAACATCTTTATTTTTTGCCCTCTCACAAATCACAATAGCTTTTAATTACCAACCTTAAATTTTCATCACATTTTAATCGAAAGGAGCCTCCTTGTTAATCCTTCTCGTTATAACCTCCCATCTCCAGCCTTGGGCTCCACTTAGAAAATAATGTTGAAAGTTAAATGATGTTCTCCAAATTAACATGCAAAGTGAAGATTAGGAGGAATATAATAGAATGAAATGCTAATGCAGGCGTGAATCTTTCCTAGTTCTACTAACGTAGAAGGAGAATCATGTGGAACAATTAGTTACGGATTGACAGACGAGTATGCTTTTCACTTCCTCTAACAAATTATTACTATTTTGATATTTTATTATTATCAAAATTATATGTTCAACATATTGAAAAAAAGAAATAATGTGGAAAGACATAAGATTAACGTAATCATAATCCCAACGAGAAATCAGAAAAAAGTGAGGATCATTGCTAGTTTCCTTTCGAGATTCTTTTAATATTAAACTAGGTTTGAGACGTGAAAAGCATATCCTAGCGACCCTCTGACAATGTCACAGTCAATTCATTGGACATCAACTTTCCGAGAGAACTTGATTCTGTCTCTGAAAGACATCTTTCAGCACAGAATCCAGGTCGCCTAGGCTCAGGCAAAAACGTATCCTCAGCATCCAACATTAGGAGGACCGAAGCCATTGTTGGTCTGTCTTCTGGACGCTGTTGGACACACAACAGTCCTACTTGGATACATCTCATTGCTTCAGTATCAGAAAACTCGCACTCTAACAACTGATCTACCAATTCCAGGGCCTTTCCTTCGTTCCACAGCTTCCATGCCTGTAACAGTTCATCTCAGATAATAAATTTTAATACTTCCTGCATGCTGATGACAAATATTATATATACTGAAGAAATCTTTCATTCTCTGCACTTACATGGCCCAAAAGGTTAAGTTTGTGGTCTAAATGGAAAAATCCCCGGTTCCTTTTGCCACTCACCGTCTCCAATAGTATAACACCGAAGCTGAAGACGTCAGATTTTAAGGAGAAATGTCCATCTATGGCATACTCTGGAGGCATATAACCACTGCATCCATCCAAAAAGCAATGCAAGTTACAGTAACAAAGTTATCTGATATGAGAAATGACAATAATCCAAATCTTTGTGTTGCTTCTTACTAAGTTCCGACTATCCTCTTTGTATTGCCTTCTACCTGATCTCCACCAAACAGCTTTGCCATTCCAAAATCTGAAATTTTTGGATTCAACTCACTGTCTAGTAGAACATTACTAGCTTTCAGGTCCCTGTGGATTATTCTCAATCTTGAGTCTCTATGAAGATAAAGAACCCCTCGTGCTATTCCCACAATGATTTCTACCCTCTTTTTCCACTTGAGTAATGGTCGCATCATCTCATCTGCATAAAATATTAGCTCGTTGCATTTTAACTGGAGATTTGATCCAATTTGTGTTATGAAGCATGAAGGACTATTTCTAAAGCCTACGATAAAGAGGGCAATGCTTGTACGTAAAGTGGAGATACGAACCAAATATGAAGGAGTCCAAGCTGCCTTTTGGCATATACTCATAGATTAACATCCTGTCTTCTCCATGGATACAACAACCTAGAAGCTTTACAAGATTCCGGTGTTGAAGTTTGGAAATCAAAATGACTTCATTCTTGAACTCTCGAAGGCCTTGCCCGGAGTTCTCTCTCTGTCTTTTTACTGCTACTTCTTGTCCATATTGCAACTCTCCCTGCACGTTTTTTTAAGTTTTACCAACGTTTGGAAATTGCATAAATCTACAGAAGATAATTTTTTGTGCTCTAATCAGTTCCTTTGTTTTTATATTTTTTACTATAATGTCCATGTTCTGAAGGGTATAAAAGCTCAAGATTGTTAAACAAAACAATATCATGACAGAAACAACTCTCACCTTGTATACTGGGCCAAATCCACCTTCGCCGATCTTGTTAGCAGCAGAAAAATTGTTTGTAGCAAGTTGGATGGTGGTAAACTCGTACACAGGGAGTTCAAGATCATCCCTCTGACTCTCAATTCTGTTGATATTGACTTCATTATTTGGTTGATTTTCTATCAACGTGAATAACGTCGGATTTAGTGAAAAAGAAACCCCAAAATACTATTAATGTGAGAATTGAAAAACCGAAGAATCTCACCTATTTTTCTTCTATTAGTCCAGGCCACAAACGAGCCAATTAAAATCAAGATAATAAGTGCCGAAGACAATGATATGGACACGGCGATTGCCAAATTCTTTTGTTTAATATGAACAGCAGCATCTGCCTCTGAGAACCACAGATGAAGGATAATAATCTATATCATTGACCAATTACACAAGCTACAGATATTGGTCATAATTGTGCAGTTGATTATCTAAACGCACGGTCGAGTCTCCACCCTGGCAAGAGTAGAGATATTTGAACCGGTTCTTAGCCCAACAGAATTGTTGATCAAATCTCTTATAATTGACACTGGCCATGAGAAAACATTGAAAATCTTTTGTCTGCAATGACCAATGGAGGTCATCTGCTAGCACTAGTTTGTCCTGAAATTAAGAGATCTGAAGAAAGAAGTAGAAAGATTCTTACCTAGTTCCGAAGCTGCTACTCTTACATAAAGGTCTTGCCCAAAATCGGCTACCTGTCTAACGTCAATCAAACCTCTGGACCAAGTCACGCAGCTATTGCCAGTATCTTCAATGTCAAGTTTGGCATAAGCCACACAAGTGCAGTTCTTTAAGCATTCTGCCTTGCAATCATCAGTGCTGATGCTTACGTTCACTCGAAATTCTGAAGCATCTGGCAGTTTCAATCCGGCTATTTTCATAAATCCCTCTTTATTGCCACAAATTTGTGGATCCACTGGAATGCATCCACCCGACCAATCCATCACTTCCCAGTCTCGGGGTGATCTAGGTTGAAAGCCCTTCATACAAGAACAAATGGTGGGATTATTTATATCACAGACGCCATAATCACCACATAACCCGTAAGTGTCACAACGGTCTTGTTGGACAGTGAACAGGAGGTTCCAACTTGAGAGTCTATCATTCCATGAGAAATGCTGGACCAAGCCAGATGGACTCAAGACAAACCTTGAAGTGAGGTTGTTCATGATTTTGTAGGAATAGTACACATTATCACCACTGGAGACAAATGTGGGTTGAAAAACTGGGTTTGTCATGAGAGCTGGCATACCACTAAACTGATTCCCATACCATGGTCCACTGCGAAACTGCTCTGTGGATCCCTTCCGAAGAACGAGTTGGGGAAGCCCCCCAGGATCCACACTGTATGTGTAGTCTCCTGAAGAGGGATCATTAGAGCTTTTCCAAGATGTCAGGTGCCAATTCAGATCAGATTTCTTGCTCCAACCCAGTTTCATGCCAGCTAGCAATGTATCAAATGGATAATCAAAACTTTGCCACAAGAAGTTAATTTTGTTGTTATCACTATCATCTCTCAGAATGAAATTTCCAGTGTCTAAAAGCTGTGCAACTGGACTTCTTACAGCATGCGAAGAACTTGAAGACCACAATAGGTCTTTTGTTTGGTTGAGGAGGACAACATTCCCATCAACCGTGAACGTTAACGTTCCAGAAGAATTCACAAGTGGGCTATCCCTATTTGCCACCCATACAACTGTTTGAATTGGTATAAAAGTATACCATATTCCTAAATATCGAACACTCGGATCTCCACGACTAAAGAATCCTAGTTCGAATTTACCACCTTCTGATACCATGGTCTGGCTGTCATTAATGGACTGCCCAGGAATAATTTTGTCAGCTGCATTAGTGTGTTCAGGAAACAGAAGTATCAAGGCGGACCAAACAGATAGAAACAATTCCTTGCCCATTAGTTTTCCTATAATTTTCATCATCTTCCATTTCATTAACAATACCAAATTCAAGTTGTTAGATCTTTCTCCGGTGCTCCCCCATGTTGTTTAAAGAATGCAAAAAAAAATATTTCTAGTGCAGAGTAGTTGAATATTTGGGTCCCATAGCGTCTTCCCAATAAAATGCCCCCAATAGTCACTTGAGAGAATGAAATAAATTGATTTTGATTTTTAGTCAATATGATTACACAATTTTCTTAAAGCAAAGGACCAAAAATTGCATAATTATTCTTCTGGAATTAATGCAGCACCCTGAATCCCATGTGCAGGAAAGGTTTTATGGGATGCCTACTGGTATTCGTTAATCCGTAACAGTGGAGTTGTCCTGTGAGCGTTCACCTTTCTCCAGGAAATAAAGGCTCAAACATTGTCTCGCTAATCAAGAAGCAAACATCAACTTTCTTCCCCAGTGTATTGTCAGCAAAGGTCATACCTAATCCCAACAACGATAAATAAAGTATTCTTAGTAGGATAAAACTTCAATGAACAGGTCCTACCATCAATTGGAGTGGGATGACCACCTCTGAAGATCAAAAACTGAGAAATAGTTGCTGTTTCCCTCTTTTTTCACCGACAAGACTCAAAATGTCACTAAGGATTTCCTAAATATCAATTAAGTGACCAAGTTAGATTGCGCTGTGCCCATATACACATTCAAACTGTCACTGTAAAACAACATGGGCACCACAACCAAAGACCATGGCTTGTCCTATGCAATAATGGAATGTTAATATGTACTCATCCAGAATATAAGATCACTGTCACGAATCAAACTTGTAAAAAGGATGGATTTTCTCTTACATGGAAACTCAGGTAGGAGAAAATTTACCATGGAAATAGAACTAAAAGGGAAATAAAGAAGAACGGGAACTATTTGTTAAGATAAAATGCCAATGGATCGAATACCAGTTAAATTTAATAGGCCGAAAAATAGTAACGAAAATAAAGATAGACAAAATAAAATGAGACAGGACACAAAGATTTACGTGGTTTAGTCAATGTGACCTACGTCCACAGCCGGAGGGTGAGCAATTTTACTAATATGCGGAAAATGTTAGAAAGTGATTCAAATATCTTGTATTTAGTAAGGTTAAATTAGCCTTTTTCTTTAAGTTGAATAAGTCATGAT
>JANZXR010000002.1:32337515-32360018 GCA_027575705.1 Erythroxylum echinodendron
TTGACAAAAATGAAAGAAGCATGCAACCAATGACCAACCAATTTTGACATATTGGAGGGGCCAAGGCACATGCAACACTATTCAATACTTTTAATGTATGCTAATATTTTTGTTAATAACAAGAAAGAGGTGGTGTTATTTTATGTCTTCCAACCAATAGGTTAGTTGTAGTTTAGTCACGTAATTTCTAAAAGGTATTCTTTACCTCATATATATTCAGATGTATATGGTAAATCCATAAGAAAAAAGTATATAACAAATAAAATTATAATCAAATCATAATTATAAGATTCATATTATATTTTATGTATTTTTCTTAAATTATTCCTAGCAAATAAAATTATAATTAAATCATAATTATAAGATTTATATTACATTTTATGTATTTTTGTTAAATTATTACTAGTTATTGTTCTATTGAGACTAAGCGTAAAAAGACAAACACACATTATGTTTCTTCTTTATGAATAAAGTAGTTGATCTTATAAAATAAAGTATGAAGATGCTTAAACAAACATGTAGATGCTTGCTAGAGAACAAGTTTAATGAACTAACCCTATATAAAAATTCAATTGGAAACATTAGTTGTATGTATATAGAAATTATCATTCTGATGATTATATAATTGATGTTTTGACTTAAAATCACGGAATCATCTCATATAAGAATTATTATATTTTGATACTACATATGACTTAATTTAGCGAAAGGTAGCTCAATTAGTAGTCATTGGATATAGCATAAATTGTATAGGGGTAACTAAGTGTTTAATATATGATTCATCGCTTTAAAGTAATCAGGGATATTTCATTGTTTTCGATTAGTATTGATTCAAAAAATTCCCGATCAAAGTGAGATGATACTTTATAAAATAGTTTACTAAGGTCATGTATAGAATCAATTACTAATGATAGAGAACTAATGTAATTAGATTAAAATATAGTGGACATTAATTTCATGGTCTAGATCTAATATAAATAATGAGTGACAACAAGATTAAATTATATGTAAAAATCATGCATGAAAAGGTTATTTAAAATTATTTTGACATTTCTAAATATTTAGGCAGTCATGATAAGTTGATAGACATCATTCTTATCGGTATATATAAATTGTTTAATTAGATAATTAAAGATAATTATAGGACTTTAATTTATTTAATCCTGAATAGGATTAAGGTTTATAAATTATATTTATTGTCAACATATTTAGGAACTTAAGAGGTCACACATTGAGAACGAGTTAAAAAGAGAAAAACACATTTTTAATTAAGTTGGACTTGATTGTAAAGTTTGAGAAACTTTATGATTAAATATAAGATATCTAATAAATAAAGATCAATAAGAGATATTAAATTTTATATGGGCCCAATTAGTATTTAATTATAATTAATTATAATTCTTATTAAAGTTTAATTAAAATTAAATTTTTATTTTAATTAAATTACTAAGAGGTCTAAAACTTATTATAAATAGGCTTAGGTTCTAAAGAAGCTAGTATTTTTTGCTTAATGCTTTCTACAATAGTTGTAGAATTCTTTCAATATGTTTTGTGGATACCATTAGAAATCAAACACATGTGTGGTTATGGTAGTTGAGATAAACCAATTTCAAGAATGTTCGAGAGAAACAATAAGAAAAGAATCAAACATCACCATAAGGGATAAATTATGATCTATACTTTATTTTGTTTTATGTGTAATCATATTGTATAATTTTAAAGTGATTTTAGCTTTCAAAATAAGGAAAAGTATAGTTATATTTCACTATGCGTGGGATAGGATCCTACCTGATTTCCCATTAAGCACTTACTTATATAATCTAATTATAGCTAATTAAGGTTTTGAATCATCTAATGACTTTAGTTGTCTTTTTGGAAAACGTGAAATTTGGAAGAATAAATCAACCTATTAAAGAAACGACTAATTTTGGTTAGACAACCAACACCAAATGTTTAATCCACTTAGATTCAACAAGCTCACATCCCTTTCCTTTTAAAACATAATGTTGTAGACAAAATGAGTACTTTTCGTTTAGATGTCAGGTTTTGATCACTTTTAATATTTTTCTCCACCTATTGTAAGATACTTGCTTTGTTAGCCAAATTTGACAAACTATTCATTACACCTATATATCAGAAATAGAAAACACGAGAATAGAATTATGATGATTTGCTAGTATCTATACTTTCTCTAACAATATCATTGGATGATTTAAAAATCTAATAATATTTATATATTTTTATTATTTTTTGGATAATTATCCTGATCTTTATCTTATTTGTTATTATTATTAGTAGTATTGAATTTGTTAAGAGGTTAGTTAAGAATATGCTGGAGTTTATTATTTGAGCAGTCGTGACTTATTACTAGATATCAATCTTAATTTATAGTTATAAATTGTTTAATTAGGGAATTTAAAATAAATTAAAAGAAGTTTTAATTTATGTAATTCTAATTATGAATTAGGATTATAATTTACAATCTTTTCCAAAATATTAGGAACCTAAATGCGTCATACATAAAAAAGAAATCAAAAGATGAAAAATTAATTTACATTAAATTGGAATTGATTGTAAAGTTTGAGAAACTTTGGGGATCAAATATAAGATATCTGATTTTATTAAAATTAAATTATAATCATAAGTAGAGTTTAACTTTAATTATAATTAGGAAGTTTAATTTTGATAAGGGTGAAACTCTTTTGTCTTTCTCTATATATAGGACGAAGATATAAAAAAGCTAGCATTCCTACCTTTTAAAAGTTAAGTTCCTTTTCTTTTCTTTGTTACCATTATAGGCTAGGCACTTAAACAACTCATGGTTAACATATCGTGAAAAAGTTTTTGTAGGAATTTGAAATACGTGCAATTCAATTACCTTTTATGATTTATATTTTTCAAATTATTTAACTATTGAGATCCAATTAGAAAGTCATAAATTTTTTTCACTGTGCTCATGATTAGATCATAGATTAGTTTCCTATCAATGATATCAGAATCTCATTTAATTGTTTAACTTGATTAAAGGTGCTAATTATTATTGATTTGATATGATTAAGGCTTTAAAACTTTTGTAATGAATTCTCCAATACAAATTAAATTAATAATTAATTAAGGTTTGTTTTAATTTTTGAAAAATAAAATGAAAATGCATGCCCCTTTATTTTTCTTTTTTATTGAAAATTACAAATGCCTCATATATGTTTTCTTTGTCTCCAAAAATTATTTATGACCCATAGCTTTATATTGCTTCAAAAAATCCCCCCATTTTGTTTTTCGAAAGGTAATGCATGTTTCATTCTTCAACCTGAAAACTAAAACGTATTAAGTAAAATGGAAATTTTATTTCTATAAAATATGTGTTCTGATTTTGAAACACCATTGCTTGCTCCTTGCTTTTGTTTTTCTTTAAAAATGTCTTATGACATGCTTCAAATTGAATTTAAGTTTTTGGAATATAAAATTGCATGCTCCCATAGTCTTGATTGAGATATCAAAAAACCATCAGATGTATGTCCCCCTATATTAGGTTATGGATTTCTATTTATAGATGTTTTTCATGATGAATCTTTACAATTGACATTGCTAGCCTCTACAGTAAGTGATAGAGTTAGTGGCATTAACCTAGTAAGGAAGTAATCACCTATGTAGAAAAATTTTAATCCCTAGAACAATAGTAGAAGGAAGGGTCGAGCCGTAGAGAAGGAGGTACATGAAGCTTTAGTGATAAGAGGAACCTAAAAAATTAGAGGGTGAAAGGAACAAAGGTGATGATATCGAGAAGAAGGAGGTAAAGGATACAATTAGAAACCATTGGATAAAGGTAGGAAGATAAGGAACCCCCTCATTTGACCCTATCTTTGCTTTAACCATTAAGTTTTTTCCTATTAACTAGCACACTAAAAGAAATAGTGGTCACATATTGCTTTATCCAACTCAAGAATTTAACTGGAAAGCCAAAATCTTCTGGAGAATGAAGCAAGAAATTCCAATCAACTGAATCAAAGGCCTTTCTAAAGTTAATTTTTAACGCACAAAGCTTGCATAAGCCTTTCATTTATTAACCTCAAAATAACTCTCGAGCAAGGAAAATATTATCTAATATACTTCCTTCGATATAAGCTCCTTGGGTTTTATTTATGAAGGAGCCCATCGCCTCTATTAGCCTCAACACCAGTATCTTAGAAATAATTTTATACAAGGTATTGCAGAAACAAATGCGTCTAAAATCCATCAAAGAGCTTGGATTGGGTATCTTAAGGACTAGACAAATGTGTGATAGATTAATTTCTCTTAGCAATATCTCACTGGTGAAGAACTCAAAGATTGCTTTATAAGTTTGAACCTTAGTGTGATAGATTAATTTCTCTTAGCAATATCTCACTGGTGAAGAACTCAAAGATTGCTTTATAAGTTTGAACCTTAGTCCATTGCTAGGATTGTTTAAAGAAATATACAATGAGCCCATCTAGTTTAGGGGCCTTATTAGACTTAAGGTTCCTTAAGGCTTTATCCACATCTTAGACACTAATAAGCTTAACTAGTTCAATAGCTTGAGTAGAAGAAACGACTATGCTAATGAATGTGTTAAGAGTCAGTACGAGGGATCTACATCTAAGACTGAAACCTCGGCACTTTTTGAAGCACAAGAGAAATAGGTCCTTGATTTCATTTTATCCCTAAACTCTCTCCCTAGAGTCTTTAGATAGACAAGTGATCTTATTGAAATTCGTCTTTGTAAGGATTACCAAAAAAAGGAAAGTTAAGTACATATCACCTTATTATAGCCAAAAAAACTCTCAATTTTTTTCAAAGAATTGAATTTTGTGCATCTAAAGCTTTGATGTAGTTCTCATGAGCTTACTTCTACTTAATTCTATAGTTATCATTCCAAGGGTCCATATATAGGTTGCTTTTTGTAGAGTCTAATATCCTCTTAACCTTCTTAATGTCTAAGCTTTTATTATTCATTAGAGCCTTATGTAAGGTTTTAATCTATTCCTTCACCACTATGAGCTTCCTCACACACTTAAACTACTCAAAGCCTTCCACATTCAAGCTTATTCTAGCTTCGTCTACCTCGTATAATCCTTAATACTTAGCAAGGAAATTGGAAAACCAGAAGTGAGATATTCTTATTAAGACATTAACTAAATTATAAACTGTTGTTAGAGAATGGTTTGATGTTAGGTGCCTGTTGAAGATAACTTTACTCTCCTAAAATTTAGCTAACAAGTTTTGGTTAACCAAAACCCTAACCAACTTCCTTTTAAGGAACCATTCCCCTTGTTATTTATTGGACCAAGTGATTCCCTTTGTAATTGAGATTTGTAACTTCTAATTTCCTGATACAAGTTTTAAAATCAATACATGGTGGTCTACAGTCCAATGCTCCCTTAGATTCAAAATTGAAAAAGGTACAGTTGAAGTCATGATAGGTAATTTTCCATTTTAAATTAAAACCTTTTATCCTGCAAATATACAAATAGGAAATCACATTATAGATAAGTATCATCCCACGAGGATTGGTTAGTCACCAAAATGATCCAAATTTTATTTTGTTCAGGAAAATCAAATAATTAGATTTGAAAGATCCAAAATATAAAAATTAAGAGTCATACATACAAACTTTCGAGTTGTCACAAAAGTAGGAACACAAATTTAGAAAATGTTGAATCAAGTTATCAATTTAACAACTTAGGATTGTCATTACCTAACTATGTATTCTTTCACTTTAGCAATTTTCATTATGTTTAGTCCAAAATTTCCTAATGTCCTCGTTCTTTCACTCTCATTACTTGAACTAAATAAGCCCTGTTTAATAATGTCAACGAATTATGTAAGGTCTCACTTCCCATTTGTCTCTTAACCATTAAAAGGATATGAATAGATTTTTGGATAACCACTTTTCCATTCAAGATCTCTCCCAAATGGCAAGATAACTTGATATATGGAGTATTCTTGGTGTAAGCCCACTCTCATGATACTTACTAACATATTTCTTAACTCCATATCTCTATATGAGCAAAGTATGGACAGCCATATACCATAGACATCAAACAACATCAAACACATTTTTAATATTGAATAAAGTGAGGTATTATATATTTTAGGCAATAACAACCCTAATAACTATTTATAAATCCATTAAAATCTCATCCAACATGTTCATAACATATCCATACATCCTTCTCAATCAACAAAATACAGCAAAGAAGTAAGAAAAGAGAAGTAAGGCTTATATGTTGAAGAGCAAAGCTGGAATTCTATGGTGGCAGCTTTGTGTCTCCTTGAAATCCTTTGATTCCACCTTGAATTTTCTTGGTTTTTCTCTCAAAAATGCATTATTCTCTCTCCCTTGGATGTCTTGCATGACCTCCTCTCTTTTCAAGGTTTAAAATTGAGTTTTTATACTGCATTTAATGCTTAAAACGATGTAGGAAGGAGGAAGTTGCCAGCTGGAATTTTGCAGAAAACTCTGTTTTCTGTCTTGACTTCAATTCGTGATATCTTATTGATTTCTTATCCAAATTAGGCAGTTATTTCACCATTTTGAAACTTCATTTCTCCTCTTTATTTTGGATTAAAAACGAAAAACATCCAATAATAATTGTATCTTGAAAAAGCTTAACATTGGTGATGGGTGGGCCTAGGAAAATTTCAGCTTTCCTTTCGGTCATACGACTTGCTTTCTCTTTGGTTCTTCTATCTTTCCATCCCTTAAAACCACCTTCAAACCTATTGATTAACAAAAAAATTAATCATTTAATCATGCCCAAAATACTTGCAATTAATACCAACATAATGTAAGAAAAATACGTGCAACAATGCCATGCAAAATTCATGCAAAACCTAATTTTAAAGACCTAATTCACACACATTCATACATAATCATCCAATTATATGAAACTAATTCAAAACATAAGCTAAACAAGTTAATAACAATCAATTTATCACAATTAACTAACAAATTATCCTAAAAAAAGTGTGTACAAATACCACCTATCAACTCCCCCACATTTAAACTTTTACTTATCCTCAAGCAAAATCAAACACAAAAATAATCTAAAGAACACAAATACACTAAAACATAGATGTATACAAAGTCAAAATTGATGGCTAATAACTCGAAATGTTATGCAATCAACTTAATCGTAAACAATAGTTATATCATAAGTTCAATGTATTGAATTATTTTGTTATGCCTAAGTACTTTCATATACATACACATTGATCAAGATATAAACAACTCAATTTTAAACCTATGTCACTTATATACGTGCATTTACAATTATCTATCATTTAAATGGTTAATTAATTATCCAAATTATCCTTTCATGAAAATTTTTAACTAATTTATCAAATCAATAGGGTTTTTATTACACACACATTTTTTCCTCATTTTGTTAACGTTGCCCTAGTCTTTTGATGCAATGACAAACATTGGTGATGAATGCCCCCGGTTATTCAACTAGGCCACTTTTTTTATTTATTAAGCTAACTTAGTTGGAGCGTCATTTTATCCTTTTGACGCTAAGACAAATATTTATGATGAATGCCCCCAGTTATTTAACTAGATCACAGCTCACAACCAACTACTAGCTATATTTTTAACCCTTTTTAGATCAGCGGAATAGTTATTAACATATACTCTTTTCTTTTTCTTTTTTTAACCTACTTTATTTCTTTTAGCTTATTATTTTCTTGAATGGGAAATTGAGATTGTCTATCTTTTTAATGGCTTCTAACGGTAACTACATGTGTGCAAAACTAAGTGTCATATCCTAATCAACACACATGTTTATGTTAAAGCTACTTATAATCTAACTTCCTAAGTTAACACATATCACCAGTTCAACAACATTGTTTAAAATTAAGCTAATTCACATAAAATTCCAGCCACTAAACATCCACACAGTCACAAAATTTCACACGAAAATTGAAAAAAATTGGCACATTAACACAAAAATATAAAAAATCATGCAAAACTTGCAAAAAAATAATAATAATAATGGGGAGTTAAATAAGACATGCAATATACAATGCAAATTGCATACCATTCCTCCACACTTGAATAACACATTGTTCTCAATGTGTTAAAGTGATACATAACAAACACCAACCACACATAATATACACAAAAAATATAAATGAATAAATAAAGAGGCATGAGAAAGCTCTTTGGTCACTAGCAAGACTTTTTAAGTAAAATATAAACACAAACATCCAACATCCAACATCCATCAAACAAAAACAAAAACAACCCACGCTACTTTTTAAAGTCACTAGCAAGACTTTGATCACTCTTTCGTCATGGGAGGGGTCCAAAAAATATTCTTTCTTACTCGGTGGGCACTTATCCTCTATAGTAGGGCTTGTAAAAGTGGCCATTCACCCTGAAAGTTTCTCTATGCTCATTTTTTAACTCCAGAACTCCATATGGGAATGCATTAATTATTGTGAAAGGTCTATTCCATTTAGATTTTAACTTTCCAAGAAACAACCAGAGTCTAGAGTTGAAGAGTAAAACCATATCACCTGCATGGAACTCCTTTTTCCTAATGTGTGCATCATGCCACCTCTTTACCTTTTCCTTGTAGAACCTAGCATTATCATAAGCTTGCAGTCTTAATTTGTCTAACTCATTTAACTGCAATTTCCTTTTTTCTCCAGCTGCCTTCTGATCCCAATTTGTGGCCTTGATAGCCCAATAGGCCTTATACTCAAGTTCCAAAGGTAAATGACAAGCTTTCCCATAAATCATCCTATAAGGCGTTGTCTTCATACTGGTCTTGAAAACTGTCCTAGAAGCCCATATGCATCTTTTAATTTGATTGCCCAATCCTTCCTATAACTATTGACAGTCTTTTTTAAGATTTTCTTTAATCATCTGCTCATAACCTCCACTTGATCGCAGGTCTGGGGGTAGTAAGGTGTAGCTATCCTGTGTTGTACTCCATATCTTTTCAATAATGCTTCAACTGGATTGTTGCAAAAGTGGGTACCTTCGTCACTGATAATCACCCATGGCATACCAAATCTGTTAATAATCTTTATCAAAAACCGCTGCACCACTCTACTATCATTTTTTGGTGTCACCATCACCTCAACCCATTCGATACATAATCAACACTTACCAAAATATATATGTTTATGTAAGAGGACGGAAATGGTCCCATGAAATCCAGACCCCAAACATCAAAGACTTCAACCTCCAGCATCGAAGACATTGACATCTCATCCTTTTTTGATATGTCCCCACATTTTTTACACTTGTCACACTTCTTCACCTAATGTTGTGCGTCCTTAAGCAATGTTGGCCAATAAAATCTTCACTCCAACACCCTTGTGGCTGTCCTATTAGCTCCATAATGTCCTACATAATAAAAATTATGGCAGTAAGTTAAAATAACATTAATTTTGTTATCAAAAACACATCTCTGAACTAGTCCATCCACACAATTTCTGTAAAGAAGTGGATCTTCCCACATGTACTTCTTACAATCATGTTTTAACCTTTTTTGCTACTGATAAGTTAAATCAGGGGAAAAGATACCACCTGTAATGTAACTTACAATGTTGACATGCCAAGGATGGTCTGATTCTTGCATCAAGAGAAGCATCTCATCAGGGAATTACTCATTGATTTCTTCTTTTAAGCTTGATTCCCCTCCTTCTAATTTTGAAAGGTGATTAGCAACAAAATTTTATGCTCCCTTTTTATCCTTAATGACGATATTGAATTCTTATAGGAGTAGGATCCACCTAATCAATCGAGGCTTGGCATCCTTTTTAGAAAAAAGGTACTTCAAGGATGCATGATCTATATACACAATATCTTTTGAACCAAGTAATTAAGAACGAAATTTATCGCAAGAAAAAACTATAGCTAACAATTCTTTTTCCATCGTGGTATAATTAATCTGAGAATCCATCTTGTTGGTGTAGTGAATAGCATGCAGCTTTATGTCCATACGCTACCATAGAACACACCCAATTGCATAATCGCTAGCATCGCTCATCATCTCAAATGGGAAGTTCCAATCTGGTGGTTGTAACACTGGTGCTGACATCAACGCCTTCTTCAACCTACAAAAAGAAACTAAACAATCATTATCAAAAATGAAAAGAACATCTTTAACTAACAAATGAGTAAGTGGTTTAGCAATTAAAGAAAAATCCTTTATGCATCGGTGATAGAACCTGGCATGCCTTAAAAATGGTTAGGCCCCTCGAACATTACTTGGCGAAGGAAGTTTATGGATGAATTTAGTTTTTTCCTTATCCACTTTAATGCCTCTACAAGAGATCTTGTGTCCCAAAAATATTCTTTCCTGAACCATGAAGTGGCATTTTCCTAATTTAATACTAAATGGGCCTCTTCACACTGTTGGAGAGCCTTATCCAAATTTTTCAGACACTGCTCAAAGGAATCTCTATACATTGAAAAGTCATCCATAAATACCTCGAAAAAATCCTCAATCATGTCGGTAAAAATGGCCATTATATATCCCTGAAATGTAGCTGGTGCATTGTAAAGTTCAAAACAGTATCTATCAGTATGCAAAAGTACCATCTAGAAATGTGAAACTTGTCTTGGATTGATCCTATAGATAAATGAATATTTGATTGTAACTAGAATACCCATCTAAGAAATAGTATAATGTATGTCCTGCAACTCTCTTAATCATCTGATCCACAAAAGGCAGTGAGAAGTAGTTTTTCTTTGTCACTGAGTTAAACTTCCTATAATCAATACAAACTCTCCAACCAATGACCGTCTATGTGGAAATCAACTCACCCTTTTCATTTTCCACCACTATTGTTTCGCCTTTCTTTGGTACACACTGAATTGGACTTACTCATTCACTATATGAGATTAGGTATATAATTCCTGCATCTAATAACTTAATCACCTCTTGTTTTACAACTTCCTGCATATTTAGATTCAATGCCTTCGCTTATCCCTCACTAGTTTACATTCATCCTCGATATTTATTCTGTGCATCACAACACTTAGAATTATCCCCCAGATATCTGATATCTGCTGCCCCGTTGCTTTCATCCTCCTCTTTATAACTTCTAATGCCTTCCTCTCCTGTTCATCACTCAACTGGTTTGAAATATTCTTAGGTAATGTTTGATTTTCACCCAAAAATGTATAACTCAAATGTGAAGGTAAAGGTTTTAACACTAGGGCGGGTGCTCTCAAATTGGAAGGTGATATGGGTGGCTTGGTCCTCACTAAAGGTTCCTTATCACTTTTCTCTTCTTCCTCTCCAACCTTCTTTCTTTCCACTGTCATCTTCTTCAGTCAATTCTAATTCCTTCTTACTCTTTGTTTTTAACATTCTACCAGTTATCTCCTCTACACACTCATCCATCACATCCATTTTCATACAACAATCTGCTCCTTCTTGCTTTTCAAACTCCTATTCATGTTGAACTCAACTTTTTCATCACCAATACGCAAAATCAGAACACCATTATTCACATCAATCAACGCCCGACCAATATTCATAAATGTGCGTCCCAAAATCAGTGGACAATTTCTGTCCTCAACAACATCAAGAATGACAAAGTCAACAGGAATCATTAACTTATCTATATTTACCAAAACATCTTCAACAAATCCAAAAGGCTTCTTTATGGGCTGATTAGCTAACTGAATTATCATTGATGTTGGCTTTAAGTCATACAAGTTCAGCTTCCTGAAAATAGACAATGACATCAGATTAATACTAGCTCCCAAAACACATAAACATTTAGAAAATTCAACACCATTAACAATACAAGGAATACTAAACCTCCTTGGATCCTTTAGTTTTGATGGCATATTGTTTGTGATCATAGAGATGCAACTGGCTATTGATCGCAAGGTTTTGCAAAGTTACACACGCTAAGTTTTAATATTTATTAACCTTGGTAAATTATATAAGTGCACGGGTCGTTCGCGTAGTACCTAAGGTATCGATCCCACGAAGAGGGCTAAGCTAGTCCTAAAATCTAAGTTCGTAATAAACTACAATAATACAAAATAAATAATTAATGCAGAAAATAAACTAATGAAATAATTAATTTCAAGATTTTAATTGCAGAAATCTAAACAAGATAACAAGTCACACAAACAAATCCCAATACCACCTAGAAACTATCAAGTGAGAGAAGGGAGTTTTAATCCAAAATTAACAAAACCCTAATTAGTTGTGCAATTACCAAATTAATGGGTCTAGACGGTCTTAGGGTGAATTACTCTCTCTCAAGTTATAATTCTTAACCCTAATTGATAAACCCTAATTTAAATTATGAAATTGTAATATCTCAATTCACAATTGGCCTAAAACTTAAATTAGTTCTAAATTGTCTAATAACCTACTGGGAACCTATGCTTGATCTCTCGTAACACAATTCTACTAGTTTGATTCAATTATTTACCTATCAAATCACCTAGCTCTTGTTAGCCCAATTTGATTGTTTTCACGTGGCTCACCCTCTCAATCTATTGCCAAGTTATTAACAGCAAAATTAAATCACAGTTAATTCAATAAAAAATAAAATCAATCAAACTTTATTAATCTAAAAAATCAAAATCCTAAAGGTGAGTATAAACAAAAGCTCAATATTCAACACAACCTATTCTCAACACCTAGTTCAATTTTATACATGAATAAAATTGAAATAACTAAAAAATATGTCAGAACGGAATTGCAGAGGCAGCAACAGTGCGAAACCACCTGTTACAGGAAGTACTTCGCATCAAGCTTCTTCTCTGTGTTTCTCTTCCTTGGTCTCCTTCCTTAATCTCTCGATTTCTCTCTAAGTTTTCTAGAATTGGCTTATATGAAGGCCCCTTATTCAAACTTTCCCCCAGATGCTGCATCTGTCTCATGATGATGCATTTATACTTTGGATACTTTAAGTTAAAGTCAGGATCGAACGGTCTAAAAAATGTTGCAAAACTCGAGTTTTTACTTCATCCAGACATAGGCCACAATCGTGGCCCTGCCTGCAATGATTGTGGCAAATGCCTAAACCTTTCTATCACGATCGTGGCCCAGAGTGCAAGATCGTGACCTGGATCCAAGCTTTCTTTCACGACTGTGCCTAAAGTGCACAATCGCGGCCTGACTACCCTGGCTCATCCCTCTGTCATGATCGTGGCCTATTGTGCCATGATCGTGCACTATGTTTGAACTCTTCGTAACTTCTCCTTTCTTTTCCGTTTTCCCTGAAATACTAACAAACACATCAAGGCACCTCAAAAATGTAACAATTAAGCTCAAAGACTCATACTAACCCATAAAAATACTTAAAAATACACAAATTAACATAATTAAAACCTAAATATACACTCAACACTCAAATTCATACTAAACATAACAAATTAAAACCTAAAAAACTCAAATTCACACTAAATACATAACAAATTAAAACCTCTTATCCTGCAACTATACAGATAGGAAATCGCAGTATAGATAAGTATCATCCCACAGGGATTGGTTAGTTACCTAAATGATCCAAAATTTATTTTGTTCAACAAACTCAAATAATTAGATTTGAAAGATCCAAAATATAAAAATTAAGAGTCATACATACACACTTTAGGGTTACCACAAAAGTAGGAACAAAAATTTAGAAAATGTTGAATCAAAGTATCAATTTAACAACTTAGGATTGTCATTACCTAACTAAGTATTCTGTCACTTTAGCAATGTTCGTTACGTTTAGTCCAAAATTTCCTAATGTCCTGGTTCTTTCACTCCCATTACTTGAACCAAATAATCCCTATTTAATAATGTAAACGAATTATGTAAGCTATCACTTCCATTTTTCACTTATCCATTAAAAGCATATGAGCAGATTTTTGGACAGCCACTTTTCCATTCAAGATCTCTCTCCAAATGGCAAAGTAACTTGATATATGGAGTGTTCTTGGTGTAAGACCACTCTTATGACACTTTCTAACATATTTCTTAACTCCATATCTCTATGTGAGCTAGGTATGGACTGCCATATACCATAAAGAACAAACAAATTTTTAACATTGAATAAAGTCAAGTACTACATATTTTAGACAATAACAACCCTAATAACTACTTAGAAATACATCAAAATCTCATCCAACATGTTCATGACATATCCAGACATCGTTTTCAATCAACAAAATACAACAAAGAAGTAAGACAAGAGAAGAAGTAAGGTTTATATGTTGAAGAGCAAAGTTGGAATTCTATAGTGGCAGCTTTGTCTCTCCTTGATATCATTTGATTCCACCTTGAATTCTCTTAGTTTTTCTCTCAAAAATGCATTCTTCTCTCTCCCTTGGATGTCTTGCATGATCTCCTCTCTTTTATAGGGTTTTAAATTGAGTTTTTATACCCCATTTAATTCTTAAAATGATGTAGGAAGGAGGAAGTTGCCAGCTGGAATTTTCAAGAAAACTCTATTTTCTGTCTTGACGTCAATATGTGATATCTTATTAATTGCTTATCCAAATTGGGCCGTCATTTCACCAATTGGAAGCTAAATTTCTCCTCTTTCTTTTGGATAAAAAATGAAAAAATCCAATTGTATCTTGTGAAAGCTTAACATTGGTGATGGGTCGGCTTAGGAAAGTTCAAAACATATGCAATTAATACCAACATAATGTAAGAAAAAGATGTGCAATAATACCATGCAAAATTCATGTAAAACTTAATCTTAAAGACCTAATTCACTGAAATTCATTCATATTCACATGCGTTCATACATAATCATACAATTATATTAAACTAAGACAAAAAATAAGATAAAAATTTAACAAAATTTAATTTATCACAATTAACTAACAAATTATCCTAAGAAAAGCATTTACAGTTTCCACCTATCAGGTCACTAATGATTAACAAGCGTTCATTCATTCAAGGTGACATGTTGTATAACTCCTATTATAAAGACTTCCTCTGAAAGGTGAGGTTAATTGCAAGCATAAATCTAAGGAAAAACTCCAAGCAATTATTCTTAAAATAACAAAGATATAGATAGCTTATACATTAGAACAATGATTGGTTACCTTAATGAACTCAGGATTATAAGCCCCGATGATCCTTCTATTATAATGTGATCAATTATTAGTAAATAGGGACTAATTGTTCTAAGTAAACCAAAGTTTCTTGCATTTGTCCTCCTTATTTTATACCTAAAAGGATATAAATAATTGACTTTATTTTCTTTTTATAAACATGAATAACTTGTTGCTTATTTCGTTTAGTTCCTTAAAATTTTAAACTATGATAAAAATAATGAGATTATAAAGGGGTTTCCCCTTTTTAATTTTCTTCCTACAAATCTTTTCATAACTAGGATACAAGCCCTATACAATATAGGTTCATCACTCGCAATAGCCTCTTTAATGGGATTTTGAACTACCTACCTTTATTGATATGATTTTTTTGTTCCTTGGCTTAATGGCCCCACAAGCCTGAACTTCATAAGTGTTACCATCAATTGTCTCTGTAGTACCAATTTCATTAAGTAATGCCATAGTTTCACTATCTTGTTGATTTTGAATAAATATGTTTGTTCAACAACTATTGTATTACTATAACACCCTCTTTTCCCATTAGCTCATTGATATTCCCACTTTTCTCCATGAGTTCTACATCATCTCCTCTTTCAAAAAGTTTATCTGTAGGCTTCCATTATGATGATTTTTTGCTTGTGTCCTCCATTAATTGGTAACTAAAATAGAACACTCCTCTAAGTTGTTAATAACTTCCAATCTCTTGCGCTTGAGTATATTTGGAAGTTCTTTGCCAATCTCAACTTATATACAAATTTTGAAAAATCTAATTTTTCCTAATGTTGAAGTGTTGTCATATATGAATAAAGGGTTACCAGTGACGGTTAAGTTTTACAATTTATAAGCCCTCAAAATACTGTAAACGTACAAGTCTTGTATGTAGTATATGAGGTGTCGATCCCTTGAGGAGTGGTGAACTAATTCAATTCTAAGTTATCTGAGGCCCTAAGAATTATAAAAATGAAAATAAAAAGTACACAGAAAAGTAAACACGTGAAGATAATTGACAAAAAATTAATTTGTAAATTAACACGAAAAGAAATTAAATTGAGTTATACCAAATTCACAGTGAGAAATCACATAAGAAGAAGTTCCAAATTATGAGAAAGGGAGACTTTTCCTATCATTAATGCTAACCTAGTCATTTATGTCTTAATAAGGTGTCTGTTCTGGACTAACAAAGGGAGTATTACTCTTTCTCAAGTTATAAACACAAGCCCTAATTAATAGTCCCAAAATAGGTTAAATACTAAACATGTAATCTCTCAATTATGAATAACTCTAACCCTAATCAATTCTTAAGCTTTCTAAAAAACAATTGGGTCTCACACAAGATCTCTCTCCGTATAATAACTAATTTGATTAATTGTGTGGTCTATTGAATCGCTTAACTCTTATTAACCTAACCCAATCATTTTACATTCAATTCACTCTCTCGATTTATTACTGAAGCATGAAGTTATAACAATTAATCACAACACCCAAATGATTGATATGTTTAGATTGCATCATATTTTTATAGGTAATTTGATGTGTATTTAGTGGTTAATTTCATTGTTTAATGTGTTTTTAGGTTAAGAATTGTATTAGTTCATAAATATTTGATTTTTAATTGTTATTTCAGTTAGAATATGTTTTTGAGCTTCAATTTTATATACATAAGGTGCCGTGATGAATTTGTTAGTGTTTAAGGGCATTCAGAAGAGTTTCGGAGGAAACCTGAACCAAACACAAAGCCACGATTACGGGGTACTTGCCACAATCATGATAGAAGCACTAATGGAGGGCTACTAAAAGCTTGAACATAGGGCCATAATCATGAGGAATTTTCCATGATCGTGACAGAGAGCAGATCATCAAGCCATGATCATAATAGAGAATAAATCATCAGGCCATAATCATGGCCTGCGCTCAGACAAACCCAGATTCACTTTTGAATTCGAGTTTTTAAGGGACATTTCGAACATTTCGGACCCCAAAAAGACACTAGGGTTACCTTAATTGGTAAAGACTATAAAAGGATTATGATGTATCACTAGAAAGGGAGATTGCATTATGTTTACTTGTGAAAACCTAAAAGAAAGAGAGAAAAAAGGGAGAGAGAAAAAAAGAAGAGGAAGAAGAAGAGGGTTCCGATGCCAAAGCTTTTTAGAATATGTGATTTCCTATCGCCACTGCTTTCCCGAGTCATCCAAACTAAGTTTCACTTCTTCCCCCATTTAATTTGTTATTTTTTAAATGTGTAAAATTGAGATGAGTTGTATGGTTATGCATTTTAAGTTGATAATGATGTTTTAACTTTACCTTCAAGATTTTGCTTACCTTTAATGTTAATCTAGTTGATTTGTGTTTACTTGAGTTGGGTGTTATGATTGATTGATGTATGTGCATATTTCGGTGACAAACCTAGAGGGTGAACAATATAAAAATGATTACATTATATTAACGAGAGTTAAGTGATCTAATTGACCACTTAATCAATGTAGTTGGTAATTTCATAGAGAGAGATCTCGTGCAAAACCCGATTGTTTATTAGAGAGCTTTAGAACTAATTAGAATTATGAGTAATTTGTGAATTGAGAGATTGTAAGTCCATAATTTAATTAGGGTTTATAATTTAGGGAATGGTTATAACTCGAGAGAGAGTAATGAACCCTACGATTATCTAGAACTAACTCCCCGTGAACATATAATTGACTAGGTTAGCATTAATAATAAGTAAAATCTCCTCTTTTATAACTTGATTATTTCTCTTGATAGATTTCCATTCTTGCAGTGTTTGTTTGTTATTAGTTTGTTTGATTTAGTTTACTTTTTAGTTTAATATTCAAATTTAATTCTTAAACAAAAAGCAACCTGAATTAAGTGGTGCCTAAACACAATCTCTGTGGGACGATATCTATTTTTTACTACAAGTAATGACCATACTTACTATTTTTAGCGTAAAAAAAGTAATTGGTTTTGCAACCGGCAAGTTTTTGACGTCGTTGTCAGGGATTGTTTTTTTTAACATCTTGCTTAGTTTGGGTAACTTTGATTTAAAAGTGTTTGATACTTTTCTTTGAGTTTTTACAGGTGCTTAAACACAAGGAACACAAGAAGATCCAATGAGCTTAGTGAGGAAGAGCATTCAGATATTACAAGGAACGTAAAAGAGCTAAGAAGAGCTAGACGCCGAGAATGAATACAAAGGAATATGGCAGAAGAAAGAGAATAAGGAGGGGCTGAGAGGACATTGATGGATTTATAAGGTTAGGTTTTAGTCCTCAAGGAGTTGCAAGGCCAGCGATTTAAGCTAATAATTTTAAGATCAAGCTAGCACTCCTCAATATACTTCAGAGTTGTGTGAAATTTTATTAGTTGTTCAACGAAGATCTTAATTCCCATTTTGCAAATTTCTTGGAGGTTTGTGATACATTTAGGTTTAATGGAATGTCAGATGATGCTGTGAGGTTTGCAATTGTTTCTTTCACTTTGAGAGATTAAGCAAAGGCATGGTACAATTCACGAAGTGCAAGCAAAATCACTACTTAGGAGTAGCTAGCCCAAGCCTTCCTAGCGAAGTACTTTCCCTTAACAAAGACAATAAGAATCATCAAAGAGATCACCAACTTTCAATAAGGTGATGGGGAGTCATTGTATAAAACTTGGGAGAGATTCAAGGAGTTACAAAGGAGTTATCCCTACCACAACCTTCCGGTGGAATTTCTTTTGTAGACATTCTACAATTATGTAACTCAGAGAACAAAAGAATAATAGATGCAGCTGCAGGAAGGTCTTTGATGAGGAAAACCACTGATCCAGCTTATGATCTTTTGAAGGAGTTGGCAAGTAACAACTATATGTGGTCAAATGAAAGGAGCAGACAAGGGCCCAAGGAGAAAAAAGGAATGATTCCACTTGATTTAGTGATAACTTTACAAGCACATATTATAACCCTCACCAAACAGTTAAGCAACATGTAAGGAGCTTCTTCGTCTATAGTCAAGACGATGCAGTCACAATATGAATTACATGGGCAAGACAGCTATGGAATAGTTGAATGCTTCTTACTGAGAATGAGTGGTACAAAACAAGTAAATTACTTGAGTCAGCTGCAAAGAGGTAACAACAATCCATACTCTAATACTTACAATCCTGGGTGGAAAAACCATCCAAATTTTTTGTAGGGTACTAATAATGCAGGTGGCCAAGTGAGAACACAAAGACCCATCAGATTTCAGCAAAACCGCCTTAGATTTTTGGATAACAACATTTACAAGTTAATGGATGTGTTGGGTTCAAAGTTCTTGAGCCAAGAGGAAGGTCAAAGAAGACAAGAAGAGAGTCAGAAAAGAATGGAGGCAAAGTTTGACTAGATTGTGGAGAAACATGCTTCATCCATCTACAATTTGGAAGTGTAGGTAGGTCAACTTACTAATGCTTTGTCTTCTAGAAATACAAGAAGCTTACCAAGCAACACTGAGGCTAATCTAAAGGAACAACTTAAGGTGATCACATTTAGGAGTGGCAAGAAATTGGAGGAGCCAAATGTCCAACAAGATAGCCAACAGAAGGAAAAGGTCAACAACAAAGAAGAAGAGAAACCATATGTACTACTACCACCCTATAAACCTAAGATTCCATATCCACAAATGGTGAGACAATATCAAGTTGACACTCAATTCCCTAAATTCCTAGAGAAGTTGAAGAAACTTTAAATTAATTTGTCTTTGGTGGAAGCATTGGAGTGTATGCCCAAGTATGCAAAGTTCCTCAAGAACATACTGACACATAAACGCACTTGGGAGGACAATCAAATGGTGACTTTGACAGGGAATTGTAGTTTGATCATCACAAGCACAATGCCTTCAAAACTACAAGATCCGGAGAGTTTCACTATTCCATATATTGTTGGTGATTTTGAGTTTTCTAAATGCTTATGTGATTCATGTGCAAGTATTAACCTGATGCCTTTGTCTATTTTAAGGAAAATAAGGCTAGGAGATGTCAAGCCAACATCGATGCTCATCCAACTTATGGATTAGTCCATCAAGAGACCATTTGTTATAGTAGAAGATGTTCTAGTAAAAGTGGATAAATTTATAACTTCTGTTGATTTGGTTGTGCTAGATTTTAAAGAAGATAGGAATTGTTTATTGATTTTAAGTAGGCCATTTATGAATACTGATAGGTAATTAGCTGATGTGCACAAAGGAAAATTAGTTTTGAGAATTGTTGATGAGCAGGTTGAATTTAATATGACTAAATTTTTGAACAAACCGATGGATGTAAGAGCTTGTATGAAGATTGATGTTATGGATGACTGTGTGAATGAGGTTGAGAAGGAAATGAAAAGGAAATTGAGAAAATTATTTAACAACATAGGGATGAGAGTGTGATTGAAGAGGAATTGTGTTGGCCCCGGTCCCCGCATGGATTTTATGGCAACTACGTGTCACCATTGGGAATTTATTTGAATTTATTAATAATATATATTGTGGAAGCATTGTAATAAAATAAAATAATTTATAAAAAAACATGGTGGGATCGTAGAATAATTATAGGCGTAAAATTAAATTATTCAAAAAAAACAAATAATTTAATGACTAGTACACAATTTATAGTAATTATATTAACTAAACAAAATTCATAGGAAAAGTAAGAATAATACTCAACAATTTAATTTAAAATATTCCATAGCAAAATATACTAAGAATAATAAATTTTGAGCGCAAAAAGAATTAATTGCAATTGGGTTAATTCAATAAAATAAAAAAATAAAAATAATGAATAACATGTTACGGGTGGAACAGAGGACGATTGCGACTTTAAACTCGGGGAGTTTCGCAGTCGCAACCTGGTCGCAGCTGCAAATTTGACGAACTTAATGTTCGTCTAGATCGCGCTGAGTCGCGATCGCGATTTTCTTGTCCCTGTCGCTATGGCGCGCTGGTCTCGATCGCTATCTTTCTTGTCCCTGTCGTGATCGCGCGCTGGTCGTGACCACGATTTGGTGGGAAACTCGCACTGTCACAATCGCACCACCTTACGAGCGCGATTTTGCCCAATTCAGACGACCTTATTTCTAAACAACATATCTCTCAATCCAGAAATCCAAAAATTACAAGCTATATATCGTTGGAAAGCTAAGATCAATACCTACAACTTTTATGATACAATTTTACCTAATTCTACTTGTATTGATACAGTTTAATCAATTAGATAAGGTTACCATTTCAGCCAACATTATTCTCCAATTATGCATAATTGCACCCCAAACACAGGTACCTTAAAATGGTCATAACTTCTACACCTGATGTCCAAAAATTTCGATCTTTATAGTGAAAGAAAGATAAAAGAATAATCTACAACTTTCATGTAGACCACTTTGCCTCATTCTGCCTAGATCAGTGCAACTTGTTACCCGAAGTTTCAGATCACAATAATACCATATTTTCTGTTTTCACCCATCAAAACACAAACGATTCCCATACCAATTTCAAAGGACCAGAACCAACAAAGTGTCTCTTACATATCAAACTCCTTTGCTACGCAATTTACCACATCCTAAACCATCACAAAATCTCCCAACATTCAGTACACAACCAATCTTATAAGATGAAAATTCAGCATACATATATAAGTATCAATCCACAAAAACAAAGAGTTACATATTTCATAATTTGTTTCATAATGTCACAGCAATATCTTAATTGCAAAATACACACAGTATTATAGTCGCAAAATACATACTATAATGTTTATGATGACATGCTACTAAGATCATCTAAAAGTATTTGACACTAACTTAATTACAAAGTTTGAAATCTTTGGAGTTATGCCAAAACTTTGCAAGGCTCACTTTTGATCTGCTGGTTCTTCACCTGAAGAGTAGAAAATTTTAGGGTGAGCCGAACAGCTCTGTGGCTAATATACCTATATTCAATGCTAATGAACTACATACCACACAATAATCATGCATAGCACAATATATTATCACAACATAAATCCGAAAATTATTGTCAATCACAACATCCAATGTACATTACTACTTAACATGCTCGAAGAAGCAATGCACACACAATGGCTCGAGAGTTATGTGAAACGAAACGGCGAAATCGAAGTTTACACCATGAAACAAAACGAGTCTGATTTCTCAAGATCTCGTGGCCACAAGCGGGCAGCCGGGAGAAGGCTATAGGTCGACGTGCACGTGACAAACGAAACGGATTCTCTCTCGCCCACATGACAGATTTTACAATGCTCATACATTTCCATATGTGTTCATGCTTTCATGTTTCATAAATCTTTTCTTTTTCCATTCACGCAAGGTCATTACAATTATCACAATGCAACACAATACACATTCACAAAATATTTTTCATACATTCACAATAAATAAAACAACATACTCATCATACATACACATAATCAATGTAGTTCATCATCACAAACTATAA
>JANZXR010000002.1:32367143-32397828 GCA_027575705.1 Erythroxylum echinodendron
GCTACGGTGGTTGAGACGGATCGGTTTCGGAAACGGTTCGAGGGATGCATCAAGATAAAGATCAAGCTTCGGAATAAAGTACGAATTAAATTGCGCTTGATTATGATTCGTGTTAATCATTTTATAGAATTAAATAGATCTTGATTTTCGGGAAATTAAAACTCACGAAAAATTTTTGTGATTATTCCGCTGCGGCTCGGATCATATTCGGATCCGATTTCCTAACATCCTGAGCTTTCACAAAACCATTTAACATCTCTAATTCAT
This sequence comes from Erythroxylum echinodendron, assembly GCA_027575705.1. Lineage (NCBI taxonomy): Eukaryota > Viridiplantae > Streptophyta > Magnoliopsida > Malpighiales > Erythroxylaceae > Erythroxylum > Erythroxylum echinodendron. The sequence goes on from JANZXR010000002.1 coordinate 32,367,411, forward strand.
CTTTAAATAATTGGTTGCTGATAAAAACCTAAATAATTGCATAGATAAGGCACTTTCGGCTTTATATCTAATTCATAAGGCACTTTCGGCTAAAGTTCCTATAAAATTCTTGAAGAAAGTAACTACCTCTTCTTTCAAATCATGTTGAGATGTCACCAAAGCACTATATGATTGATTAGGAAGCATAATTTAGTGGAATTCCTTTTTACCAATATCAATTTGTTTTGTGCTTTTATCACTATTTTTAAGTCACTATGCTTTTAATTTTTATTTGGTTAGTGAATTATGAACAGAAACTGCATTGGTATGGTCATGTAAAGCTTTTTTCTCCTCATTCCTATAAGTGCTACTGCTGCGGCTTCTTGAATTTAACTCTGGGAGTTTCTTTTTTTATAAGGCCAAACTTCTTCATGTAAACAAATGCCTTATGCCTTGAATTATACATGATATTTCTTTTAAATTTAGAGTCCAATTAGTTCGACTTTTTTTAATAGTTTTTAGTTTTTAGTTTTTAGTTTTCATTTTCTCTTTTCTCTTTTTGTTTTTTGTTTTTAATAAAAATAAAAACTTATTTAATTGTTTATGTTGATATAGTTATATTTTTATCACCGATAATAGTTATATGTTAGATAAAACTTAAAGATAAATTATTTTAATATATTTATTTTAATCTCTTAAATAATATTTTAATAGCAAAATTATTTTATTTTATTAAAACATATAATTTAAAATTAAAATTTTATTTATAAATTAATATTTATTTTAAATATAATTTAATTATTAAATCAAAATTTATTTAAATTTATATATTTGGAAGATATTTTAAATTTAATCACATTTATTAATAATTATTATATTTAACTTATTTACAAAAATTAAATAAAATTATTAAGTAAATTAAATTATTCTTAATTTTTATTAAATTCATTTTAATTAAATAAATATATAATATCAAATTAAAATATCATAATTTTTATTAAAAATTAATATATTAAGTAATTAAATAATATATATTTAATTGATAATAATTTAGATTATGGAAAAAAACAAAAACAAAAAAGACCGTTGTAGATTTCATCATTTTTGAAAATCGGAAAAAATCAAAACTAAAAATAGAAAATGAAAACAATCAAGCCCTTATTTTCAAAACACACAATTTGATTTTTATAAAGTAAAAGGAAACACTGTTTGCATCAATCTTTCATATAGTGACTAGTATACGGTTGATATTAATATCTGAACCCAAAATTGAATTACATGTGAGTTATTAAATGTTTGTTTTATGGAGGAATCCAAATCGATTACTACTCCTTATATATAAACATGAAACGACAACGTCGTTCATTCCCATCTTCAACCTTGTTCCTACATCCTTGTAAAACTTCGCAAACGGAGGCCCATAGCCACACACTCTATACCTCCCGCCACCGTCCAACGCCGTTGACGACCAGCGAAAATGCTGGCGGTCTCCATGGGGTAAGATTCATTAATACAAATGCAATACGCAATCTCTCTTTCTATCTTTGCTAAATGGGTATTGAATAGTGAGAGTTTTTAACAAGCAGAAGTTGGTGTAGTGGAATTCCAAGAAAGTGTTTGATGACTTCTCCTTCATTAGTTCGTCGCTTTCGTCGCTACTGTACCGTCTCCTTGTCACAACCCATAACTCCTCCTTCAAGTTCTGTAAAGTATTTCTCCTCTCTATCTCTGTTTTCCTTTTAAATGTTCATTCATTGGTTTCCCTGGGAGGATTAGTTACTTGAAAGACTAGTTCTTAACTACAGGAATGGCATGGTAATAGATATGTTGGTTGTCTTAGGTATTTTCTCTTACTTTCTCCTTTGTTAGATAAATATCCTTTTAACTGTGAAAGAACATATTAAAGTTTCCATCTTTCTCTTTCAGGAAAAGAATAGTGTCTGGAGTCCAGCCCACAGGATCTATACACCTTGGCAATTATCTTGGTGCTATAAAGAATTGGATTGCATTTCAGGTTTCGTTTGCATCATTCTTACCAGATCCCATCATAAGTAGAACTTTAAATACTGCTTCCTCTTTCTGTTATCTGTTCTTGCAATAGCTTTTTTGTTTCTCCATAGCTATTTCAAATTTTTTTAAAAGATTTGAACTTTTGATCCAAGAGGTAATGATAGAGAACTCCTAAATGATGCCTTAACTATTTCTTGGCCTTTAATTTTGCTTGCATTCTGTACTCGTTCTGCAGGATACTTATGATACTTTTTTCTTCATAGTCGACCTCCACGCGGTATGTTTCAATATCTTTTAAAGTTTGTAAGCTTGACATTGTGCATTGTGCAATCCAGATGACATAATGGACCCTTGTAACAGATATGAAATCATTGTGATGTTTATGTCCTTTAAATTTCTTTCTTGGGCTCTGTTTACCAGCTAGGAATATTGCTTAACTCGTAAGTGAGGTTTGTTTCCTTAGATTAAAAGATTGATCATCCTTAAATTGATGGCATTTCAAAGAATGTACTTGTAAATGCATTTGGAGCAATCAATAACAATGGTTTAATGTCCTTGCCAAAGTATTGCAGTCAAGTGAAGATAAGAAACTTAAGCAGTGTACAAGGTTGTTAAAAAAAGGGATCTGATTTGAGGTAGCCTATTGGAGAGTAAGAAAGTAGTCGAGCTATATTAATTAACTCGTCATGATGGAGAGATTCAACTAAATGAAGTTGCTAGTTACGTGGATTACCAACTACTTTGAAGTTAGTCAAATCCCAGTCCTTTTATGTACTAAGAAGCTGCCTAAATATTTTACAGAATCTGGTGCAAAAACTTTTTAAGTTTTAGACTTAGTTTACTTGCGTTTCTTATTTTGAAAAATGGTAAACTCTGATATGGATTAATTACCTGACTATTACGGGGTTGAATATTTGGGAATTTAATTTGATTAGTACTGATGGATGACTTTGTAAAAGAGCTAATATAATGTGTTGCATTCTAAGACAGGGATACACTCAACCTTTGATTCATTCTTCTTGGTTTTGTAGTAACTTCAGGACTAAGATTCAACCTTTGCTTTAGTTTTGTTTATTCTGTAAGTTGACTTTTCTTGTTTCACTTAATTTTGAACTATTATTACATTTATGATTGTAGATTACATTGCCATATGATACTCAACAACTAGCTAAGGCTACAAGAGAGACTGCAGCAATTTATTTAGCTTGTGGCATTGACACTTCCAAGGTTCTTCAGCTATTATTGCTCTATAATTTTCATGGCAAGCAGTATTTAAATATACAAATTTGGTGCTATTTGTATTTATTTAATTTCTCTGATTTTTGCATGCAGGCTTCTGTATTTTTACAGTCAAATGTCCGTGCTCATGTCGAACTTATGTGGCTCCTAAGTTCTGTCACTCCTATTGGCTGGCTAAATAGAATGATTCAGTTTAAAGAGAAATCCAGGAAAGCTGTGGGTATTCATCTCCACTGTAATATTGAGTTGTTCATGTTTCCTTGAATTCCTATTCACTAGAATGGCTATGTAAGCCTTAGCTATCTAGTTTGTATTTTCATACATTAAAATGGTAAATATGCAGTGGTTTTATACTGCCTTTGATTGTGCAATCATCTTCTTGCCATAGTCATATTTTTCAAAACTGTTTTGGTAAATAGTGTTCACTTCTTATGATTCTACTTCTACCTGTAATATTAACATAATCTCTATGTCATTATAGCTGTAGTTAATAATGTTATCTGTACATTTCCTTTTTATTCTACTATTGTCGTCTTTGATTTCATAGAGATCAACTCTTATGATCTGCACTTGATCTTTGTAGGGAGACGAAAATGTTGGAGTTGCTCTTTTGACATATCCTGTTCTGATGGCTTCAGATATTCTTTTATATCAGGTGGCTATATTTTTCACATGTGAACTGAAAAGCTATGCATTTGTTGGAAGATTTTATTGAGATTTTCCCCCAAGGTTACATATTTTGGAAACAATAAGCATGGAAAAGGAGGATGATTGAAGTTGAATCATGGAGTTTAATGTATTATATAGTGCACCTTATTTTGATTTAATCACATCAATTCATGTTTAGATGTTTATGAGAAGTGATAATTTGGTGGGAGTACACGATCCTTACGTGTTTGCAGTGTGACTCCACAGTCTGACTTTGTACCAGTTGGTGAGGATCAGAAGCAACATCTGGAGTTGACTCGTGAGTTGGCTGAGCGCGTTAATTATTTATATGGAGGAAGAAAGTGGAAAAAATTGGGAGGGTAAGCAATTACTTTTTGGCGTGGTTGGATATTCTTTGTAAAGATTATATGTTGCAATGCCCTTATTTAACTTTTACTGAAACTTGGTGTTCTGGTAACAGGCGAGGAGGACCCATCTTTAAGGTGGATATTTTGTTTCAATTTTATACTTTCCAGTGTCATCGTGAATAAGGAGTAATTAAAGCAGTTTTTTAGACCTTAATGTAATTTTTTTTGTGTAGGTTCCTGAGCCGCTTATCCCACCTGCTGGAGCTCGAGTTATGTCTCTTACTGATGGGCTCTCAAAGGTTGTCTGCAATTAATTTTAATTTGGAGATTTGTATCTTTAAATCGTAGGCATACCATGTTTATTTTGGCACTGTTGGGGGCACTTACTACAATTGAAAATTGCTAAGATTAGATTATGAGCCAGCTGTTTTATCTTCAAGCTTATTTTAGAGATTTACGTGATAGATTTCATCTTATATGTTCTATGTCTTGTTTTCTTGTTATTGCCTTTTCTATTTCAATTGATACTCTCATCTTTTGTAAAAATAAGATCCTTAGTTGTCTTAATAATCACAAAGCATAACTGGTAGAGGAAGTAATTCTCCATTAAATTAGTCTTGTACTATTCTTTCTCTACCTCATGGAAAAAGTCTCTTCATTACTCCTGAGATAAGTCACTGTAGTATCTTGGTATGCTGTTTATGTTTGCTTATTTAGTTAGCACAGTGGCAAAGCACCCTGCACTTTTCCAAGATGTTGGGTGTTCAATTCTTCACCAAGGTGGGTAGGGCTTTGGGTAGTTACTGGATTTGCACTTTTACAATTTTTGAAAAGAAGAATCTAAGACAACTGGCATGTGTGACTAAGTTCTCCGATTGATGTTGCAATTCAGATTTAGCCCTACAATGGTCAATAGACAAGGAATGGAAACCAAGGTGGTATTTAGTTCTGTTCTTGGTCATGTTCAGAGCTTGTATGATTTCATAAACTCCCAAAAGCTGATTATAGGTTTAAAAAAGAAAATTTGGCTTTTGACCATTGCTGGGAGTGATTCTATACACTCCCTGTTGGAAGATCTTGTCAGGGATCAGTGGTAGAGCCCCCAAACATCCATTTTTCATAAGGGATGTGAAGCCTTCCGGGTATGATGATATGCTCCAAGTGGAGCCCATGGCCCAAGACACCCCACTTCATGCAGGAAAAGAAAAATAAGTGTGCTCTAGTTTTCCTTCTACTGTATCTCTTAAGTAAAGATGTGAAGAAACAATTCTGTTTATGACAGTGTTGTCCATGAAAAGATTGGCTGTTACTAGTTTACTATATGTATATTCCTGTGCCTGCTTTTTCTATCAAACTGTGGCTCATGATTTTTGTCCTTAATTCCAATTTATAGTTGATCACTGTAAGGAGTAAATTGTAAAAATGTTAAATGATAAAATAAAAAACTGCTAAATATCTAATTATTCTTTTCTCATCATGTTTCAGACGCTTAATGACATTTCCCTGTGATTCAATATTGTAGATGTCCAAATCGTCACCTTCTGACCAATCTAGAATCAATCTTCTTGACTCAAAAGATGTGAGTTCACACACTTTACCTATGTATTGTAATTTGACTACTATAGTGTTTAAAATTATTGATTATTGTAGAAGTATACAAGACTACAGATCTTTTCCCTTCTTAACAATAATGGGTACTTTTAATGTTCCCACTGCAGTAATTTAATCTGTTTAATTCTTTGTAGATCATCCAATTATACTGCAATCTGTTATTTTATTTCTAAATTGTATATCTTCTCTTTCATATCATTTTTTTCCTCAAAGAATCTTGCCTCCCAGACCAGTTGAGATTGTTTAAGTGAGTGGGAGTTGGAAAAGATGTTTGCGACTATGAAGCATCATTAGTGTTAAATTTGGAGACTGGAAACCAATAAGGTCTAGTGCTTCAGTGAATCGGGAAACCGAGTATTTTAGTTCCGTAGTTAAACAGCTTAAATAGTTTTTAGGAATCATCAATAAATGGTGAGGAAGTATGAAATCCAGGATACTCAAGTCATTTCAAATCAAAGGACTGGAGTTTGGAAGTGATGTTTTGTGGGATCTGATATTTTATCCTTTAACCCAAAAGTGTGAAGCATGGAAATCAAGATTTTAGGTTTATTTCTGTTACATTGTAGATGTTGTAAGTTTGCTATTTCGTTTAATGCCTGTGGTTGGTAGGGATTAATTTGTTCCTTCATGAATCTTTGATTGCGAGAACTTGTCTAAACTGTTAGTGACTAGTGAGGTTCTAATGTTATTTCTATTTTACTTCCTCATTGAGTTTGACGTTTTATGTTCCTTTTACATTTACAGATGATAGCAAACAAGATAAAACGTTGCAAAACGGATTCTTTTTCAGGGTATTCTATCCAGAAGGGGGAAATTGTTTTTCCTTCCTCTGTTAGTCTTCTTACAGGAATGATCTATTTCTGTATTGTGTTTCAAAATCTCATGTGCTGCTTTTTCCTCTTCTTGCAACTCTTACAGCTTGGAATTTGACAATCCTGAAAGGCCTGAATGTAACAACCTTCTTTCAGTATATCAGCTTATTTCTGGCAAGACAAAGGAGGTGACGTAATTAATATGTTGTTTGCTTAAGCTGCTTTATAATTCTTCCATTTCTGAAACTTTCTATCTTGAATTATCTTGAGATATTCCTCACCCGATTTCCGTTGGTATATATGGATGGCAGGAAGTTCAACTGGAATGCCAAGGTATGAACTGGGGAACATTTAAATCTATTCTGGAAGATGCCTTGATTGATCATCTTCATCCCATCCAGGTTTTTATGCTTAATGACTTGTTCTAATTTACCGTCGATTAGGATTTTGAATTTGCATTTCAAAATGTAACCTTTAGGCTTTGAAGAAGAAAGATGAAATAGAGGTTAGTGATTCAAGTCTTAGGATTGAAGAGTTACGTCCTAAAAGGAAGAAATAGAAGTTTGATCTCAGGATCAGAATTTGGTTCTAAAATTATGTCAGATTGGATTTTAAACTATGTTAACTTTCATATATTGTGAAAACAAAGATACAGAAGAAAGAGAAAGGTGAAAAACACATGCAATGGTCTAACATGGTTGGACTGTAAGTTTAGTTCATCTATTTATAAAAATTAGGGTAATAAATGTTCTATACATAATAATGTTCTTGTACTAAATGATAAAGCATATTGATGTTATAATTCCATTTATAAGGTTCCACTAAATTTTTCTGTGCAATTTTTAGTCGGTAAACATAAATTGTATGAGAAAGGAATGAGCAGGAAAGAACTCTTTTCATGGCAAGTATTAAAATCGTTGTGGCCTTTGAAAATGAATGGACGAAGACTGTACTTTTCATCTTAAAGTGTAAAAATCATGTTATTTAACATTAGCAAGTCAAAGAGTTACACTGGTAGTAGTCCGACATCGAGAACCTCTCTAATCAAATAGTTCCAATGCTACCGCCCCGCTATTGATAGTTGATAGCTCTAATAGGTTTTAGCTGGTAAGACAATTCTTTGTTTATTTCTTTCAAAATGCGTGATTTTCTTGCTTGATTTGAAGATAACTAATACTGATACTACTCGGTGATGAATGTAGTATCATTTACTATCTATAGGAAAGATCTACTTTGTAGCTCTTTAGTATCGTTGTTAATTTGTGATGCTTTCTTTCAACTGGGCCAAATTGGTTTTCAGTTTAAATGTCGATGTCCTCAATCTGAACTGAAGACCTAGGTTTATAATTCTGCAGGTTCGTTATGGTGAAATAATATCTGATTCAGCTTATTTAGATAAAGTCTTGGATGAAGGCGCTAGTAGAGCGTCAGAAGTAGCGGATACTACTCTTAATAATGTATACCAGGCAATGGGATTCCTGCGAAGATGAGAAACAGTTGGGATCATCCAAAAGCGTCTATAAGACAACAGACTGGAGTTACTAAACTTCTGAAGCATATTCTGACAGCAATTTGTTGAGTACACTTGGTGTCTTCTAGCATGACTTGTAAACGAGGGTTACAATTGGTAGAATTGCCTCACGTTTTTCTTTGATTCCCCCAACCGTTTAAGAGTCCTCGTTGAGCTGATTTTGTAAGTCCAATTTCATGGAAGTTGGTAAATTTTTATTTTCTGTTATCTCATTGTTGTTTTCCTTTATTCTGCAACTTAAATTTGATATGAGTTCACTTTCTTTTTACTTCTCGTCTAATGTGAAATGCTTGTTCACATGATTACTATCTGGCTAAACTAGGAGTTCAAGGAATTCTTATATGATGTGAGCAAACAAATTTTCACAATGATGGAATTGCACATATTTTTCGGAATAAGTAGAGGTGACAATGAGTCGGGCTGAGCTCGTGGCCCCATGTTCTCAAGGCTGCTTGGCTCAATTTATTATTTTTTTAAAAATTCAAAAAGCAAAGATCGATATAAATCTTCTAAATTAAGGTGAAACTTGATAGGAAAATTCAAGAATCAATTAATGCATTTTTAAAGGATTTAACTTAAAAGAGGTTTCAGTTAATCAATCGAAACTTCATATTCACTGACACTATCTTACGGTTCGATACATGTAGTTGCTTGTGAGATCTGTAGAGTAGAGATTGCCATCATATCATTTACCTGTTTCTAATCTTTTAAACTAGTCATATAGAATCACATTAATACTCACTACCAATATTATAAGTGATGATAGAACTCTCTAGATCCTTAATTTCTAAGGTAATTTGTTTTGTAAGATGACATAGCACTTCTCACTTAAAAGTAGCCATTGATAACTTCCTTGATTCTCTTCTTTTTAGAAAGGAGAACCTTAAAAACTTAGCATACTTTAACATGTGAAAGATTTTCAATAAAAGGGATATTAATATGTAGTTGTTTAAAAAGTTAAAAAAAATTCTATCTTTCTCAATTTTACTCAGGTACAAAATTCTCGGTCGGTACTCGTTAACAACCTTCTTTTTTGACCCCTTCTCTTTGTATTTCTTATTCTCTCCACCCTTTCTTGCACAATAATCATTTCTATCTTTTCTTTTTTTATTCAACATGTCACTCCCTTTCACTTGTTCCTTTTGTTTTGTCTCGCTATTCTAGGCAAAATATATAGATGCATTTAAGAGTTAAGCTTAGCAAGTTACTTAATTTGAGTTTCCATGTTGTGGATGGAGGCTTCTTGGTTTTAAAGAGATGCTTCAATACTTCGAAAGTGAGCTATGGATGAAGTAATAAAGTATGCCATAAGCTCCTCAAGACTTAAATTTATTTGTTTATAGTATTATTGAAATCCAAGTAAAGACACTTTTTTTTATTGTCTTTGATTATTCAATGAAAATTTAGGATGACTTCTCTACTTTATATTGTAAATACTACTATAGGAGTTATTTTAAATTGATTCTTTACAAAATTTACTAGTTCGACTGACAATCATATATTGTTAGGCACTTGAAATTCATAGTTGGGATGTCCACTACCACATATTTCAAACTCATCACTAGGTTAAACTATCAAACTCATACTTTCAATTTTTTTTTCACTAAGGGAAGTGAGAAACTTTTAGGAGCTCAAAAGATTCGGTATAACTATAGAAGTGTATCTAATACCAAAAATATATTTATTTGGAAAGCATTTGCATAGCAAAGAACTTTGGCCTAAGATAAAAAGAAACAGTCATGGTGCATATTATTCTACGTACAAATAAATAATGTGCATATGTTACATTCACTAAGCCTTGCTCTAATAGCAATACCTATGCTTTCATATATGGCTCTCCATCTAAGCCTAAATCTCAATATTCTTTAGATAAGAATAGGCATAATTTTTATATAAAGACATGATAGCATACACTTGCTCACGATCTTTTAGGCCTTAACATTGACTTAAAAAGTAAGCATTAAGCTTCTATTCATTATAGGCCTCATACTAAGCACAATTTCTTGACATATATTTACATTTCTTATAAGCATCAATACAATCAATCAAACATGTCCTATACATACAATTATACTAGGCCATTTCACTACCTAGAAAGGGCCTTCAACTCCTTTAAGATCCTTGAGATTCCCACCATTCGTATACATATGGAAGACTAAGAAATACATTTATGCATCAAAATCTAAGTTTCATTATCATAGCACCAACCCATATTATTAATATAACGTAATATATCACTTTTGAGGTAAGTGTGGGCACATTAACAAATTTCATTTTGCAAAACAAAGCTTGAATAAACCCTTAATGAAATAAGTTGAAAAGAAAGAAACAAGTGACAATTAAGGAATCAAGTGCATTTGGGTACCTAAAATACGTTGACTATGTTATTTTGTAGGTCTTTAAGGAAAATAATATCCCCAAAATTGGCATGTAGGTGGAGAATCGCATGATGTTTTCTTTTCCAGGTTCAATCTACTCACCCTAGTTGGAACCAAAATAAGATTGTAAACCTCCTAGAGTTGTAGTACCCTAAATTTAAGTTACTTTGTCTTTTGAACTTCATGTCACTTTCATTGCTTTCAAGTCCTCGTTTTCCTATAAATTGAACTCTGTATATGTTGCTACTCCTTGTATTTAACTTCGAGCCTTGATTCTCCATTAATAGCATATTAATTAGATTATTTCATAATTTTTTATAAAAAAATTATTTCACTAATCGTTGGATCATGAGAAGAATCACAACTTAAATTGGTATAAATTGCACTAAGCATGTATTCAACCAAAATTTTAAATATTGAGATGCTAACTCTTTTTTTAATATTTAAATTAATTTTTTATATCCTTTCTAATAAATGATAATGGTGAATTTTATCCACAACTAGAGCTTCTGAAGACTATTTTGACATCAAGACATCAACATTAGACTTAATACTTCTTTTGCTCAATAGCTGCCAAATACGTTGTATATCTTCTTACACTACGCTTAATTTTATTGAAATTTGCAGTAACATACTCTCAATTTTATACAATTTTACTGTAAAAGCTAAGCATGAATATGTGGACAAAATAAGACTCTCGAACTATCTCAAGGAATTAAAAAAATACAAAAAAAGGGAAAAGATGCCACAAAATGATGATATATAAACGTGCCAGATGGGGTTTTTTTTTTTTCCCTTTAATCACCTGGCATCTAGCCTTGTAACAGTGACTTGGTTTACAGAGAATGACTCGTCTTGCTTTCCCGAAGATGAATCAGTTTCAAAAGGACTCCTACCAAGGCAGAACCCTGGAGTTCTAGGCTGAGGCATTGTTGCAGTTTCACTGCTTAACATTAAGACCACAGACGACATTGTTGGCCTATCTTCTGCACGTTCTTGGACACATAGGAGACCTACTTGTAAGCATCTTAAGACTTCAAATGATGAATATGACATCCCAACTGATGTGTCTAACAATTCTATTCCATTTCCTTCTTTCCACAGCTTCCACGCCTGTGGCATTGTGATTATGGTTTCTTGATCATTATTAAAGCAGTTTTGTGTAAAGGTGAATTGGAACCAAATATAAATAAGATAGACAGAAACAAGGAATCCTATGCAAATTCTTAATTAAATGGACGTCATAAGCTAAAACAGACTTACATGACCTAGAAGATTAAGCTCAGTGTTTGGATGATAAAATCCTCGGTTCTTTTTGCCGCTTACAATCTCCAACACCAGAACACCAAAGCTGAAAACATCTGATTTCACGGAGAAGATTCCATCCATTGCATACTCTGGAGACATATAACCGCTGCACATAAAAATTAAGACAAAAGAATCAATTAGTGAAAGGGAAATTGTTTTGTTAACCTGCAAACAAGTAGTACTTCAACATTTATACTTACTATGTTCCCACTACTCTCCTGGTGTTTGCTTCTGTTTCATCTCCACCAAATAATCTAGCCATGCCAAAGTCTGATATCTTAGGATTCCATTCTTCATCAAGCAGAATGTTGCTTGCTTTGAGGTCCCTATGGATAATTCTAAATCTAGAATCCTGGTGCAGATATACAAGTCCTCTAGCAATCCCACAGATGATATTAAAGCGTCTTTGCCAATTCAGTGACGAACTTCTTCCTTTGTCTGCAACAGCAAGTTAACCAACATGAGTGCCTTGAAGTCAACTGCAAACATTGTCCATAAAGGAAAAAAAAAAAAAAAGCTAAGCATGTAAAAGAGATTGAAAAAGACAAACTGAATAAAGCAGAATCCAAGCTTCTGTTTTCCATGTACTCGTAAATGAGCATCTTCTCATCCATGTCACTGCAGCATCCAACAAGTCGAACCAGATTCCTGTGTTGAAGCCTTGCAATAAGCCTAACCTCATTCTTGAACTCGTCAGCTCCCTGACCAGAGTTCTTCGAGAGTCTTTTTACTGCTATGTTTTGGCCTTCCACTAGTTTACCCTGGCATTGACAGGGTTACTTTTGTCAAGATCGCATAAGTAAAAGGGGCCACTACTCAGGATATGCATGACTTCTAGGTTTGCTTGTTTTAGTGGTTACATATGCATTTATTTTCTAGGGTCTGCTCTAAGATCAAGGAATTTACCTTGTAAACAGAACCAAAACCACCCTGCCCTATTTTATTTTCTGCAGAGAAGTTGTCTGTTGCCATTACCAAAGTGACAAAGTCGAAGAGTGGTAGTTCTAGTTCATCTGTGCTTTTTTCACCTGAGTAGTCTCTTTTGCTTGAGACAACCACATCATTCAACAAAAAGTCTTGGCTTCTCTCCAGAGGTCCTGATTTTAGGGACAGCAAGCCATTTACTTTTAATATAGCCAAATAGAAACTAACTACACACACCTGTGAATAAAATTGTCAATCTTACCTTTCTGTTCTCTGCTCTGTTTACATGCATTTAACAATTTCTTCCTCTTCCATATAAAAAATCCACTTAAAGCTAACAGCAAAATTCCAGTGCCAACTGCAATGCCAATAATGAGAGCACCTACATGACCGTCGTTACCTAACAAAAAGGAATTGGAGATGGTGCTTAGTCATGTCCAACAAGGCACAAAGAATAAGTGCAAGTTTTTTAATCTTCAACATGGTGGATAGAATACAAATATTAGTTTATATTAGACTCATGATTTGTGGTTAGTCCTGTTATAAATTCAGACTTCACGGGTATTTTAATAAAAAAACACCAATTGATAGTGAAAGTTTTACAAAGTTGGGTCGTCATAAATGAAAATGAAAATTTGCTAGCTAGTTAAGGCAAATTAGACTAAATTGCTTCAGTCCATGACAAGTAACAGGGATTATCAATTTCAGGTAAACATGTTAATATGATCCACAGAACCTACCACGAGGTTTGTCAATTTCAGGGTCATTAAAATAAAAGCTGCGTATTAAGTGCTTTCAACCAATATTGTCCCTTTTAAAGCACACGTGGATTGAAAAAACCAGATGGGAATAAATGATTTTAAATTCCACTTTGGCTGGACATGCACCTAACTCAACTACATCTCACCCTACGTGTGTGTCCCAACTCCCAGGTCCGTCCAAATCCAGGCCAAGTTCTCTATGCAACTCATAAGCTGAAAGCAATCACAAAATATGGATGATGCAAACAAGAACAATTACTACGCAAACACGAGAAGGATTCCAACAACGTAAAGCTAATTTAAACTTGGATTTCTGAGCCCAATATCTCAAACCCTGCCAAAAGTTTAAACATAATATGACTTTCTCTTTCTAGAAGGATAGTCGTACGATGGGTCCATGGAATTACAATCCCGCCGACTATCCTTTTAGTTCATTATTGTAGTACCCAAAGAGATGGTCTTAGAGAAACTAGGCTGGCCCACGAAGACGCATCAAGTCAAATTTGTCGCCCCATTCTAAAAACCAACTTTTGACCAATAGAAAAGCATTTACATTAACTGACCGCCCCGCCCCTCCTCCTTCTGTGATTTCATTTTCATTAAAGCAATAAATTCAGGAGGCCGTCACGCCAAGGGAATTGGGGTGGAGGTGGGGTCACCCAGGCAGCGACAATGGAGATTTTCACATCGTGCAGAATTCGAACCAGCGAAGCGGCCAGCCACAGGAATCCCATTCCCATCTCATGCGTTCACAGTATGCATCCCTTTGAGTGATATATTGTCAAATTATGATGCAATTTGTTAGAGCAAGACGTGGGTCCCAACTCTATCTAAGTTCTAGGAAGCTTTTCCCAATGGGTCGATATGCAAATTCAAGTTTTGACAAACTTGTTTGTCTTATTTTAGGAATGAAATCCAAAACTTCTTATAAATCAATTAGATATTTAAGACTATAAACTGTTCAAACAGACTCCCACCTTTGTCAGGAAATATGAGAATTGTGAAATTACTACGTGCTTACCGCCAAATGCAAGTTAGGTGAGGCAGACAACTACCGCTTTACCTTTCATTATATAGCTTCTGAAAAAATGTGCAAAAACGTTTTCAACTGAAACACTAAGGGAGGCAAAACTTGAGCTCCTAACTAACCTAGTCGAAATTGTCTCTAAAATTAAACAACTGAAATTTTTGTGTACTTACCTATGTCAGATGCTGCCAATCTAACGAAGAGACCTTGACCCCCTTCCGCATACTGCCTCATATCCAATAGCTCATCAACCCAAATCACACAGCCTGAACCTCCATTGGATATGTTGGAGTTAGCATAAGCCATGCAAGAACAATTCCTCAAACACAACAATTCACAATCTTTAAGACTCATGTTCCTATCCACAAACGTCCTTGTGCTCTCCGGCAACTTCATATTAGCTAGATGCAAGAATTTATCCTCCATGCATTGCAAATCCGTCTTCCTCACACACCCACCTGATCCATCTCTCAGATTCCATGCCTGTGGATTACTAGGCTCGAACCCTCTCATGCATTTGCAAACAGGGGAAGCATTTGAATCGCATATACCATAAGAACCACACTCACGGTAGTTGTCGCACTGGTCTTTAGGCGCATACCAAAACTGGCTCCACACTCGATTCTCTGGAATCCAAGTTCTTCTCTGAAGAACGCCAGAAGGACTAACAATTAACCTTGAATAGAGGGACTTGCTTGATATGTGAAAAGAGTAATACACCTCATCTTGATTATTAATAAAATCGAAGCTGATATAGTCAACTGGCTGCATTTCTGGCACCCCACTAAATCTTTCTCCATTCCATGGTCCACTACGATACTTTCTCATATTCTTGTTCAATAAGAACACTTCTGGGAATCCATGGTAGTCTACCTTGAAAGCAAAATCACCTGTAGCAGGATCATTTATGCTCCTCCAAGAACTTATGTAGCGTTGAAATCCTGCGTTTAGATCCCATCCTAGCTTCATGTCTGGCAACAAAGTGTTGGTGGGATAATCGAAACTTTGCCACAGGTAACGATCACTTTCACTTTCTTCTCTTAAGACAAGGTTTCCTGTGTCCAGCAACTGAATTACTGGATTACTAGCTTTGTTGGTTTGGTTTGATGACCATATGACATTCTCGCCCAGGTCAAGAAGAACAATGCTTTGGTTGGAGATCTTGAATATTGCAGAGGAATTTGAAAGAGGATTGTCTCTGTTAGCAACCCAGACCACGGTCTGATCAGGAACGTCCTTGTACCATATACCCACGTACCATTTCCCAGAATTACCGGGAGTGAAGAACCCAAACTCAAAAATCTGACTTGAAGAGAGGATAGTTTGGCCATTGATGAGAGATTGAGAAGCAGATAATGTGTCCGCGGCGAAAGCAGAACAAGAGAAGAAAGAAAGGAAAGTGAAGACAAAAAAGATGGGGAAGCCTTTCATTCTTCACTACTTATTTGAGGATTCCTATGATGATGACGATGATGCTCTCGATCAGATTCAAGGTACTTGGGGCTCGGTATTTTTTGGGTTTCTTCTTGTTTTTGAAGCATCATTCGTTGTATGATAGGCATCAAGGAAAGTAGAGCTAGTTGACCCTTAAACAATGTTTTAGAGTCATGGTCATCTCTGTTTCACCTTTGAATGTGGCCTTCTCCGTGTCCTTTACCAAATAAAAACTGGTCTCCATAAAGGAGTGTGGATGGGAATGGGACAAATTAAAACTGCGATTAAAAATAATAAAATATGTGTTCTTGGATTTGTCCTTTGTTGTAAAGAAAAGGGGACAGGAAAATAGGAACCGAAGGTAGAGTTCCCCACAGTGATTAGCTTCATTTACATCACGCAATCCTACCTTACAGGTATTTCTAACATTCCATCAAGATAAATGGTTAGGTTTTCAAGCAATAAGGAGTCCAAACATTTTAAAACAGTAGTCTTCTAATCACACATATTGTGTGTCAAAATCAAAATTTTTAACGCCTTCTGCATCACTATTTTAAGTTAACTAAGGATGACAGGCATATAGTTAAACTAAAGAGTTAAAACATGATTAATTTCAAACTAAAAAAAATTAGGGATTAAATTTGGCATATTAGACAAAAGCTTTGAGTTATAGAATGTATTCACAATTACATAGATTTCGTGTCCATTACAGCTATTGATGGCTTATCATTCCTACTAATAATTATATGGTCATCAACCGAAATTAACAAATATTCTTGTAGTTAATTTTTAATGATCAATTTTAGCTATTAAATCTTTTAAAGTCAAGTTTTTTTTTGAAAGATGAATCGTAGTAAAAATAGTTCTTAAAAGGGCTATAACTCCTGTAAAAATAGCGGTACAACCAAGCTATTATAAGTAAGAAAAATGTTAAGGAAGCCATAAAAGTAGATCTACAACTCAATTAGTGTCCAAAAGTAGTTCACCTATCAAGTTAAAGCTAAAATGTAGGAAAATCTCCTTACAGAGTACTCAAGCCAACTCCACTTGTTGTGTCCTTCGAAGATATCCACTTTTGCATCATCTGAGTTGCTTTTGTCCTGAGTTCCTAAAGTTTGGGAGCTTATGTAGAGCTTATATTATGCCAATTATCACATCAAAACTAAGTGAATTTCTATTTCCAGCTTTAGATTTAATAAATCTACTTATCTAGTCTCTCAAAGCTAGCATATACTTGACTGTCCATAACGTGTTTTGTCCAGGTTTAGTCTTCCAATGCTTTAATTCTTGAGAAAGTATGAATTCAAGTACTTGACCCATAGGGATTCTTTATCTATTAGTAGCTTCCATAGCCTCTTGGCTAGCAAAACTTTGTTAACAATCTTGATTGATTTGACCCCTCCTCCTCCTCATTTTTGTTTACACATACTGACCATTAACTTTAGCACCTGTGGCCTTTTTAATCTTACTAGTTCAAAGGAAGTTCTCCATCAACTTTTTAATTGATTTGATCAATTCTATAGGTAGATAAAGGTGAGAAAGTCTAATAAACAAGCATATACTATTAAAAATAGCTTAGATTAGTTAAAGTCTTCCAGTATAATTCAAAATTTTGTTTCATCAATTTTTTAGCTCCTTTTGTAATTGGTCTATAAGAGGTCGAAAATCAGTGCATCTAAGCCTCTTTACGGTAATAGGTATGCCTAGAGACTTAGAAGGCATCTAGTATTTGCTCAACTAACATTAAGGCACCAAAGATATGAAGAAGTATTTGTTAATTGAGAGATTGAGTATATCATAAAGGAATTTAGGAAATTGGTTAAGGCCATAATTAATTCTTTCTTCACTCCACAAAGTAGAAGCAAGTCATATGCAAAAACAAGTTTAAAGATCTTAAGTTTCTTACATTTATAGTAGAACTTAGAACTTAAATAACCTTGTATGGTTCACATTATTTGCAATAATTTGAGTTAAAGCTTTTTATACATAAGAGAGAATAAGTAAGGTGATTAAGGGTCATCTTGTCTATGTCCTTGTACTCCCTTGAGGTACTTTACAGGTTCCTCAATAACTAATACACTGAATGAGGTAGTGGATATACGTTGTTTGATCTATGCTCTAAAAACAAATGGAAATTCCTAAACCTCCATAATACTTAGGAAAAAATTCCAACTAATTGAGTCAGAAGTTTTGCAGAAATCAATCTTCAAAGCATAACTTTGAAACCTTCTTTTTTTTTATGGTAGTTTTTGAATATCTCTTAAGTTATGAGGATGTTATCCCAAAAACTTCTCCATAGTATGAACGCTCCCCAGTTTAGGTTAATAATCTCACTTAAGATTAGTTTTAACTCTTGAAATTACAATATAGATATGATTTTACGAATACATTGTAACAAGAGATTGGCTTAAAATTAGTGAGGTTTGAGACATTAGGAATCTTAGAAATTAAGAAGATGTTAGCTATATTCATCTTTTGGAGGATGATGCTTTTGTTAAAGATTTTTAAGACAAAATCTCAATAATTGTTTCCCCTATGAGATTCCATTATTTTTAAAGAAGTTATTAAATCCATTAAGATTGGGTGCTTTATTAGCTCCAATTATGAATACATGTCTTAAATCTCCAATCTAGTGATTAGTGCAATGATCTTTGATTTCAAACCTTAAAAGAGTGGTTATAGGAAAATGGACTTCATTTCTTGTATTCAGGCATCAATATAATTATTAGAGTTTTTATTTCCTCCTTCGTGAGAGTTTCGTTTCTAGGGTTAGCATACATCTGCTCTTGGATATGAGATAAATGTTTGAGAGCTTCTTTTTTCGAAACTTCCAAATTGGAGAGTTTACTTTTTTTGAAGATTTTATCTCCATTTTAATGGACTAAAGCTTCTTCATACATATAAATTCTTAAAACATCTAACTCGAGTGTTAAGGTGACCTTTTGGATCTTTAGAAGGTGATTATTGAAATTAAATGCATCAAAATTTTTATTAAAGTTAGGAGCCAAGATCTCTATAAAGGAGTGATTGGGGTGAAGAGGGTATTGAAATATGCCTAATTATTTAAAGTGTATCATGTTTGTTCCTTACTAGGGTTCGCAGTGGTGGAGGAACTGAATCTGAAAAAAGAGGGATTCTAGTTGTAAGATATCTGGTAAAACTGTCTCTGGAATTAAGATCTCATTCAAAGAGAAGGATATCCAATATTTGGAGTTGATTTTTGTATATTATATGGATGACCCGATCTGCAAAGACCATGATTGGGAATTGTTTGATCGTCTTTCTTTGAGGAAGGGGCGAAACATAATCAATTTGAATTCGGGACAACTATTCGAAATGTTAGTGAAAGACTGGATTTGTTATTTCATGTTTGCTTTTCGTTAAAAAATCCTAATTGAAGTAGAGGGGTTTATCAAACAACAAGGAGTTGGGTCAACTACTCAATCAAATGATATTAGGCATGTTTCCCGTCTCTTCTCGAGAAAGAAGTAGGTTATTTCTTTGCAAAGTTGTGCTCAAATTCATATGTAGAAATTCTGCCAAGATCTTTTTGTTAGTTGGGGGAATAATCTATACGAATCGGATTTTTTGAGGAACATATCGAGAGATAATTTATATGATTCATAATAAAAAAGATACATATATCCTTGTATGTTATTTTATGATTCTCATCATGCTGATTTAACTAGCATGACATAAAAGAATACTCTCGATTATTCAACTTTGTATTATTGCCATTTTCGTTAAGTGTAGGACTCTTTTTATCCACCATATACAAACTATTTGCATAAACTTAGTTCTACTACTTTTACTCAACAATTTATTTCTTATCATGCATTGAATATTATAATAATCTTGAATCTAATTTTAGTATCAAATACTCATAAGCATAAACTATAAATACATATGACCTTTATCACATCACATATAGGTAAGAAAAAAATGTGATCATTTTCAGCTTATCATAATTATTATCATAATATAGCCAATTCTTTAATTAATGTCTATGTTTATGCTTTTAGTAGGCTAAATTGGATTTAAAGTTATTTACTAATATTCCTACATAAATATATTTTAAGCTAGCCAATGAAGGTACATGAAACTGATTAAAACAACTTCTGAATATTAGCAAAATTATTACTAAATTTTTCTTCAAAAAAATCCTTATATTTAAAATTTTTATATTTTATTAAATTTTACAATATTCGTTAGAATTATGAAACGTAACAATAAATGTATGAAACATTGTTACAAAATTAACTTTTTGTTAACCTTCTGATTAGCGGTGTGATATATCACTTGAGTAGAGGATCAAATGAGAAATAAGTTTTCAGTAAAAAGACAATTTTATTAATTTTATTAAAAATTTAGAAACTAAATTATTCATGTCCACAAAAATTAGGTCAAAAGTTTGACTTGAATAATAAATATGAAGAATTTTGAGGATCAGTTTATCAGAGCTTTCAAATATTGAAAGTTTTAGAAATTTCTAGAAAGCAATGTCTAAGATATTTTGCTTTAAGTTGTACATTTGAGAGCTGGGCCATTTTTTATGGAAAAATATTTAATATTGTCACCATTTTTTTGTTGGAAGTTTAAAATTTTCACAAAAGGAAAGCAATAACGATGAAGT
The DNA here is from genome assembly GCA_027575705.1 of Erythroxylum echinodendron. NCBI lineage: Eukaryota > Viridiplantae > Streptophyta > Magnoliopsida > Malpighiales > Erythroxylaceae > Erythroxylum > Erythroxylum echinodendron. The sequence goes on from JANZXR010000002.1 coordinate 32,388,074, forward strand.
ATGAATATTATTTGTGGAGATAGAGTTTGAAACTTTGGCGTGTGCTGGTTTTCAAATTTCAAGTCCAATTATTAGTATTGCTGGATTTAAAAAAAATAAAAAGCGATAGATCAAAAACTATCAACTTATAACATTTTCATGGTTTGGGCAAAGTATTAAAAAGAGAGAAACCTGGCAAGAGAATTGTAAATATACGAACTGTTTATAATGAGGGTGATATACTGTATATAATATAGGTAATATTGGGGCAAGTTGTTGAGATCTCCTTTATTATTGATCTATTATTGTTGATGGTTCATTTACTGTGTTTGTACATATATATTATGGAGTCTTTAGTGTGCGCCCTTTATTAGATGCAAGTTTGAACATTTAATTTATCCAAAATAATATTTGGAATGAAGCCCGACGAACCCCAACATGTCTATACTGTAGTGATTCGACGAGGAATTAACTTTTTGGTACCAAGTTTGGTGCAGGTAGGTAAGAGCTCAAAAGTTTTATTTCTCGGCGTCGTCTCTTGATGACCTCAGCTTGTGTTGTGTGCGCTGGTCAGAGAAAGGTAGGTAGCGTAATTAAGTATTGAACAAAGCAAATAACCCATCTCTCAACCGTTAATTAAAAAGGTCATTTGCTTGGATCAAGATGAAGTACACTCCAATAGAAAATGGATTGAATATTTTTTAAATTTTATTTAAAACTCATGGCTTATTTTGTAATTTTAAAAAATAATCCTAAATGTCATATATAAAATATTAACAAGTACCAATGGTAAATTATGCTAGTTGTAAACTTGGTACAAGCTACTGCTTTAACTTTCTTTAAAATTCTGTTTCTATACTTAATTCTCATATACTGCTTTTATAGTTTATGCGATACACGCGCGCGAGATTTTTGATTTATTTTTATTTACATGATTTTTAATCTTTCAGTAGGTAGAATTTTGATTACTGACTACGCTACTGAGCTTTAATTCAGTTTTCTAATTAACGCCCAAGTAGGCAACAAACACTCAACGGGTCCATAGGTCGATTCCCTAGTTTTAAATATTTGCTGACGTATCCATAACTTGAATTCTTGAGTGAAAACTGAGACTGAATACATCTGGACTTTGGGTAATTACGTTACCATAATTTGATCTGTAATTATGAATTGGATTCTCCAGTTGGAATCGGCTAATTGCTTTCGTTAATGGGTCATTTTCATAGTGACATAAACCTAATTGAAATTGGATCCCGCCAAGGCGTTTTTAAGTTTAACGTTCAATGGTAAAGACTATGATACCATTAAGTTTTTCTTTGCAAAGACAAAATGCATTTTCAAAAGTTCACAAAAATTGGTATTAAACGTTGAGTATATATAGAATAAGTACGATTTCTCGCCTTACCAACGACATAATTAACTTCTATCATTCAACCAAATACAGATTCACAATAGCTTTTTGACTTTTATCAATTTCGCAAATGATGATCCTGACGTCATCTTAGTTCTCTTTTGACCTCATACATGCACGTATAGACATGTACAATTTAACTTTTAATATTAAGCTTCCTTGTGCCTTTATATGAAGTATGAATATGATTTATTGGAAACTAAATTACTAAAACTTAACAAAAACTCTGGAATCAAAAGTAACCCACTGATCCTTCATGGAAAGGTCAAGTTCATTGGCTAAAGTATTTTGTTTCCAACTCAGGTAGTAATCATAACCATCTAACCAAAACATGGATATTAAAACATGGGGCGTTAGGCAGATTGGTTTAATAAGAAAAATTACACAAATTAGCCAATAAAATGATTTTAAATTATTAAATTAAATATAATATTAATGTTATAGTAATTCAGGGGACATATGTGATATATCCTATTTTTAAAATTAAAAAATAAAAAGGTCAACATTTGATTAGTCAAGCCAGATTTAACATAAGCAACAAGTTCTAACTATATATATATATATTTTAGTTATATCAACTCCAGATATTGGATACTTGATAACAAATGGTTAAAGGGATGTTCTCCAACCTCTCATTATCTCATCGTCTCCTTCTGGTCCTCCATCATGCTAACCTCCTTTTCTTTTTTTCCGCCTTTTCTCATCAACCTTTGTGTGACGTAACTCGCCTAGAACTCTTTATCCCCTCTCTACCTTGGAAAACATTCATCTATGTCTGCTAGTTTGCTTTAGTGAATACACTTCCTCTTTTAGGCTTTTGTTGATCACAATTTGCTTGTTGAAGGTCTTTTGGTAATCCTAACCATAACCTTTCTCCAGCCCAAAAGCTTTACTTTTTTCTTTAGTAACTGCTCTCCCACTTTACTTGTTGAATGGTCTTTCAATAACCTACGAAGTTTGAGAAATCAGGCAGGACCTGTTCTTATGCACAATGAAATAATTGCAAAAAAAATTTTGTTTGATTTTTTTAAAAATCAAGATCGTTAAAATTTTATAAAATGATTAACAATTAAATCATAACAAACCATAAATCTTAATTTGTACTGTATTTTAAAGCTTGATTATATTCTTATAATTTCTGTCGAATCGTTTTCTAAATTGCCTCATCTCAACTACCGTAGCCGTACAAGTATCCGACCTCTAATGATATCTACAGAACAAATTGAAAGAACTCTACAATTATTGTAGAGAGGGTTAAGCAAGGAGTATTAGCTTTATTAGAGCTTAAGCCTATTTATAATAGGTTTTTGGATATTTTAGTAATGTAATTGAAATTAAATTCTAATTTCAATTAAAGTTAATTATAATTACAGATAATTCTAATTAAATATCAGTTATGCTCAAATATGATCTAATATCTCATATTGATCCTTATTAATTAAATATCTCATATTTAATTATAAAGTTTCTCAAACTTTACAATCAAGTCTAACTCGATTAAAATATCTTTACTCTCTTCAACCCGTTCTTTATGTGTAATCTATTAGGTTCCCAAATATGTTGACAATGGATACATAACCCTAAATAATATTTAGTATTAGATATATTAAACTGCTTTAATTTGTCTTTAATTCTCAAATTAAACAACTTACATTAATAGATTAAGATTAGCGTCTAGCAATACATTATGACCACCCAAATATTTAGGAATATCAAAGTAGCCTTCATTAAATTTCCTGTGCATGATTTTTTTATATAATTCAGTCATTTCATCATACAATGTTTCTGTTAGACATAGAGTATGAAATCAATTTTTACTCTATTTTGAGTTCAATTATATTAGTTCTCTGTCATTAGTTATTGATTCAATTAATGATATTCGTAATATATTTACATAATGTCATTTCACCTTGGGCAAGGATTTCCCGAATCAATAGTAATAAAAAATAATGAAACATTCTCCATAAATACTTTATGGTGATAAATCCTATTTAGATTACTCAATTAACTCTATATGGTTTATATTAGATCTAATAACTACCGATTGAACTACCATAATTAGAATAGGTCATATGTAGTATCAAAATATAGTAATCCCTATCCAAGATAAATTTGGAGACTTCAAGTCAAAGGATCACTTATATAATTACCACGAAATGAATTTCTATAGACATACAAGTAATGTTATAAATGGATTTCTCATATGGGTTCAATTTATTGAAATTGTTCTCTAACAAAAACCTATACATTTATTTAAGTATCTCCATACTTTAGTCCATGAGATTAACTAATTGCTTCATAACAAAAAATAGAACATGTACTAATCGTTTAAGTATCCTATACAATATCACTATATGATGATCATGGTACTACTAGAACAGTGACTTAATAAGAGAATTCTATAAGATTCTCTATAATGAGCAGTTACTTAAATCATACAATTTTCATCTTAATTATCATCATAATTAAGAAAAATTGCCTAAATACATCCTTAGATCTTTGATGAAACCTTAGCTCCTTTGACATGTCTAATGGCTCTATTGTTCCACAGTACATTTCTATCTTGAACAATATAAGGAACTATATCAAGTTCACTAAAGAACTTATTGATTTAATTAATCATTTCTACTAAATGAAAAATGTATTATGGTAAAATTAGCAACCATTACTACATTGGAACCTTTTCAATCTTGAATGATATTGTTCTAAGTAAAATAGACCTGAATTAGGATTTAATTCTAGAGTTAATATCCATATGTCCATGAACTCAAATATCAACTCATATATAGAATAATAGATATCTTTAATAATTCACAAGTATCAGATATTTTAAATACTAAACATCTTTTGTACATTATCTATATACTTGGACTTAGAATATGTAAACAACTTCCAATATATTTCTATAGTTCTAATTCTCAAAATTAAGCTGTTACCATTGTATATCCAAAAAGAGTTGTGTTTGGACAATTATATTTCCAATAATTTAAAATTATAACTATTGTTCTCTATGAGCAATATGTCTCTACATACTCCTACTAAAGAGGACAACTATACTCCTATTCACCTTTTTGTAGATATAATCAATTTACAATCATCTCCAAAGTAAACTCTTTGAATTCATCATGAAAGTAAGTCTTTCAATGTCTCTTAGCCTTTCCACTATACATCAAATGTATCAAAAAAGACACTAGTTCCAATCGGATGTACTGTCATGAGATTTGAGCTTTTCAAATTTCATCTTACTTCTATTACTTATCTTGAGAACCATTCTCCTATAAGTATAAATTGAAATAAAAAATTTGTTCAATAGGTCTATAAGATTATATCCTACCTTTTAGATTATTCAAATTAGTTATAAACTTAATGGATAATATATGCTTTAACTAAGCATCACATACTTAAATTAATAACTTTAATTTATTCAAAGTCCTTGTGTTCCATATCTAATATGAAATCTTGCTAATTGATCTAATTAGAATTACTGAACGTAATTCATTGTATTAGGAATAGTTATAGAAAAAATAATGTTGCATCATGCAATATCTTATATTGTAATGTCCTCTTTACGTGAATCCAAACTCTTATGGATTTTATTACGGAATTATTTACTAGAGAATCTCATTCTCTATAGATAATCGAAAATTTAAAAACGAATCATAATAATTTCATTGAAGTGGTTCAACATTCTCAATGTTTAATTTTCACTTAGATTTAAACAATTCGAACTTTTCAAAATTTTAAATCATCATTTCATTTAATATATATGACTATATCACATAAAGTCATTATTAATATAATGAAATAAATATTATCCTTTTATGACATGTTATTTTTTCTAATACATCACATGTATAAATTTAACAATTCAATGGCATCGTCATCCTTTTACGAAAGGTTGATTTGGTTAGTCTTCAACTTAACAAGTTCCATAAGTTTCATATGATTCATAATAAAAAAGATACATATATCCTTGCATGTAACTTTATGATTCTCATCATGCTAATTTAACTAGCATGACATAAGAGAATACTCTGGATTATTCAACTTTGTATTATTCCCATTTTTGTTAAGTGTAGGATTTCTTTTATCCAACATATACAAACTATTTGCATAAACTTAATTCTACTACTTTTACTTAATAATTTATTTCTTATGATGCATTGAATATTATAAAAATCTTGAATCTAAATTCAGTATCAAATACTCATAAACATCAACTAGAAATACATATGACCTTTATAATATCACATATAGGTAAGAAAAAAATGTGATCATTTTCAACTTATCACAACTATTATCATAATATAGCCAAATCTTTAATTAATGTCCATGTTTATGCTTTTAGTAGGCTAAATTGAATGAAACAATTTTATCAAGGTGCTACACCTTTCAGCTCTACAAAATATAACCTTTTGCATCTTGTTATCATAATGTTGACATACATGTTACATACTACCATCAAAATTTATGAGACATTAGTCAACACAAAATATCATCACATTTTATCATTTTATGATTTTGATGTATCTTTAAAACTATTTCAGGGATTATAATAAAATTACATAATGGACATATAATTTATCCTATCAAGTTTTGAGAACTCTTCTCAAACATAACCTTTGTCTAAGAAATTTGGTTTGTTAACTTAGTATCATCTATACTAAATAAGATAAATTCCACACAAATATAAATGTAAGAAAAGAAATTAATTACATTCCATGACTACCAAATGAGATTAGAACTTTAATCTTGTATTTGGTTACTCCCACTATTTTACTCAAAATAAAAGGCCTCACTCCAATGTAGATTTAGCTGGGTAAAGATTTTCAAATGAGCTACTTTAACCTCTTATACATCAAATGACCATACCTTATTCAACCTTGTGTTTTGAGTAAGTGTGTATGCTCTTTAAAGAGAAAGAAATTTGAGAATACTAAAGCATAAAGAAATGGGAATCAATTCCTTCTTTCACTATACAATATCAAGCATAAGAGAAAGCATTTGACATTTTTAAGGAGCAAGGATAACTAGAAACTTATCCATAAGTTGGGAACTAAAGAACCAATCCACTTTACAAATTACAAGAGATAACTGTTAGTAACTAGAGGAGCATAAAGACGATTCAATGAAATAGTTCTATGAACCCAATATATCATTGGAATAAGGATTTGGTTTAGCTAAGAAAAAAGTTTATCATTCTCTAACAACCTACGCACTGGAAGCAAAGCATGGTATATTTATTTTGAATTTTGTTTAGAATATTAAGCTTGCTTATTGAGTTTGTTATTGAACTTGACATTCTTTTAGAGCTTGACTATGTTAATACAATTAAATTTAATTTCAAAGAAATTATTAAAGATGAAAATACAATATAAATAACAAATTCAATAAGAAGGTTAAATAATAAAGTAAATAGGGTAAGGGAAGAGAAAAAAAAACTAATTTATAATGGTTCAATAAACAAGTCTTGCCTACATCCACTTCCAAAACTCTTTTTGGAATTTCATTTTAACTCTTCTTTCAATGAGAAGAATAAACTTTGTCTAATCTTTTTTTGACAAATAGGATTTTTACATCTCCCTTTATAGTGAAAAGAACCTGAATGCCATTTGGAACAAACCTAAGTACAACATGAAACACACCAATAAAAACTTACAACTTAAAGTATCTCACTTTATCTTTTTGATAATATCGAAGAGTTTCACTCACTCATATATGAGATAATGAATGCTCAAACGCTTGATAAAAAAACTAGAAATATTACTCCCAAATGCTTCAAGATTTAAGAACTAAAGAGAATACATATACTTACAAGAATTTTAAACCCTTACTAGTTATTGGAGCTAAAAACTAGTTCTAGAATACTAGTTGACCATTAGGTAATATTGGTTAATCAATGTGTCCTTAATGGATAATATTCAATAGTGGTTGCATATTGGTTGACCATTATCAACCATTAAGTTAAATGTGTAATAAGGGTATTTGTTGGGTGTTCCCTAAAGACATAATTGACCACACTACTACATTGATATACTAATGTGTCAACAAATACCCCTATTACACATTTTACTTACACTGGTCAATAGTTAACCTATATTGGTTGACCAATCTTGAAAAAAATATGATCTTAACAACTTAATATGTCAAAATTAAATTTTTAATAAAATTATAATTGAAAAAACTTTCAATTTGTCTCCTAAAGAGTGGTTGAAAGATTAAGAGGCTTTTCTTGAAAAAAAAACCTTCAATACCTCTTAATGAATGAAAAGAACTATGCAATGAAGTAAGATGAAATATATATGCATGATAAGTCCTTAATTTTACTAAAGAAACAAATTGAGATTACAATTAACATTGCAAAATATATATTGACCCTGATGTTCCTTTATCTTCTTTTATTATTAATGTGATCTTTATTTCAAAGGTTGCATGCTTGAACTTTTCTTAGTTAACTTCATGACCCATCTTCTTAATTTATTACTACATTTTTTCTTACATTTCTTACCACTAACATAATAAACTCATTAGTAGTACTTGTACATTTTTATCATCTAAACATTTGTTAGACCTCATTAGTTTAATGGTAATTAAGATAATAGCCAAGGCAATAGAAAATAAAGAAATTTATTAAGTAGAGAAATCAATCATAAAATAATTCTCTAATAAGTACTTCCCTTATTATAAACTTTGATTTAATGATTTAACTAATTAAAAATGGATATATTATTTGAACCATTATAAATTTCCTAAATACTAAAATTTCATTCTCTCAAACAACAACCCTCTACTCTCTAATAAGTTAATTGGTTCTCTATTAAGCTAGCACCCCCTTTAAATGTACTAAGATTTATAAAATCTTATAGAAGGTTTTGCTTTAACATGAAGAGATCATATAAGTCTACTATTACCATATTTAATCTATTCTACCTATGTTATGGTCCACTCACAAGTAGGCTCTCTCGAGATATTACAACTGAAATTAGGTTATGTTTAATCCTTAGTGTAATTAACTCATGTATTAAGACTAATCACGAGGAGGAATTCTCAGTTAAATATTCATTGCTTCCTTATTAGATTAATACTCTATTCACCATTATATTACTATAAAGCAATAAGTGCACATATATAGAGTTATGGATGACAATATTGTGATAAAGGAAACTTTATTTGAACATCAGAAGAGCAAAACAATACACGTATTCTAAAATCTAGTAGCAAATTTGAATTTGTAATGGTTAATTTTGGGATATATGCTCACTCATATTTTTAGCATCTGTTGAATATTTTTTTAGAGACTCTTAAAATTTTTAACAATTTAATAATCTTTAATATTAAAAAATTGTAGAAATTAATATTATGATAGAAGTTTATATCCTAGTATACCTTAAATATGAAAAAGTTGTGAATGCATAATACACCATCCAAACAAAGAAAATTCGCAATAAGATATGTTTAAGGGTCAACTAGCTTATAAACTAGCTTATATCACATGCTATAAATAAGGTCATCCATCTCCTTTCTTTGCATTTAAGTCTCCAATGGATCCTTTTTGATTATTTCTTTTATAGCATAAGAAATTTTAGTATTAATCAAATTTAACTAAAAATAAGTATCAACTTTATCAAAGGGATGCTTCATGGCTGTAGATATCTTTAAACATACTTCCTCAACCTTTATCCTTAGGATTAATTTTCCATCAAGCACATCTATTGTGGCTTTAAAAGTAATATAGAAATGTTGTCTAATGATCAAAGGGAACCTCTTCATCATCCACCACATAACAATCATGAAATCAATAAGAAAGATGAACTTGTTAACCTTAACCAAATCTTTGATAATGCCCCAATGATTCTTAACCAACCTATCCACTAATTGAATGATCATCATATTTGGTTTAGGCTTACTAATGAATGATTGATAAACTATATTTTTATGCCCATATTTAGTGTGTTTTGCTTATTTTTTGAGTTTTATGTTGTTTTTGATACTTAACTTATTTGTAATGTGTTTTTAAGTCTCAATTTCCTTAATGGGTCAAAGGATTAGTTTAATTTAGGATAGTAAATGGAAGAATAGGAGATTTTTGGTAGACACATGCCAATATGATGAACTTTCAAGGGGATTACACAAGAGAAAAGAGGGATGTATATATATGTATATATCCCTGTTTTCTCTAGTGTATATATGTATATATCCCTCTTTTCTCTAGTGTAATCCCCTTGAAACTTCATCATATGGGCATCTCTCTCTCTCTCTCTCTCTCTCTCTCTCTCTCTCTCTCTCTTTATATATATATATATATATATATATATGTATGTATGTATGTATGTATGTATGTATGTATGTATGTATGTATGTATGT
>JANZXR010000002.1:32406136-32417100 GCA_027575705.1 Erythroxylum echinodendron
AAATCCTCATTGTTACAAAATCTAGCTTAAAATACAAAATTATGCAACTTGAAGCGATGCTTTGACCCTCTTTCACTAGATCTTATGTTTTTCACCTAAAGATGGGATGGATAAAGGGGGTGAGATTAAAGCTCATGGGTAATAAGTTTATAATCGAGAAATAAGCAAAAACCCTTTTTTTTAACTCATTTTTATTGAACCTTTTCATAACCATAGTAATTCCGCATTTCAAAATCATAAAAACACTTATTTCATGAAATTCTCAATTTGTCAAACAATTCTCAATAGTAAAAATCATGTATGCATCCATCTTGTAAAACATATCATGAGCACATAAGCACATCAGAATGGTTCGGATGGATCCAAAACAGAACGTACTATACAATTTTCAAAAGGGTCTTGTGCAGCCGTGAACTTAGGAGAGTCTATAAAGGAGCTCCATGCCACTAGCAGGTAGGCGGGAAAAGCCTTTACTTGGTCAACGTGCACGTGACAGAACTTAGCGGACCACCAAAAATGCACGTAACACATAATTCATGACTTGTAAACTTATTGCCCAAAATGGCAATTCTTGAAAACTTGCTTTTTATAGACATGAAGTATTTCTAAAACATGATTTCATAAACTTGCATCTTTTCAAAAAGAATCATTTTCAAAATATTTTCATAAATCATCAACACAATTCATGTAGCAAACATATAACAATTTCACAATCTAACCAAGAGCAAATAAATGCAACATCTATGATGTAATTGAAACCATTAAGCTTCCTTGATTCAAAGAAAAATAATGAGTGGCTTATTTACTCTATTATAAAAATGTATCCACCTTGAATTCCTTGCTTAAGAAATTGGCTTAAGAATGTCTTTTCTCTTGCTCCTCTTGCCTTCTTTGATTTCCCTTAGCAATGATCAAAAACTCCATTCAATAAGAATTCCAATTTAGAACCCAAAAAAACATATTCACTAAAACCCATGCATTTCCTAAGCTTTTTGAACGCAAAACCCTTTCAAAAATTCAAACTTTCGGGTCAATTTTCCACTATCATTTTGATCAAGTAAATGATGAAATTTAATCACATTTCACCTAGAAACATGTTCCTTATTGTCTTAAGTTTCTAATGACACCATAATCATTCAATTTGGTTCACTACTCTAAAATTTATACCCCCAAACATTTTCAGGCTATTCTTATACTAAAACCACATTCTTGGTTCAACTTCCATTCAAAATTTCAAATCCTTATAGACTGAATTAGAACTCCATTTCATCATACATTTTGTAGCTCTATGTCTTTAGTTTACAAAAAATCAAAATTCACTCTATTTGGATAACTACAGAAAAAGTTATTTCCAAAATACCAAAATATGTTCTATGTTGGAAAGTGCACCACGGCAAAAACCAAGTTCGCCGCAGCAAAATTGTCCAGAAACCAACTCTTAGAACATGTTTCGTGTCGCCGGGGCGAAACCTAGAAGTTTACAGCAGCAAAAATGTCTGGAAACTCATTCCGAGAACGTGTTTTGGGACATTTTCTATCTTCTTACTTCCCACCTTTCACATATAATCCATCTTATCACTAACCATCTCTTCTACTTCATTTTCAACCCAATTCCAATGCAATATCATTCACAAACCAATTCGTAAGCTATACTTGTTCATCGATCAAAAAGATCAAAACATTTTCATATACCATTCATCAACAACTTCCTACACATATTCAACTTCATTTTCACCTCTAATTATCACTAAATATGCTTCATCTGACAATTAAGAAAGTTCATGCTTATACTTGTTGAAGCTTCAAAATCTTCAAAATCTTCAAGATCTTCACAAACCCTAACTTTTCTCTACTCTTCCTCCCCTTCCTCGACACTCTCTTCTTTCTCTCTTCACTTTATAACTATTCTTCTTCTAATTGATACTCTTAATGGATGTGAAAGGTCCACTTTTCCCTTCATTTAAGCCTTATAGCCTTTTAAACTTAAGTGTCTTGCCAATTTTGCCCTTATACAATCTTACAACATTAATACTTTAATCCCATCAATTTACCCATGTCATAAAATCCTACTAACCTTGTCATAACAAATTAACTCCAAAAATTAATCTATCAACACCTCATAATTCATTTAAATCATGCTTAATAAATAAAAAAAATTGGGGCCAACATGGACTTTGTGATATAATTCTTTATTTAGTGCATTTTGATTTTTTATTTATTGGATTTATTTTATGTTTTGATTATAACTTGAATTAATAATTTTTTGGATATTAGTTCATGTATGATTTCATGTGCTTGAGATTGAGAAATTCGTTGTATGAATAAATCTAACAAAATTAAAAGGAGTTGCATGCAAACTTAATGATATGTTGACATAAATCTTCCATGTTAGGATCAAACCTTATGGTAAAATTCATAAATCGATTAAAGTAATCATACGGTTTTAACTAGAAAGCTATTTTAGTTAACAAACCTTATGTTAGGTGTTGATAATCTTGAGAAAGATAATAACATAAAATAGGAATTTTCGCTTGTCAATAATCTTTAATTAAGTTACATGATAAAGGTTTAGTCACTTAAGAAACTTTATTATTTTTATTTTTATTATTATTATTATTATTATTAAACATTTGTATACAAATGCAAGTTCCTGTGCCCATATAACTATCTATCTATATATATTTGGAAAAGGTTGGACCAAGGCCACATCCCTGTCCGCATTTCAGAGCTATCTAAAATTTTCAGCTACCATTCTGGAACTGTTAGTGTGAACCAAGGAAAGTACATTGTTCATTAGTAATTTATTCCAACTAGCCGTTGAACTATCTCACTTATGTTAGATAGAAGACTAGAACTTATGGTGAACCATTTTCCTACTTCTAGTAGCTTATCAATCCTACAGAGAAATTTTCATTTTTTCACTTAACAGTGTTTCGCAGAAACTGCCGCAATCTTTACAATTTTGATTATGACTAATTTGCTGGAGTTTGCACTTTCAGAGATAGTACGTGCCTGGTATTTTACTTGGATGTTTCTCCAGTGGTTGGAACAACTTTTGAGATTAACATAAAATTACAATTCAATGAAATTGTCTCGCTGAATGAAGTATTCTGTTTCTTGCTCATCTGTGAACTGTCACCATTTTTCAACTTCTTAATTCCTGTTGGCACAATCATATCTTTAATTAGCTTGAGCTCGATTGACTCTGTTGCATTAATTGTTACTGCTCCAATTTCCGTCTAAGCCAAGTTAATGAAATCTGCTCCAGAATGATGCGGGTAACAATAGAAAAGGGTGATATTACCGTGTCAGAGAAAAGGTTTGAGTGCAAGCAAAAATGATTAATGTAAGTGCAAGGTTGTGGCATGTGCGATTTCAGAAGTGATCATCTACCAACTACCATAGTAACAGTCAAATCATTTGAGGATACAATTTCTTGACAGTCCAGATAAGTTTCTGCGTCTATGGAAGTTCTCATGGAAGTAAAAGTGGGCTGTCTTGGCGATGGAAGGATCGAATTGCTTTCGATCATTAACAATACATGTGCCATGGTTGGTCTGTGAACTGCAGAATCTTGGACGCATAACATGGCTATTTGTATGCATCTCAGCACTTTGTTTTCTTGACATGAATTTCTAATGGCAGGATCAATCAGTTCCATTACTTTTCCTTCACTCCAAAATTGCGAGGCCTGAAATTACTCAACATCTAATTATGATATGAAGAAAGTTAGATATGTTCACGTGTATCATTTTATGCTTGGAAATAACTTACGTAAGCAATAAGGGATACATGATCAGTAGCACGAAAACTGGCGTTCCTGCGGCCACTGACAATCTCTAGTACTAGTACGCCAAAACTGAAGACATCTGATTTCACAGAAAACAGGCCTTCCATTGCATATTCGGGTGACATATAGCCACTGCATTTAAAGTAGGGGGCAAATGACAGCAAGATTAATAAAATTGTTCAGAAAGAAAATAACCGCAGATGATCTCACAAGTTGTTACTTACTATGTGCCAACAACTCGATTAGTGTTGGCTTCGTTTTGATTTCCTCCGAAGATTCTGGCCATGCCAAAGTCTGAAATCTTAGGGTTCATATCCTCATCCAACAAAATATTGCTAGCCTTGAGGTCCCGGTGAATAATTCTAAGCCTCGAGTCTCGATGGAGATAAAGGAGTCCTCTAGCAATCCCTTCAATAATGGTAAATCGCATAAACCAATCCAGCTGTCCTTGCTTTGAATGATCTTCCATTCGGTTAGATGGAAACAGTCAATAAGTTATACAAGAACGATTTGATTCTCAAAGAAAATATGAAACACTAGACGGAGAAAAGAACTCACCAAAAAGAAAGCAATCCAAGCTCTTGTTGGCCATGTATTCATATAGTAGTATTTTCTCCTCCCCCTCAATGCAACAGCCTAATAATCTAACCAGATTTCTGTGTTGCAATTTGGCAATCAATATAACTTCATTCTTGAACTCCTCTAAACCTTGCCCAGAGACTTTCGAAAGCCTCTTAACTGCAATTTCCTCCGCTCCTGGAAGCTTTCCCTGTCAATGAAAGTAAATGGTTACATTTAGGAATTGAAAACATGAGATTCACTTGTACATCTCTATTTGAGCCTTACATACTAACTCACCCTATAGACATGACCAAATCCACCCTGTCCAAGCTTGTTTTCATCTGAAAAATTGTTCGTGGCCGCTGCTACTTGGCTGAAACTGAACAACGTTAACTCTGCACCATTCATTTGGTTTCCCTCCATAATAAGGTCAGCAGGTCCTGAAAAATCCGTTGAATATTCTTTACTCTTGCTCAAATCAGAAATTGGTATCTCATTCTTCCTCATCCATGAAGCAGTGGTAGCTGCAGGTAAAACTTAAAAATGAAACCGAAAGGCAGCAAGTAAATTCCAAGAGTCAAAAAAAAAAAAAAAATTCCAAAACTAAGCTTTCACCTGTGCGGGACAGAATCAGAAATAGAGATCATACCTTTAAGTTTTGTGTTATACCTCCAGAATAGCCACAGGGATAAGGCTAGGAAGGTCGTTCCAGCCAAAACAATGACCACTATAACAGCAGGAGATAATTTCCTTCCATCTGTGGGAACACAAAGCAGGAACTCAACATACAAAAACTATCATTAAGGAAACTCTTAAAAGATTTCATATCCTTTATTCAAGGTAGTCAACTATTATAATAGAGAGTTCTATTAGAAAACTAAGTAAAACCCTGGGTGGTCTAGCTAACTTTTGAATGTGAAGCTGTTATCTGTTTCCATCTGTACCTTTCAAGAGGAATATCAATCGGATGGAAAAGATACAACTTGTTAGATTGTCCGGACGAATGCTAAGCTAATCTCTCCATCTCCTATTGGACAGATTGGATTCAAGAGCCAGCTTTAAAAAACTTGCAGACAGACTTGTTAATTAGGAAGTAACTAATTATAAGCTAATCTGTTGAATTTCTGCATTATCTCTAGGTATCCAAAACTGATGCTTAACAGTTGAGCCTGGGTCATCTGCAATTGTAAAACCGTCAGGCATATGCAAGTACAGAACATGGGACCCGGAGTCTTGGATTAGATTAAGAATTGGAAACCTGTCTACTTCTTCAAGAATTACGAGATAAAATACAATAGAAAGCACGTTAATCTTACCAAATTCGGAATCTGCAAGACGCAGATACATTGTGAACCCAACCTTGTCAAAATGCTGAATATCAATCAAATCCTCAGTCCACACCATGCATCCAATCCCACTGATTAAAGCAAATGCATTGCAGGAACATTTTTGTAAGCATGTTTCCTGACAGGTCTCTAAAGTCCTGGCTGCTGTGACATTTGTGAAATCGGGCAACTTCATACACCTTAAGGCCTTAAACGCATCTTCTCCACCGCTTAGCACTGTTGCATTGGAATTCCTCTGACATTGCAACAAAGACCTTCTTTTACACCCACCTGACCAATTTCCATTTCGCCATTGATCTGGAAATGTCGGCTCAAACCCTTCCATGCAACTGCATTTGGGAGACTTTGATGCACTGCAGACTCCAAAATTTCCGCAATAATTGTATAATTCACACTCATCAGCAGGTTGCTTCTGCAAGACATCCCACTCCTTCGCATCCTCATTCCACTTTAGCTGCTCTTCAATTCCGTCCCAAGTTACTCGGAACCTCAGTAAATCTGAAGAACTTGAAGGAACGTATGTCAAATAAAGATTTCCACTAATAGTAGTAAACTTGAATCCATATTGGTAATTAGTTGAAGCAGACATATTAGGCACGCCAGTGAAAATTTGTGCATTCCAGTGACCACTCCTCCATCTTCTTTTTGAATTCTCCCATATCACTATTTGTGGTGCTCCACGAGGATCAACTCCCATGGTGAAGTTTCCTGGTGAAGGATCGGTTGCAGACTTCCACGAACTAAAGAAATGGTTCTCTCCCATTGCTTGACTCACCAGAACTCTCATGTTAGGCAAATATGTATCTGTTGGGTGGCTGAAACTTTCCCAATAGGACTTATTTGTGTCAGCAGCACTTGACAGAATAAGATTACCGGTTGTTTCAAGAATCGCAATTGTGCTGTTGGACAGCTCCGAAGCATTGCTTGACCAAACCGAATTGCCATTTCCATCTCTGAGGAACAAGTTTCCATCTTCAGCAATTCTCAAGGTCCCATTCCTGTCAGAAATTGGTTTATCTCTGTTTGCAACCCAGATGACTGCCAGATCTTGAATATTGTGATACCAAATACCAAGATATCTTGAATCAGATTTTTCCGGGCTAAAAAATCCCAGTTCATATCTATTATCAACCGATATCAAAGTTTCACCGTCTTTAACCGATTGGCCCGTCGTAATCGAGTTAAGTGCATGACAAAACAGAACTAGAGAAAACAAGTAACAAATGAAAGAAAAAAGAAAAACGCTTTTCATTACAGCCCAGTTTGTACAATCTCTATGAAACACAAAAACTGTAGCCGGGCAGAGATCTAGAGAAACATGAAATCAAGAAGAGAATCGAACAAGGAAGAAGGTTGACAAACGTTGTGTACGATATTTCAAAGAAGGGAGGGCTACGGTTGCTGGTTTTTCGTTGAAGTTGACTGAACTCGCAGCCTAACAAGTTGGACTTACGAAAAGTAGTTTTGACATGTAGTATTACAGGTATCAAACCACAACGTAACTTGAGAAGATGAAGCGTTTACAAGTATTGACACACTAAAAGCATGAGAAGAAAAGTGGTTAATTGGTAGGCCGCGGTCACGAGCATTCAACACCACATGGCATTGACATATCTTGAGATCGATTCATATGATATAAATATGGATATGAGATTAACAAAAAGAAATGGCAAAATAAAAAGACCCATTTTCTTTAAATAGTTTAACATAAATTTAGGGGTAGGCAACGCCTGGCGGCTACTGCAAACACGCTTAGTTTAAGACTTGAGGACCCCATCGTGTGCATACAAGTACAAACTTTCAGAAGCATCTTAAGAGGTGGTAGTAAGAGAAAAGTACGAGGTAACCATAATTGAATCTGAAAACAAAACAAAACAAAAGATAAAGAAAAACAAATACAAGCACGTGAAACATTTTGTCCATTCATCATTTTAAGTTATTTTATTATACATAGACATCATTGCTGCAATTTTTACCCACAAGTACCTAAACATGCCGATCACACCTGAAAACGCGTTACCCGTTGTGAATCTCCGAGTACAAGTACTATTCATTAGGTTTGCTGGATCATGTGTGCTTTCCATCATTCCGGAAATATTATTACCTTATCTCACTATTAAAACTAAAATTTAAGTAAATGATATGAACTAAATTTTTTAAAATTTGATTGGGTAGTTAAACAAATTGTGGTTATCTATACCCTCCATTTATTATTTCTTCATTTTTTTTAATTATTATTACAGTGGTTGAGAAGACTAAGTATTTACTACCCATTTCACAATTTAAATTTAACCTAAATCTCTTATTCACCATCTTTGTGTTCTATCTCTAATTGCCTCAACTCAAATATGTCTTAATTCTCTCAATCTATTGAGTCTTAGACGCATATACAAAAGGTTGAAGGTGTATTTAGGCTTAGTAAAATTATGTCGACTCGTCTCACTTCGGAGTGATCGAGCTTTAGATTGAGCTCAGGTTTTCTTTCGTCAAAATTTTGAGTTTTAGGTTTTGGTTGTCTAATTCAAACTAATCCAAAACCTAATATTTTTAATTAAGACGACGTTGTTTTATATAAAATAATTTCACTTTTAGTTTAAAAAACATATATATTTAACCAGACCCGATCGAGCTTTGGGACCACCCAAGCTTAATTAGGCTCTGGCTTAAGCCTGAATCCTCAGGCTTGATCATACTTCGGGTCAAGTTTAGGCCCAAACACATTTAATTAAGTTTGACTTTCTCCATATAGATAATTGATTTTTTTTTATCTTTCCAAAAGGGGTTGAGCAATTTCGTGACACTAGATTCAATAGGAGTGTGACTTTTATAAATGTGACAGACTTTTTAAATTTCTTTTGTGTGAATATTTCTTTTGTTTGAGATTGATTATCTCTTTTGTTATTTACATTTCATTTGCTTGGTATTGAATATATCTTTTATTCTTGATATTGAATTATGCTTTATGCATGAATTAAAAGGTGGCTAATCATTATCTTGATATAAATAGTTGCTTACATATTTATTATGATTAGTGCTCTGTAATTTCACAAATATTTTGTTATCATTAGAAAGAGGAGATTTTTTTATTCGAATTAAAAATATGTATTCAAAAAGAAGGTTAAGCCTTACAAATGGGTAAAGAGAGGCATAAGTGTTACAAAACTCATACATGCATTTACCACTCGATAAAGAAACTAATTGGAAATGGCAAATTAACATGGTTTTGGTTTGCTAACTAGAGTTATTTGAGCCCTTTAAACAACAGGAATAAGCTTAGACATTAGACATATGATTACCAGGATTCTTTTTCAAACAGGAGTAGCTCAATCTTACATAATGGAACCTGAAATTTCAATTTTCGAGGGGCTGATAGCTTTGATAATTTGTTACCTAGCAATCCGCCTATAGGAGAGGAAGATAAGATAATCTAGTTACACACGAACTCCAAGGAAATTTCCAACAGTTCCTGCTATACATCCCAATGTCCTTTGATATGAGCTAATATGGAAAAAATCTTTATCCCCCCAAAGCAGCTTTCAAAAGTTGGCTGGCAATGAAAGATGGGCTCAAAACAAAAACTAGATGATATGGCATTACAAACAACTTGGATGCCATATGCAATTTATGTCGAAGGGATAGTAAAACTCAAAATGTTTTATTTTTCCAATGTAGGGTTTCACAAGATATTTAGGATAGGGTCTACATTATATTACAAGTTCATTATCCTCTGGATGAATGGGTTAACATGTAACATCTCATTTCCATACTAAGGATTAGAACCCTAAAATTCGGTACATATAAGATCAAAGAGAGATTAAGAAAAATGCATTTCATACTCATGCATAATGTTAGCATATACGAATGTGAATTTGAATATTTGCAAACATTAGAATGACTGTACCTGCATTCATTGACATATTTTGGGTATAATTGATCTATAAATGTGATCATAATTAGAATTGTGAATTATATGTATTAAAAATTGATTTGGTGTATTAAAATATTGATTTAGAAATTTTGGTAAATTTTGAGAATTTTTTGGAATTAATGGTATTTTTGGACTAGGAAAAATGCTAAGTGGCAGAACAATTGATGAAAAGAAGTAGAATTAAGAGTCACATGGTAGTGGAAATTTTTATAAATAACTTTGGGATTTAACGAAATATGTCATTGAAATTTGGGATAAAATTAGAGTAAAAATTGGAATCAAATGGATTAGCTTATTAAAAATCAAGAAGAGCCCTTAAGAGAGTGATATGTGGCACTTGCCACATCACTTGTTTAAATCACGAATTTATGAAGTGGAAGAGCTTAAAACTCAGAATGTGATAAGAGCCTATGGCTTAGTTGTTCATATACCAGATATCTACTAAGAGATATGGGACATTATTCGATATAGCTCAGTATTCACTAAGGGATATCAGCTAGAAAAAAAAAAAGAAGCACTCGGTCACCACAAAGTAACAAATGAAATTGAATCATGTGCATTGCATTTACAATTGATATGTATATTTTGTATGAATGAAATGTTCAGTATAATTGTCCCGAAAGTGATATGTGATGTTTTATGCAAAAATGCAAAGATGTGAATTATATGTCTATATGTTTAATGTGTTGCATGAATTGGGTAAACCATCGATGATGGTTACCCTACTAAGTTCACAAAACTCACTCCAATTTGCAACATATTTTTCAGGCTCAGAGGAGACACCCAGTTACACTAACTAAGGCCTAACCACTGTATTCAGATAAAAGATAGAGGTCGGGATCAGTTGGCATCTGTATTTGTATTTCATTATTTTGTATTAAAAATGTGTATTACTGTACAATGTGTAAGTGAATGATGTTGTAATGACATTATGACTGAAAATGTTTCAAATTTGAAAAGGACCCAAATGAATATTGAAATTCTGCAATGTGTATATTGGTTGTAACAATTGTGATTGAAAGTGCTATAAAAAATGGGCCATTAATGATTATTGGTTTTCCGAAAATGCGTGTGATATTTGAAAAAAATAGCAATGAGTTCTGTTTGATTGGTCTAGCGCACTGCTTTCACTGAGTGTGTGTCTGAGTGTCCTCAGGATATTCAGATATGTGCTCGATGGATCATCAATATGATAAACAAGCTGAGGATAGATGGAGTGGCTCTTAAGACTTCATTTTTTTGTGGGGCAATTTATACATTCAAAATGCAATTTATACAATTTAGAATAAATGAAATTGCTCGATGGATCATCAATATGATGAACAAGCTGAGGATAGAT
>JANZXR010000002.1:32435653-32494894 GCA_027575705.1 Erythroxylum echinodendron
AACGTATTGCAAGCTCCATACCGGTAACAAGTTCGCGGCGAGTTGCTCGTCGCTCGAGGTGGAGACAAAACAAAGGAGCCGCAGAAACTTTCTTACTAAAAAATGTGACTAGGTGGCTCCATCCCTTAATGAAACATGTCCTTTGGCATGTCTTAAATTTGTCATCTATTTAATTAGCCCATATGTCACTTACTAATTGCTCCACTTGTCACACATTAATTGATCTATTTTTCACTCCGTAATTAGTCCATTTGTCAATAAATTCTATTTGTCTCTTATTTCTATATTTTTCTTAGTCCAAAATACTCCAAAATTTTGATAAATTTCCAAAAAATCTGAAATGTCTCCAAAAATGCAAAATTAATTCTAATACACATCAATTTAATTTTCAAGACAATTAATCCATAATTCACACTTTAATCACATTAAAATCACTTATACCCAGAAAATGTCAATAAATGCATGTACAATTATGTTCATGAGAGATAACATTATTTACGTGCATGTGTATGCCATCTAATGCATGAAATGCACTTCTACATTCTCAATAAACTCTCATATATAGGATCCTAGGGTTCTAACCCTAATCATGGGATAGTGGGATGTTACAATTCTCCCCTACTCAAGAAATTTCTTCCCCAAAATTCTTACCTGATTCATGAAACAGGTAGGGATATTGCTTTCTCATGTGCTCTTCTGTTTCCCAAGTTACTTCCCCACTCAAGTGATTTTCCATGGGAAATTCAATAATGGAATTTCTCGAGTCCTCAACTGTTTTGTCTGATATCCCATTATCTTGACTATCTCCTCAACATAACTCAAATTACTAGCAATTTCAATCTCTTGAGCTGGTAATACATGCATTGGATCAGATCTATACCTCCTAAGCATGCTCACATGAAAAATATTGTGTATCTAAGACATTTCACTCGGTAAGCCTAATCTGTACGCCAATGGTCCTACCCTTTTTATAATCTCATAAGGACCAATGTACCTAGGGCTTAACTTGCCCTTCTTGCCAAGTCTCAATACTCCTTGCCAAGGCAATACTCTCAGAAATACTTGATCTCCCATACTGTATTCCATATCCTTTCTGTGCTGATCAACATAACTCTTCTGTCTATCTTGTGCTACTTTTATTTGGCTTCAGATAAAATTTATCTTATCCACAATATCTTGCATCAATTATGGGCCTTCTATCATTCTCAAACCTTCCTCATCACAATATAGAGGTGATCGACATTTTCTACCATATAGTGCCTCATAAGGTGCCATTCTAATACTGCTATGGTAGTAGTTGTTGTAAGCAAATTCAATCAAAGCTATGTACTAATCCCAAGCTCTTTGAAGCTCCAATACACATGTTCTAAACATTTCCTCAACAGTCTTAATTGTCCTCTCACTCTGCCCATTTGTTTGAGGATGAAATGTAGTACTGAAGTTCAACCTTGTATCTAAAGTTGTCTGTAAGCTATCTCAAAATCTCAAGGTAAATTTAAGATCCCTGTCTGACACAATAGACACTGGAACCCCATGTAATCTCACCACTTCATTCATATATCTTTGAGCTAATTGATCTAATGAGTTATTATCTCTCACTTGCAAAAAATGAGTCGACTTGGTCAATCTATCAACAATGATCCAAATGGCATCATGCTACCTCGGAGTCCTGGGTAGGCCCATAATAAAATCCATCGTGATTATCTCCCATTTCCACTCTGGAATAGGTAATGATTGTAGCTTACCAACTGCAACTTGATGATTTACTTTGATCTATTGGCAAGTCAAACACTTAGCCACATATTCAGCCGCTTGCTTTTTCATCCCTGGCCACCAAAAATGTTATTTCAATGTGTTATACATCTTGATAATACTAGGATGCATAGCATAAGCTGCTACATGCGCTTCCTCTAGAATTTCCTTTCTCAATTCATCCACATTAGGCACACACAACCTTTGTTTTAACCACAATGTTTCATCTCTCAATTTAAATTCAGAATCTGTTTTTATCTTAATCTTCTCAATCAGTTTCACCATTTCAGGATCTTTACTCTGAGCTCTTCTAATTCTATCAAGCAACATCGGTCTCAACTTTAGTGTGGCTATCATTGCTTCATCTTGCCTTAATTTTAATTTAACATTCAATTCTCTTAATTGTTATAAACCAATCGAAGAAAACTTACAAGTAAATCGATTTTCTATGGACATCCAAAAGAGCAAACTAAAACGTACACAACATATATTTTTATCACATAAATAATTACAGCATTGATAATTTAATATAATTGCCAACCCATGCCACATATAGGAACCGAATTATGAATAATAAAATCGGCTTTGATACCAATTGTTGGATCGAAAACAAAAACATGCTTAGTTTGGCTAAATGGTATATTTCAAAAATATTTTCCGAAATTACAATATAGCGGAAGCGTAAACACCAAATCAACATACTTTAATCCATATATGATAGGGTATAAGGAAAATAAATAAATAAAATAAGAACAAGATTGAAATTTTTACCGACTCCTTGCTACAACTTTAACTCCTTTCTACTGTGTCCTCAACCAATCTGATCTACCACTTATTCTTCACAGAAAACTTAGTTATCAAAATCCTTTTGTGGGAAAGGAGGAGAAAAACTGGATAGCAAACTATTTGCTATATTTGGCTAGCTTAGAGAACAAAACGGAGGGCTTTTCTTTAGCAATATGGCCGAATGTTTTGGAGAACTTGGAGGGCCAAAATTCACGCACAATACTCTTTGGAAAAAGCCAAAATTAACTGTCTTTATTCAAGTCCAGCACTTAGACGATTGTATGGAGAGAATGGAGAGCCTAAAAGCCATATACGTTCATTTTGTATGGCCATATACATTCATTTAGCATTAAAGCTAAATGAATTGTCTCTTTCCAAAGTCCAGCACTTGGACGTTTGGAAGAAAGTGAAGATGGCTACTAAACACGTTAATGGACAACTCACTTTCACTTAAAAACAACCATTAAACCTTTTAATGAGAGTAGCATAATCGGTTCGCAAAGATGAGTCGAGAGACCAACGCACCATGCATTTGATTAAAGCTAATTGCAGTGAGACCTTCCAAAGCCAACACTTGGATGTAATCATTCATTAAAATGTTTTTATGAATGTCAAAAGAGGGTTGCACATTTTCTTCTTTAAAAAAACACTGTTAAACTCATTTTAATGATTGATGAAGAGCATGACCGAATGGAGCATTGCTTTATTCTTTAATATTGTTTCAATTTAATTAATCTAATTAATTAAACCAAAATCTAGCCTAATATTAAATGTTCCTTTGGGCTTATAATTAACAATTAATTATAGGATTAAGACCCAATTTAATTCACTTTTAATTAACTTGTTCTTGTCATATTAGCCCGAATCCAATTCATCCATTTCTCTCTAAACTGTCTCATTTTATTTCCAATAACTTCCATTTATTTTTCTTACTTTCCTTGATAACCTTCCCAGAAGCCAAGCGGGAAATCTAATTGGACTTAAATAATTCAAGCTCCAATAAGCCTATAATTAATTTAATCTCATTAGAATCAATTCTGACTTATTAACCAAATGTCATTCCACTAAAGACAATTAGCTGAACTCTTGAATTACTTAAAATTATGAGAAACTGTGTTTAAAAAAATATTAATTTGATGTCCAATCGCAAACTCTATTATGAACGATAATATAGCCATCCACACAATAAAGGGTAAAATTACTGTTTTATCCTTATGTTGGTTTTTCCTTCTAGATCTCCCGTTTTACTCTACATGGTGATTAACACCCAAGATTTAATCTTGGTGTTAAGACTTGATGGGTAGCTAGTCCATCAAACTACTGACACCAGTTTAATTACCAACCTCCGCAAAACATCTAGAAGTGATGATATCACTATAAACTCTTTATTTGAGTAAATGTTCCCTCATGCATGTTTCAATTAATAATTCCAACATGTAGACACTGGATTGATACTCAGTAAAAATCCATTCCGATCATATCAAGAATTATAACGAAACACACATGAGTTTATCACTCATCAAAATTGTGGTCCGTAATAAACGAATGCTCAGGTGTATGTTTTAAGATTAAAGTAACGACCTACTTTATTCTTTAAAAACATATGCGATTCTATATTCATTTAATAGTGCCATTACCGACAGTCAACTACTATCATGATTTAAAACTCATCATTCTCTTAAAGTAAACTTCTTTACTTACACATAGGTAAATTACAACATTACAGTTTAAACTATAATCAAGCGACAAACTTGATTATTCGACTGTGAATCAATTCATTTAGATTCTAATAATATGCATGTTACCTATACATCTTCATGTTTATGTATATTACTTACAAAAGGACCTTTGGTACCTTATGACTAGTTATATTATGCTTATAAAAAAAACAAACAAAGTCTTTTGTTTTATTAATAATAACTATTTTCATTACAATGCTGTAACTTGAAGAAAATTAAGTTATATGTAAATACACTTGCTTTCTAAGGTACTATATTTACATAACCCTAACAATTCCATCAAGAAACAATAAAAAGAATGACCAGCCACCCTCTCAATCATTTGGCCCACAAAAGGTAAAGAGAAATGGTCTTTTTTGGTGGCCAAATTGAGCTTCCGATAATAAATACACACTCTCCATCTTGTGATGGTCCTAGTAGAAATCTTTTCACCATGTTCATTCTCTATCACTATCAAGCCACCCTTCTTAGGCACACACTGCACTGGACTCACCCACTCACTATCTGAAATGAGATAAATAATCCCTGCATCCAAAAGCTTCACTACCTTCTTCTTCAGAACCTCCTACATGTTTGGATTTAACCTTCTCTGTCTTTCCCTCACAGTTTTACATCTTTCTTTTAGGTTAATCCTATGCATCACTGCATTGGGGCTAATCCCCCTAATGTCATAAATTTGCCACCCTATGGCTCTCATCCTCTTCTTAATGGTCTCCACCAGTTTCTTTTTTTCCTTATAATCTAAATGGAAGGAGACAATGATGGGTAGGGTATAGTTCTTACCTAAAAAGATGTATCTCAACTAGAAAGGTAAGGGTTTAAGCTCTAAAGTAGGGGGCTTAACAATCGAAGGTGGTGTGGGTGTATCTGTTCTCTCCAGCTTCTCTAGATCAACTTCCTCACATAGTTTCTCTTCTTTCACACTCTCATCCCTGTGCACTTCAATAACTTCATCAACTTCTTCTTCAACCTCCTTCATACACTCACCCACAACATCACTTTTCATACTTGTAGTACCAACCATCAACTTTTTTAAAGATTTTAACATATTAAATTCAACCTACTCATCACTAATTCTTAACATAAGTTTTCCTTTATGCACATCAACTAATGCCCTACCAGTATTCATAAAGGGTCTACCCAAAATTAATAGACAATTTCTATCAGCTTCAAAATCTAACACAACAAAATCAACAGGAATAATAAATTTGTCCACTTTTACTAACACATCTTCTACGACTCCAAATAGCCTTTTGATGGATTGATCCGAAAGTTGAATTAGCATGGATGTTGGCTTGACCTCTTCCAGTCCCAATTTCCTAAAAACCGATAAACACATCAAGTTAATACTTGCACCTAAATCACATAAGCATTTGGAAAATTCAAAGTCACCAACATCATATAGAATAATAAAACTCCCTAGATCTTGTAATTTTGAAGGCATTTGGCTTGATATGATCGAACTACAATTATCCCTCAAAGTGACCGTCTGATTGTCTTCCCAAGTGCATTTATGTGTAAGTATGCCCTTAAAAAACTTCACATACTTGGGCATATACTCCAAGGCTTCTACTATTGGCAAGTTAATCTGTAGCTTCTTCAATTTCTCTAAAAACTTGGAGAACTGATTGTCCACCTGATGTTTTCTCACCCTTTGTGGATACAGAAGTTTAGGCTTATAGGATAGTGGTGGTATATAAGGCCTCTCTTCTTCTTTCTCTTTATCTATCTCTTTGCATTTCCCTTTTTCTTGGCTATCCTTTGGCATATTTAGTTCCTCCACCTACTTGCCTCAAAGTGTAATAACCTTGAGTTATTCCCTTGGGTTAGCCTTAGTATTTCTTGGTAGGCTACCTGCACTTGTAGAAGACAAAGCATTAGCAAGTTGGCCTATAAGTTGTGGATGGATGAGGCATGTTTTTCATAATCTGATCAAACTTTGCCTCCGTCCTCTTTTGAATTTCCTCCTAGGTTGAAAACATCCTCATTTGGTTCTCTTCTTGACTTGTCAATTTGGACCCCAAGACATCCATTAGCTTGTCCATTCTGCTCTCCATAGATCCAAATCGGTCTTGTTGAAATCTAGGAGGTCCTTGTGGTCTTGCTTGGCCAACTATATTGTTAGTACTCTAAGAGAAATTTAGGTAGTTTTTCCACCCCGAATTATAAGTGTTAGAGTAAGGATTGTTACCTCTTTGTGGTTGGCCCAAGTAATTTACCTATTCTGTACCACTGACTCCTAACAAGAAACATTCAAATGTGCAATGGCTGTTTTTCCCACATACTCTAAATTTTCTTTTTAGTCTAAAATATACTTTTAATTATAATTAAAGTCTAATTATAATTATAATTTCAATTTAATATTAATAAAATCAAATATCTCATATCTTATTCTTGAAATTTCTTAAACTTTACAATTAAGTCTGATTTAATTTAAATTAACTTTCTTCTTTTAAGTTGCTCTTTACATGTGACTTATTATGTTTCTAATATGTTAATAATGATTATAAATTTTAATTTTACTTGATAATTATAATTAAATAAATAAAGCTTTTTAAATTTATTTTGAATTTATAATTGAATAATTTATGATTATAAATCAATAATGATGTCTAACAACATATTATGATCATTCAAATATTATGAATGTCAAAGTTATTTGACTTAATCTATCTATGTATTATTACAATATATAATTTAATCATTTTGTTATCTAATGTTCTAACTAGACATAAAATATGAAATTTAATGTCTATTCTATATAAATCTAGTCATGTTCATTCTTATTAATTAGTAATCAATTTATAATTGATATTTGAAAACTTTTTAAAATTTAGCCAAAGATTCCTTTAATAACTTGTAATAAAGAATAGTGAAATATTCTCCTTAATTATTTTAAGTTAAAGAATCATTTATTGATTTACTCAACTGTACCTACATAATTTATATTATGTCCAAGTACTATAGATTGAGTTACTTTAAATATAATAAATATTAATTAAGATCAAAACATAGAAATTTATATATTAGATACCTTGATAATCTTAAGTCTAGTGATCAATTATATAATTATCATATTGGGTAATTTAAAAATACATAAGTAATGTTTCATTCGGGATTCTCATACCGGGTCAATTTAATGAATTTATTCTATACTAAGCAACTACATATTTATTTAAGTATCTTCGTACTTTAAATTATAAAATTAACTATTTCTTTCATAAAAAAGAAGCACAATGTGTGCTAATATTTTTGCTCTATTAATGTCTAATTTTAATAGAGCAATGACTATAAATAATTTAGAGATAATACGTAAATTATAATATAAATATCATAATTTTACTCGTAAAATATATTTACTTAATAAATTTTATTTTGTATATTAATTAAATATACATAAAATAAACTTTATTTGATACAAAATATACATCCACATGAAAACGCCAAACCAAATTTGAAGTGGTCGAAAAGGACGGGTTGTGCTCATAATTGGACTTGCAAAGTAACATCTTAACATGGGCTAATCCTTCTATTGTATATCCCACGTTCTCAATATCTTTGTATGAAACTTGGACTTGTTTTAACTTCGTCCATTTATTTTATCCCTTGTAATTATAGCCGCTCGACAGGCAAAAGAAATGTATTTCTTTTGTCAACTAGGCATAAAGTTTAGCTTTATGCAGGTGGGGCAGTTGAGAGCTGTGTCCTGTCTGGGCGTTTTTGGTAAACAACGCTTACCTAAACAAAACACGATGAACCACCACCAGAGTCCATTCACAGGGGAAAATGGACGGCTGGCTGAGGAAAGCGTAATCGAATATTAAATATCAGAATGATTTTAAGGGAATCACTTTTTGAGTCTAATCCCACAAATTGTTCTTATCCTTATGATTAGTTAATACTTTCAAAAATAGTAATCCACCTTAGATTCACAGGCATGAAATCTGGGGATGCTTTTTATTCTAAATCATCGGAGGAATGTTACGAAGAACGTGTTAAAAAGAGAACAGATATGTTAACATTACCTAATATTAGTTCCGCTGTACAGAGAAGACCGTTGATTTGGAAGGTCAGACAATCCAACTACTATTAGTGCTGCTTTCGGATAAATTTAAAAGCAAAATACCAAAATAATGATCCGACGTGGCAACAGCTGTACCGTCTAATGAAAGATAACGCAACACAAAAAGAGAAGAGACATCCTCACTGGGTCCCACCACTGATTGTATTGATTACCCGCCAACTAGAAACTTGTAAAATAATTGCGGGGGGCATTGAAGAAGGAAACGAAATAACAAAGCCAAGATGATGAGGCTGGGTTTGGTCAGATGTTGATGGTAGCTGGGTTTACTCTTGCTGGTTGTGAGATGGGAGATTTGGAGAAAGGAGTGATGATAGATGGTACTAGAAGGAATGGGGCTAAAGAAGAAGAAGAAGAAGAAGAAGAAGAAGAGGATGAAGGTAGGTTGATGACAGTGTTAGATTTCGACCTGTTGTGTTCGACGGTGGCGTTGCAGAACCAAGGTAAATGGACCAAGCTTCAGACCCATGATCATGATGAGGATGATTATAATTGCCATTTTGGAGGTGGTGATGGCGGTGGTGGTGCTTTTAGGATGTGGGAAGGTGAGCTGCTCGATTGCTGCGAGAACCGCCGCATCGCTATTGAATCCTTTTGGTATCCTCCGCATCTCTGCTTTACATTTCGCTTGTTTTATTACCTCAAAAGTTTTCATCTTTTTTAATTGTATATTTTTTATGATAATAATAGGTGGAAATTTATTATGGGTTATATCTTCCTTGTATACCTTTTCTTTTTGAAGTACCTTTCTTTGGTTTTGTTGTTGCTCATAATAGTTTTCGAGAGAAAATTTTGAAAATTTTCGAGTGAACATACATTTATGGTGCAGCTGTCCGTGCTTCAGATTCGGGAAGAACATGAGACGAGCGGGTTTTGGTCCTTGTTTTCTTCATGTAAGTTGTGTCTGAAATGCATATGATATAGTAAAAAGAAATGGTTCTCTTATAAATTTCTGGTACCATTTTGCAGGGAATTGCATACTACGTCATTGCTCTTGTTGCCCTTCTCAGCTTCGTTACCTTCGTTGTTACCAAGGGGCACTGCTTTCTGTATTTGTCACTCTGCTTTACAATTTCAATAGGACTGTATTTGGGTTTCTTCCGCACGCTTATGAGGAAGAAGTTTAACATCATAGTAAGCATCTCTCTCTCTCTCCCTCTCTGTGATTAATTCCTTGATGATCCTTAGTTAGATGCTTAGCATTCCAGTGTTGGTATAGAATGTAATAACTATGTAGGTAAAGGACGAATACTCGTTAACCCTTAATAGTTTAATATTCATACCTTTTATTATTTTTTTAATTTAATAACTTAAGACATTTTAATGCTATAAAAAATAATTGACAGAATAACTAATAAAGTAAGTGTTTGTTAATTTAATAAAATATAAAAAAGATCTTTTGAAAATATCAATTTTATTGGAAATGTTTTTAGAAATTAAACAAATCAAATCAAGAGTTTGTATCTTTATCTCAAAATGTATCTATCCGATGATTTCATTCATTCATATTGAACCAAAGGGATCTCTGCTCTGTTCTTTCTGTTTAGTTACCTTGTCTAATATTTGAGAAGATCCTAAGAATTTTCACAAATTTCTCGAGTCTGAAACACTTACCCCACGAATTTCATCTAATGTGCAAAAGGATTGATAAGAGGGGGTGTTTTTTAAATTTTAAAGCCATATTGCTTTTAGTGTGCGGATAATTTTAGTTTTTAGAAAAGTAATCTATATTTTCTTATTTTATATATGTTGTGCTGGAAACTCCGTGTCATGTAGAGTAACCCTCTTATTATCATCTTGTTTGCACTTTATCTGTCTATTTCCTGAAATTGCGACCATTTTCAGGGTAGTGATAGTTTCTTGGACGATTGTATCTACCATCTTGTCTGCCCCTGCTGTACATTAAGCCAGGTTGTTTTCCTTCCATCCAAAACATCCGAATCCGATCATAGAAAACTGAATTCTTAGAACTAACTAGGGATATTCAATTAACACATAGGAGTCAAGAACATTGGAGATGAACAATGTCCAAGATGGCACCTGGCATGGGCGGGGAGACACAATATGCATAGGGGGCTACAGTGTAGGAAGTAAAGCAGGCTTTGAGCTATCCTCTTCCCCCTTGGTGTCAACCAAGTCACCTGATAACTGCAGTATGCAGAAGAATGCGGATGCACTAAACCAACTCACCTGTTGAACATGTCTTAATTATTCCAGCTCAATACATTTTCTTCATCTAGACGGGGATGACTTGCAGGTCATCCATCACGGTTCTCGTAAGAATTGCCTTTAACCATCAATGTGAAAGCAAAGAGCTTTCGCTACTTCAAATGTGCTTCAACCTAAATCTGGGAATTAATGCCACTTGTGCTTAGTAACTGATGTAACAAGATGGCTTAGGGTCAGGTGAAGAGGATGAAATGAACTTGCCAAGAGTCTGGATTCACCTCGCTAGATTGTCATATTTACTTTTTGCAGCTCTCCAGTCAGAAGGATTAATTGTTGTTCTTGCACTCTCTTTGGAATCTTTCTTAGGTGTTATATTTGCTAACTTGTGGGTAAATTGTGGAATTATGATTTTATACTGAAGGGAAAGCGAATTGATTGTCATAATTTGTACTTTTGGTGAAAGTCACGTTTTACTGAATATGTGTATTGAGTTCATGACAGAGTCATCAAATAAAGAAATGTTTATATATTAATGGATGCGTCTTGCATTCTTGTTACAAGTATAGTGACATGCCGATGACCATCAAGCACGATTGTGGTAGGATATTTTTCTTAGGTGCTAAATCAAAACAATATTTTTAGTATAATATTGAATCGAAGAGGCAATTTGACTTTAGATTGGTCCGAATGGGGCCTTCACTTCAGTCAATGTAAATGATTGGTTTAGACTTAAGACGTGGTCTAAAAATTGGGTTGCAGCATTTTAACCTTGTTTTACTTAATTTAGTATACACATTTGTGTAAATTTGATGTAAATATGTCAATAAGATTTAATAGAATGGGATTGATACTGGTCAATTGAAACAGAAAATCTGATCTAAAAATGGTTTATAATCAGTTAGTCAATTGACGATCCCGAACCTCACCGATCACTGCTATGATTGTAGAGTCACCATGTTCTTGCTTTACAATTGACCGTATAAAAGCATTTGACCCGCAACTTTCTCTCTTTTCCTCTACTTTAAATGACCAAACATACCTTTTTTTTTTTTTTTTCAGGAAAACTTACCAACAATCTTCCTTCCCTCCGTTCATTTCATTTTGTATAATCCTGCTATTAATTTGTTTTTAGCATATAAGGATTAGCTTAATCACCCGAACCTTGATCATGACTTGGGTTTTTGTTGCTTATTTTGCTGGATTATAATAATCAACTAACTCGAACAAATTACAAGGCTATCAACAGGTGATAATTTATTTTTGTTGCTCTTAAAATCCTTCTAAAGTACATCTCTCCCATTCATGTAACCTTCTAAATACGCATTTTAATATCGTCAAGGCATTAAATACGCAATTTAATGTCTTGATGATGACTCTCCAGACGAACAAGCAATAGCTTTTTTTTTTTTTAGGTAGTAAACTAACTAACCAGAACAACTCTCACTTTTTCAATGCTACATCCTAGATCCTTCCATGATAAAAGGATAATTTCTTTAAATAATTTGTCAGGTTCTTACTTGGTTCCATAAAATTATGGGGGCGAACAATTCGCAACTATTTAATTGGCTTCTATCTTTTGCACTCAAGATAGCACTGTTGATTGTTACATATTGGACGATAGTAGTCGTTTAGTTCCACATCTATTTTTGTTGTTGTAGTTTTAGTTTTAATTTTTTGTTTTAGTTTCTATTTTTCTTTTAAATAAAAACAAAATTATGTTTGCTTGTTACTATCAATATAGTTATATTTTTATTATTAATGATAATTATATATTAGATAAAACTTAAAATAAATTATTTTTAATTAATTAAATTTATTTTAATCTCTTATATAATATTTGTTAATAAATTATCAATAAAATTATCCTTTATTAAAATATATAATTTAAAAATTCAATTTTATTTAAAAATTAATATTTGAATTATTGAATCAAATTTTATTTAAATTTATATAATTTGAGGATATTTTAAATTTAATTATATTTATTAATAATTTTATTTTATTTCATTTTATTATAAAGTTTCTCAAACTTTACAATCAAGTCCAAGTTGAATAAAATATCTTTTTTCTCTTGAACTCATTCTTTGTCTATGATTTATTAGGTTCTTAAATATATTGGCAATAAATATAAATTATAACCCTAAATAATATTTAAAATTAGATAAATTATATTCCTTTAATTGTCTTTAATTAGCTAATTAAACTATTTATATTCATAGATCAAGATTGACATAGAATCTTCTGATTAAACGTAGAGTATAAAATTCTACTCTATTTTGAGCCTAATCATATTAACTCTCGATCATATGCTATTAATTTCAATTGATAATAATTGTAAACTGCTTATAAAATGTCATTACATCATGGTCAAGGATTTCGCAAATCTATACTAATTGAGAAAAACAAAACATTATTTCTAATTACTTTAGGGTGGTGAATCTTATATTAATCACTTAATTACCTCTACATAGTTCGTGCTACATCTAATGACTACTAACTGAACTATCTTTAACTAGAACAGGTCATAAGTAATTTCAAAACATAGTAATCCCTATATAAAATAACTTTGGAGCTCTCAAACCAAAAGGTCACTTATACAATCATCACAATGATAATTTCTATAGACATACAAGTGATGTTCCAAATAGATTTCTCATATAGGGTTAGTTAATTGAACTTTTTCTCTAACAAATACCCACAAATTTATTTTAAGTATCTCCATACTTTAGCTTTTGAGATCGACTACTTTCTTCATAAAAAAAAGCATAACATGTGCTAGTCTTTTTACATTTTATTAATGTTCAATCTCAATAGAAAAATGACTAGAAACAATTAAAATATAATACATAAATGCAATATGAATTTCATAACTATAATTTCATAATAAAATTTTTCAAAAAATGAATGAAATTATATTAACTCTAGTCAAAGCTAGTTCAATATTACACTAAGAATCTTTTTACTGCTTAGCTATCAGCTTACAACAGGATTGGATCTACAAAAATAATCATATCAATTGTATGTGAAAAACAGATCAGTTACTAAAACTTGATTATAACTTCATCATGATTTCATTTATAACGTATATTTATCCTATGAAATTTATCATAAACATCTGAGCATTTATAAGATAAAGAATGCTTTTGATTATTTTGTTACTAAACTACAATCAATCGATTAGTTGTAGGGCATAAACTAATAATCTCCCACTTGCACTAAACCAATCGTTTAAGTATCTTATACCATATCACCATATAACAATCATGCTACCACAGGGACATTGACTTTGAGAGAATGCTATAAGATTTTTTATAGTGAGTAACTGCTTAAATCTTACAACTTTCATCTTAATTATCATCATAATTAAGAAAATACCTAAATACATACTTAGATCTTTGATGAAACCTTAGCTCCTTTTGTATATCCAATGACTTTAATGCTCCACAATACATTAACATTTTGAACAATGAAAAGAACTATATCAAGTTTATTACAGAACTTATTGATTTAATTAATCATTTCCACTATATGAAAAATGTGTTATGGCTTAATTAGCAACCATTGCTATGTTGGAACCTTTCCAATCTTAAAATGATATTGTTCTAAGTAAAATAAACCTTAATCAAGATTTATTTCTAAAGTTAATATCCATATAACCTTGAAATCAAATATTTACTCATCCATAGAATAATAGATATCTTTAATACTTCACAAGTATCGAGTATTTCAAACATTAAACACATTTAGTACATTATCTATATACTTGGACTTAGAATAGGTAAACAACTTCCAATCTATCTCTATAGATCTAATTCTCATAATTAAGTTGTTACCTTTTCATATCCAACAAGAGTTGTTCTTGGATAATTATATATTCAACAATTGAAAATCAAATTTGTTGTTCTCTATGAGCAATATTTGTCTCTACATACTCTCATTGAAGAGGACAACTATACTTCCACTAACCGTCTTATAAGCATGATAAATTCACAACCATCTCCAAAATAAGCTATTTGAATTCATCACGAAAGTGAATTTTTCGTTGTTTCATATCCTTTCAACCATACATCAAATGTATCAACAATGACAATAGTTTCAATTGAATATTTTGTCATAAGATTTGAACCTTTCGAATTTTAGCTTACTATCACAACTTATCTTGAGAACCATTCTCTATAAGTATAAATTGGAAAAAATTTTGTTCAATAGGTCTGTGAGATTATGTCCAACCTTTTGGATATCTCATAATTATTATCCATTTTAGTTATAAACTTAGTGGATAGTTTATGCTTCAACTAAACACTTCCTTAAATCATTAACTTTAACTCTTTCAAAGTGTCAATATTCCATAGCTAATATGAAATCTTATTAATTGGTTTAATTAAAATTATTAAAGGTAAGTCATTTTCCTAGGAAAAACTATAAAAGAAATAATTTTGCATCATACAATAACTCATATTGTATTTTCCTCCTTCCATAAATCTATACTCTAATGGAATATTATTGTGAAGGTATTCACTAGAGAATCTCATTCCCTACTAATAACCAAAAATTTAAAACTCATCAAAACCTAATAAATCGATCTCATCAAAGTGCTTTAGCATTCTCAATGCTTAATTTCTACTAAGATTTAAATAATTTGAACTTTTCAAAATTTTAAATCAATATTTCATTTAAAACAAATGACTATATCATATAAATTCATTAGTAATCGAACGAAATATAAGTATCATCTTTTTATGAATTGTTATTCCATCTAATAAATCACATGTATAAATTTGACAATTCAATACCATCACCATTCTTTAACCAAAGATTGATTTGATTTTTCTTCAACTTAACAAATTTCACAAATTAGGATACATATATCCTTGTATTTATCTTTATGATTCTCATCATGTTGATTTAACTAACATGGCATGAAAGGATGGTCACAATTATCTAATTTTGTATTCTTGTCACTTATGTTAAGCATAATTCTCCTTTGACCTAACACATACAAACTATTTGCATAAACTTGGATTAACTACTTTTGCTCAATAATCTATTTTGTATCATGACTTAAACATTATAGTAATGTTGAATCTAAATTCAGCATCAAACACTTATAAACACAAATAAGAAATATATATGAGCTCTATCATATTTTGCATACGCAAGAAAATCCATGTAATTATTTCTTTTAATGATAACTATTATCATTTTATAGTAAAGCCTTTAATTGAAGTATATATTTATACTTTTAAGAGGCTAAATTGAGTAAAACAATCTCATTAAGGTAGTATACCTTTCAGCTCTACTTCATGCAACCTATTGCATCTTACTATCATGGCGTTGACATACATCTTACATGATGCCTTCAAAGTTTATGAGACTTCAGTCAACTTAAAATGTTATCACATTTTGTCATCATGGCGTTGACATACATCTTACATAATGCCTTCAAAGTTTATAAGACTTCAGTCAACTTAAAATGTTATCACATTTTACATATCTCTGAAACTTTAACATAAAATCCTCAACAGGGATTAATAACAACATTGCATAATGGATATACAAATTTTCTATCAAACTCTGAGAACTATTCTCAAACTTAATCTATGTTCAAGAAATTAAGTTCATTAACTTAGTATCAACTATAATAAACAAGGTAAATTCTACTTAGAATAAATATAAATGTAAAAAAAACAAAAATTGGTTATATTCTATGACTATCAAATAAGATTAGGATTTTAATCTCGTATTTAGTTATTCCCACTATTTTATTCAAATTAATAGCCCTCACTACTATTAGGAAAGATTACTCTAATCTTTCTAGTATGCTAAGATCTCATTCAAATTTAGTTGATTTTGAGTTTGCTCAATAAATCAATTAAACTTAAATTAGGTAAATAACAACTTTATCAATTACATCTCACATGACTTTTAGATCTATTAGGTGATAAACTCTTACCAAAACATATCTTATATTTTATTCCTAATTCTGCCTCTAAATTCAGGTGGTCATGAGTTTGTTCATCCAAATAACACTAATTTAGTTAAGTAGGACCTACTGCTTAAGAAGAAATGTATTTAGGTTAAAATCAACTTGAGTTTGCTCAATAAGCCTAATACTAAATGGAACTTTTTTTCTTATAACAATGGAAGACAACAATCACATTTTCAATGTACACTTAATATTTTAATGAGGGATTTTATTTTGTTCATCTAATTAAAAAAATTACATGTAATAATATTACACATATAAACATGCAATTTAACATACATCTAATATATATATATATATCAAATATATAAATAAAGTATGCAACTTATGCACTCATAATCAAATTATGTGCATAAGACATTAAGCTTCATTTGATTCTAATTATTGATCTTTATAATCTAAATTAATATTTCCAACTCCTTAGAAAATTTAAATTGTATTAAACTTATTGATTCCTAAATAAAATAAATTGTTATTCCAAATAGAAATTTAATTTGATTTGAAAATAAAATTTCAAATTCAACTGGACACTATTTCCAATTATCTTGACTCCTAGAAAAAAATTAAAAAATTACATATCTTACTTATTATAATTTAAAAAAAAAACTCCTTTGTCAAAATTTAACAAGCAAGACACTATAATCCAATTAGAAAATTATTTCTAGTCTCATTGGAAATTACTTTTCTTTAATTAGAAAACTTTTTTTCCAATATTAAAAGGAAACTATTTTCAAAATTAAACAAAACACTTTTAATTTAATTAAAAAATCCTTTATATTGTTTATTTAGAGATTAATTTCTTCATTTATTAGAAAATGTTTCTATAATAAGTTACAAAAATATTTATCAAAATATTAAAGAAAGTTCTTTTCTTAATTAAAATAAATGGAATCACTTTGCAAAATTTAATCAAGAAAAACACATTTTTTAATAGATCAAGAAACTTATTACTTATAAATAAAGAAATAGCTTCTAAGTAAAAAAGAATAATAATTTTCTAAATAAATTAATACATTTAATTTATGTCAATCAAACTGAAATAAATAAAGTATTTAATTTTTTTAATTATTTAAGAAGTCTACTTAACAAATTTGAATCTAATTGGAACATAATTAATTTTAATTTTAGAATTTAATTAGGAATCAATATAATTATTGGTC
This sequence comes from Erythroxylum echinodendron, assembly GCA_027575705.1. NCBI lineage: Eukaryota > Viridiplantae > Streptophyta > Magnoliopsida > Malpighiales > Erythroxylaceae > Erythroxylum > Erythroxylum echinodendron. Next base: position 32,453,327 of record JANZXR010000002.1, read on the forward strand.
TTAATCAAATTAATAAAAATAATTATCTTAATTTTGGAATTTATTTTAAATTTAATACTCCTTTTGATTATCATTTATTCTAGAAATTGATTACACCTAATTCAATCACCAAACAAGCCCAAAATCTAGATGTGGAATACGTTGTTCCAATATTCAATCACTCCATATTCAAGACCTAGAATACCCCTATCCTTGATGGCAAACACTGGTTGTTCAAATACTATAATTACCTTAACTCCATGTGCAAGAAACCCTTTCTTTTGCATGAAAAATCCTAATTTGATAAAGATGAAAGCCTAATTACCATTAGACTAAGCTGCCACTGCCTTCTTCTAGTCTTTGACGACCACAAGCTTCCATATCCAACCACTGTCACACAGCCACTACAAGAAAAGTAGGAATTAGCAATGGAATATTACCAATAGAACACATCCATCGCAAATTAGCAATAGAAATTGACTTTCTGTCGGTAAAGTTGACGGATTTATCAATTGCCAAAGCATTCGTCGGTAAACATGGAGGGAAAATATCCCCACAAGTTTTTCTAACGTATTATAGCGACGGAACATGAAGGTCTGCGGCAAAATTAGGTGGCAACAGCTGGCCGGAAAAATAAGCAACTTGAATACCGATGAGACCATATTTCTATCTATAAGTGCCAAAATATTCATAAAATAAAACGACGTCATTTGGCTTTAATCCAATTGACATCATTTTATCATCATCGTTTACAAACCCAAAGACACCCCCTTCTCCCTCTCCTCTGCTATTTTTCTCTCTTCCCTCTCCTCGTTGTCAGTTATCTGATTTGTGTGCTTCCACCATCGATTTTTGCTTCTTTTTTGGTCCATTTTTGCATCATTTTCAGGTAACGTCTCTACTGAGTTTATTTTGTCTCCAAAAGATGAAGGTCTTAGATGCTTATATGTATACTGTCAGTGGTGGATGTATGGGTTTTGTTATAATTGTTGGTTTATACATTTTTTAGTTGAATTGATGGCTTATTTGTTGTTTAAATGTGCTGTTTTTGGTAAATAATGAAAAAATGTAGTTGTTTTGTTATTAATTAGAGATAATTCAAGTTGCCTATAAGTTGTTTGATGAAATGTCTTTTAGAATAAACATTTCCTTTTATATTGTTCCATAAAATATATCATGAATTTGAAATAATTATGATAATGCACAACCCTATATTATCATATATACACCTGAAAACATGGGTCGTGTTTGTAGCCATATTTGGCAATCATCTATGGTTTGGTAAGATGTATAATTTAATCATACATTGTCTTATTCCCATCTTTCCCATGTATCATCAATTGATTGTGTTTTGGCCCTTTGCATTGCATGTCGTAAATTGAACAGTTTTGTTGGCTCACCTTGTACCAATCTATACGTATCAAGATCTTTGTATTTTCACACCTATGCATGTGAAGCATATGCATTTACTTTGGTGATCCAAAAGGATTGATCTTTCATAATGGTGAATATGAGGTCACCCATTTCGTTGATTTGAGACTACTCATTCTTGTAGCCAAGCTTAGAGTAAATCCTTACTTATGTCATAATCCACAAAGATTGACTTTTTCATTTTTTAAAATTTACATAAAAATATCATTCCAAGATGTTTAAAGAAGAAGAAACCTAACTATCACTTCGGTTAAATTTTAGGGTTAAATATAATAAGATTTTCAATAATAAGATTTTTTATTTTTGTTTCATAATTTGAAGATTATCACTTATTCTCTTACATTATTATTTACCTATCACATGATTTTTTAATTATATTATGTTGATTTTTTTATTTCAAAATACATAATTAAAAACTTTAAATTGTAAAATGAAGGAAATATGGTATAGAAATTGCTTTTATTTAAACAATATCACAAAAAAGAGTAAATGATAATTGAAATGAGAAAAGGTTAAATTATGGGAAAATTCAATATAACTAACCCTATAATTTATATCTCACATATATGTGATTTCTTACTTTCTATCCAAGTACCTATGTTTTATATTAGAGCATCTTAAGTGAAAATAGTTAAGAAATAAAGTTTCATATTATATGATTTAAATTCCTTTTTCAGGAATATATAAAAGCTTGGGGATTTATATTTGAGCTTCCCATTGCATTGGAAATTGGAGCAAAGCTTGTTCTATTAAAAAAACCAAGGAAATTGTCTGGTGTTATTTCATCAATTTTGTATTAGTTTCATATAATATGTTTTGGGATATATGTGTGCTAGGTCCAATGGCATAGTCATTGATGAGTTTTTATGTTCATCTTTAGTAGTCTACCTATTTAATTTGGGCTATGTTTGAAGCTATGTTTGAATCATTAATGAGTAGATGTATGATTACATAAGCATTTATTGTATGTGGAATGAGTTTGAGATGTTATGGATGATTTGAGGCATAATAAACCCTTAGGATGGTATATCGGTTGGAAATCCATGATGTAGCTCTCATGAGGCTTATCGGTGAAAAATTTCACAAGTCTACGAGTCACAGCAAGAACTTGTTTTCTTGATTCAGAGGTGTAAACAATGCCACGTACCTTAGTTTTGAAATAAATTATAGGTCATTAATTCGATCAATTAATTCTTCAACTTTGATATGATTAATGCAAACTTATTATTAACACGAGGAATTAATATGTTTTATAGAGAAGAAAAATTCTTTACATGATAAACCCCTAGGATGGTATATAGGATGGAAACCCATGATGTAGCTCCTGTGAGGCTTATTGGTGAAAATTTCCACGAGATTAGGGGTCACAACGAGATCTTGTTTTCTTGATTCACAGGTGTGAACAATGCCACGTACCATAGTTTTGAAATCAATTGTAGGTCATTAATCCAATTGGTTAATACTTAGGGGATGTTGTGTAAAGTTAGATGTTCTACAAACTTTAGAGAATATGAAGGATACTAACTATGGAATCACTGTTTGAAATTAACATTTTTTCATAAATGAGTAATGTTGATAGATCTTAGATGTATAGGCGATTAACACCTGATGGTTACATTAATCCTGAGTTTGTTAAGGGAGTTGAAGCTTTTATTGATTATGCATGTTCTCAACCTGCATATATGGATGACCCAAAGATCAGATATCTATGTAAAAAGTGTAAACACTTTTGTTTCCTTCCTATTGATGAAGTTAATGGGCATTTTTTGAGAAAAGGGTTTGTCCCAAATTATTTTGAGTGGATACGACATAGGGAACCATTAATTTATAGCACCTCAAGGGGTAATGAAGTACAATCGTTAGTGAATTTGAATAAGTTTGAAGGGGGGATTAGATTTAGTACAATTAATATGGATGCAAATGAAAATCTTTACATGAAAATGGTTTATGATGCAGCCGGTTATACCTTTCAGGAAAATATAGAAAATCTTGAAGAAGAACCAAACTCACATTCAACTAATATAAGTATAAGTAGAAACTTTGGCTACAAAAAATGAAGCATCTTTTGGGATTTGCCATAGTAGAAACCTAATTTAATACTTCATAATCTAGATGTGATGCATATTGAAAAAATATTTTTGACAATTTGTTCAACACCATAATAAACATTGAAGGGAGGATAAAAGACAATGCAAAATCATGAGCTGATTTGAAACTTTTTTGTAGAAGGAATGAGTAATATAAAGATCTTCGCATCTTTGCATCTATAATATCCGAAAGCATGTTACACTCTAGACAAAAAACAGAAGGAAATATTATCTGAATGGTTGAAAAGTCTAAAGTTTTCTGATGGTTATGTTTCAAACTTGGCAAGGTGTACGGATATGAAGAAGTACAAATTATTTGGGATGAAAAGTCATGATTGTCATATGTTTATTCAAAAGCTAATTCCAATTACATTTTAGGAGTTGCTACCAAACAAGATTTGGGAAGTGATAACAGAATTAACTTTATTTTTCAAAAGCTTAACATCATCTGAAATCAAGTTGGCTGAAATGGAAAAATTAGAAAGGAAAATTCCAGTAATTTTGTGCAAGTTAGAAGGGATATTTCCTCCAAGCTTCTTTGACTTTATAGAGCATCTACCTGCTCATTTAGCACACGAGGCTAAACTAGCTGGTCTAGTTCAATATCGTTGGATGTATCCATTTGAGAGGTAATTTAACAAAAATGGTTATAATTAAAGTCATAGCATCTTTTAATAATTAAATTGGTATAACCCCATTCACTCATATAGGTTTTTGAATCACTTAAAGAAAAATGTGAAAAACAAGGCTAGAGTTGAAGGTTCGATATGTGATGCTTATTTAGAAGAGGAAGTTAGTACATTTTGTTCATATTATTTTGAGCCACATGTTCACATAAGAGAAAGAAAAGTTCCTCGTAATGACAATGGGGGAGGAACTAGTGATGCTGATGGTAACTTATCCATTTTCGCATATCTTGGATGAACATATTGATGTTCAACAAGAAGAATGTTAACAGAGGAAGAAATTGAGGCTGCCCATGGTTATATTTTATTAAAATGTCAAAAGGTTCAACCTTTCGTGCAGTAAGTTAAAATTGATTATTTGGGTTTTGAAATTTAGTGTTATTCATAACTAAAATACATAATAATATTTTTAGATTATACGAGAAATTGTTACATAAGCTCATGCCCAAAAAACACAGGATGATATCAATAAAGAGGTTGAAAGACACTTTCCTCGATGATTTGAGCAATACGTAAGTTTTCACTTACAAATATTGAAATGATTGAATTATAAGATTTAAATGTTCAAATGACATTATATTGTTTAATATGATATTTTCTTATCTATAGGCTTAGAAAATCTAATAGAGAACAAGTTCATTTGTGATCTTACGAAGGGACCTTTGTGAACTGTTAAATCATATCCGATGTATTTCGTTAATGGATAAAAATATCATACAGAATATCATGGTCATAGCATGGCAATAATAAGTAGTGGAGTTTGCATACAGAGAGAATTAATCGATTACTATGGTAAAATTATTGAGATACTTGAAATTGGGTACCCTACATTACCAATAAAGCGAAGTGTGAATGATTTGATCTAACTCCAAATGTTGGTACAAAAGCGCATAGCTGATACAATCTAGTTAAAATTAACAAGTGAAGAAGATTTCGACAATTTGAACCTTTCGTGTTGGCAATGCAAGCGATCCAGGTGTACTATGTCCCTTTTCCCAGCTTACAAAAAGATAAGTCAGATTGACTGGCCGTTTGCAAAGTTAAACCTAAAGGAATTTTTTAATCACATGGAAAAGGAGAACAGAGAATTGAAAGTGAGGCATTTCAGGAAGATACTTATCAAATAAATGCATCTGTTGTATATGAGGATAATGAACCTTTGAATGATTCATGTAATAAATATGTTGAAATTTTATCTGGAGAGGATGAGGAGGGCCAGAGATCTGAAGAAGAGCCTGAGTTTGATTCAAATTCTTCAAAAAAAAGATGATGATTTTGATTTACAATTAAGTGATTATAGTGATTAATTGTGTTTGTAATTGAATATTATATTCAACAAATCAATTATTTCCTTTTCAATATATTGTATAAATTATTGAAATCAAAATTTAATATTTCTAGAAAATTCAATCAAATATTAATTTCAGGTTGAAATATGCCACCAAAGAGAAGACATGATATGATGCGACCAATATTCATACTACGATTTGGAGGTACTTATTGTACAAGTGAAGCATCTCATGGTGTAGCAATTGGAACCGAATCACCTTCTCCCTCTCCAGCTACTACACTTATGTACCTACTGCTACACCATCCACCACCCCTACACCATTCACTACCCCTATACCTATAGAGATATCAGGGCTAAATAATGCAGATAAAGGAGGCAACAACCAGCCTAGAGCTGAGGGACCTGATGGAATAACTTACATCACAATTATCAATAATATGTAAGTGAAAATACAAGAAATACTATATGTTTATAATTAAGTTATAGGTTTAAATTTTAAAAATGTTATAAAATTATTTGTTTTTATATGAGGTTGATTCCATTTAGACTGTGCTCAAGAAACCTGACATCCAAATTCAAGAAGAAGATTGATCTTGAGGGTCATGTATGGAAGAATATCTCTCAGACTACAAAGGAATTACTATCAGGAGTTTGAGATACAACAAAAATTAATATTTTCTTTTTTAATTAATTTTATACATTAATTAGATAAATATTATTACATTATAAGTATTTATCGAATGCTTTTTCTTTTGTTTCAGAAAGAATTTTTTTAGGATTCTGAATTTGACACGATCATTTATAAAGAATGGGAGAGACGAGCACTTACACGTTATTGGGACTTTGTTGCTGCAATACACAAGGATGGTGTACGACCGCCTTATATTTCTGAATAAATATGGAGTCGTTGGCAGCAGTATTGGACATCACTTGAGGCAATGTCTATTTCAAAGAGTAATTCTACCAACAGACATGGAGGACCGGGGGGGAGAGAGTCTTCCCGTACATACGGGAGGATCTATTACCTGCCACGAGCATGCAGAGAGACTTGTAAATATCTACACTTTACAATTATATTCTTGATTTCTTTACTTTGTTATATTTCAATTAATTTTGATATGTAAATTTTGGAATGAAAATATGTATATTATGGAGAATGATAATGTTATAAATATCTGGTGTCATATATAGTTGTGTTGTTGACTTGTTTCCTTTGTTGTAAATATCATAAAAATAGAGGAAACTCTGTCGAATTTTTTATAAATTCTAGTTCACTTATAATATTTTATTTTTATACAGGAAAAGTCTACAGGCATAAGGCCTATCCTCCGTCAACTCTTTTTGCGCACTCACACTAAGAAGCATGACGATGTGACATTCTTCAACAACATTTGTAGAGAACTAAATGTATGTGAAATTAATGGTTTAATATTAATGCTTAATAATTATCCCTTACTAACATAAGCATTGCCTTATGATAGGACCAAATACAAGAAAGCATTCAACGACAGTCTCAACAGTCTGAAGATGTTGATGAGACTCAAACCTATCTTCATGTAGTGGGTCGTAGGGACTGTCGTGGAAAGATATTCGACTTAGGTTCATTTGCGAATACATGTTATTCGCAATCCTGCACGTCCAATACAACAACATCTAGTAAGTGGTTCACAACCAATGAAGTCCAAGAGCTTGGGAGCACAGTGCAGACATTAATAGAGTACATAGCTCAACTCCGTAATGAGGTGTTGAGTTGAAGGGTAAGGGTAGCACCTCATCGCATCAATCAAAGCATCCCCCATCACCAAATCAATAGTGTACTTATAGTCATTTCATTTGAATTACAAATACTTATAATGTACAACTTAATGTTTTTATTATCAATTAAGATATTTTTAACTTTATATCATCAATCATCTTTCTATTTAAACAAATTAATTGTATACTATTAAATTCATAACTATTTGAATTATGCATCAATCATAATATCATCAAATAAAATTTATTAACGGTATATTTTTTTAAAAAAATTTCTGGTTGATTTACCAACGGAACAACCAATGTCTTTCGATAAAATCAATTCCATTTACCAACAGAAGATGACTAACGATCGGTAATTACAAACGGAATAACTAATTCTATTGCCAAATTTATCGATAGAAGAATAACCATCGGTACACTCACCGACAGAGCAAACATAACCATCATTAATGTTTCAACAAACTTACTGATAAAACGAACAAACCGTCAGTAAACCTATGGATGGAATGATACTGTTCGTCAGCAATTTACCGATGGTCAACCCCACGAAAAATTATCAGTATATTTAACAACGGAACATTAATTTTCTGTTGGTAAATTTATCGACGGACTTTTTGTTTTTCATTAATAATTATTTTTGACGGTCATTTCTACGATACCTTTGTCCGTCGATAAAGTCTGTCGATAACCTAACTTACCGACATAATGTTTATGTTTTCCATCGGTAATTTCCTTTGCTAAATGACATTTGTCTTGCAGCGAGCCTCTAATCACCCTTAGATGCTGCAAGTATGAAGTTGTCACCAGCGTATCGCCAGTGGAAGCTTCCTACATCATTGGAAAGTGCCATCTTCATAGAAGGCACAGCTTCTAGCTCGCCAAGAACCACCAACCCCTAGCAATCTCCTTCCATTCGTGTAGAACATCAATATATGGTAGACATTAAACTTTTCAGCCCCGAACACGATGGGGTTCCCACAATCCAGATATAAATCACACAACACTTCCCAATTCTAGTGATTTATATAGTGTCTAGCATTTTTCAGCCACTACAACTTCAATCATTGAAACTCCAATAAATGCCAGTAACCATAAGTTCCACTGTCAACAGTAACAACCATAAACTTCTTTTATGGTTTTGAATTTCTAATTTCTGGGTTTTGTATTATTTCTATATCTGAACTTTTCAAATTTCACAAGTCTCGTATTATAATCTTACTATAATTGATTGTGCATTATTAGTATTATCTAAATCTAATTTGATTTCTTAAGATATGAGATTTGTCACTACAATCTTATTCCAATTTTTAAGATCAATAACAGCAAAAATTTAACCAAATCGGGTTTCATGTGTAATAGAATAATTACGAAGGTTCTTATAGATAATTTTTCAAAAGCTAAGAGCTCTAAAATTTTATAAAATGATTAACACCTAAATCATAATATAACGTAAATTTTAATTCGTACCTTACTCTGAAGCTTGATTCTTTTCTTGTGGTATCCATCGAATCATTTTCAAAATCAGTTAATCTCAAACATCGTAACTTCACAAGTGTTCAACCTCTAAGGATATCTACAGAAGGAGTTAAGTGAACTCTACAACTGTTGCAAAAAGGGTTAGGCAAGGAGTGATAACTTTATTTGAGCTTAGGCCTATTTATAATAAGTTTTGGATATTTTAGTAATTTAATTTAAATTAAATTATAATTTAATTAGAATTGCAAATAAATCTAATCAAATACCAAGTATGCCCAAATAAAATTTAATATCTCATGTTTATCCTTATTTATTAAATATCTCATATTTAATTACAAAGTTTCTTAAACTTTACAATCAAGTTCAACTTGATTAAAAAAAATTTTCTCCCCTTTTAGCCCATTTTTTGTATGTACCCATTAAGTTCTCAAATATATTGGCAATGAATATAAACTATAACCCTAAATCGTATTTAGGATTAGATAAATTAAAATCCTTTAATTTATCTTTAATTCTCTAATTAAACAATCTATATCTATAGATCAATCTAATTCACTGGTGATAACTTTATTACCCTGCATCTTCCCTTTATGATGTATTGTTGCTACTTCCTGCCTATTACTCCTTACTTGTGTAGTATCATTAGGTTGAGAAATAAAGTCATTTTCAATACCAATCTCTACAGTTGCAACAGATTAATGAATCACCCTTTCCTCTTGCAACAACCTAAATAAGTTGGACAAAACTCTATGTTTCATATCCTCGACTTGCTTAGCCCTACCATTATCTGTTTTATCTTGCTTCATGACTTAAACATCAATTTCAAATTCTATTAATTCATTATGCTAGCTTGGTTTTAATAAGTTACAAGTGGGATATACTTTTTTGTAGTATTGCTAGGCCTCCATGGATAGGTAACTTGTATCACTGCTTTTTCAATTCTCTAGGCTCTCCAAGCCTTAGAATAGATAGGCTCACTGGTAGTGGAGCATTTTTTTAAAGTTTTACGCACATTTTGGCATAACAAATCCTTTGCATTGTGGTAGTTCGAGTGTCCATGCAGATTGACTTCCCCAATGAGCTGTCTAAGAAACTCAGTCTCTCAATTGTCTAAAGCTCCATTGGAAGATTATGAAAATTGACCTATATTGGCAACACCTCTATCTTACTCCGATCAAGCTCCATTTCAGCTAAATGCGTATCATCACTAAATTTAAACAAGATGGAGCCATCTTCCCTCAGCATCACCTTATCTATCCCCTTTTTACTCCATCTAGCCTTAGCCGATGATTCCACAATAGGGAAAGTAGGTCTCTTGAGCGCCTGCCTTCAAAAGTTTGAGAGGTGGGGACACAACCCCATCCTTTACCACATTCTAATAGTGTTTAAGCATACCTTTGTTTTGTTAAATCTATACCTTATTCCGCCAAGCTCCCACAGGCTGAGATTCTTGAGATTTTGGTCCAACATTTACCTATTTGTTATCAGTGGAGCTGCCATTGCTAGCAGCAAAAGCTTCTCTAGAGAGGGCTAGAAAATCATCTTTTAAAAAAGAGGACTCTCCTTGTATAATAACCACTGGGAAGGCCTGAGAAAAGTCTTCTTATGTGGCAAAGCCTTCCTTTAAGGCAATAGCCCCAGTAACCCTTCTTCCAACCACTACAAGAACTAAGACTTTTAATGACAACTTTTTGTGACAAACTATTATTTCATCACATATACGAGGTTTTTTGTGACAAAAAAATTGATTGATACTATTGTTTGGATTAACTGTAATGATTTATTTTTTCTGTCACTAATACAATGGTACTTGTGACAATTTATTATCTTTCACAATTAAATTATCATTACAAATATATTAATAGTATCAAAATTTCTTTTATCATTAAGTTCTATCACTAAAAGTATATGCAATTTGACGCTAAAGTAATTTTGGCGGGAGTGAATTGTAATTGTGACAAAACATATATTGGTCACTAATATTTTCTATTTGTTGTGATAAAACATAGTTTAGTCACTAATAGTTTGGTCACTAATATTTTTCTCTTGCTGTGATGAGACAGTTTATCATCACAAGATATTTTACTTTTTATTACAAAAATTTTTTGTCAATAAAAATTCAATTAGTTATTGTCTACTTAATATCATCATAAAAATGGAACTATCACTATGATCACTATTATTTGTAATTTTTATGACAAGATATTTTGTTGTCATTTGATCTTGAACATTTTGTTACAAAGGTTATTGTCAATATAAATGTAACCAATTGATGATAATTATTTCTTGTTATAATAACATATGAAAACTAAACACTCTAATGGTTAATTTTGTCATTATTGTACAAATTTTAGAAACTAGAAACTACTTATCACGATTTTTCTTTAATATTATTATTTGCAAACAAATTTAAATATTTTCTTATAAAATATTCAAACTACATATATTGATAATCCATATATTAAAATTTAAAATAATGATTTATGCTAACATTATCTTTAAAAATGTGAATAATAACTATAATTTTATCATAAAAGGTAATATACATTTTCACTAAATTAATAAGTTTTTAGAAAAATATGATTTTTTGAATGAAAAATTAATTCATTTAAATATTTTTTGATTGGTTGTAGCTAAAATGATAAGATTTTTAGAAAAATAAACACGATTTTTATCGAATGAAAAAGTAATTCATTTTAACCCTTTTACTATTTACTATTGCCGTAAGCTTATAAATTCTATTTTATTGTTGAGATTATCATACCGTACTGGTTAGTATTGGTCGTACAGAAAAAAATTGATATCGTACTAAACTTTGATACTAATTAGTTTTAGCTCATTCTGTTGTAATTTTATAAATTTTAGAAATTATTTTAGAAATTTAAAAAATTATTTGAAATAATACTCAATATTGACTAGTATCAGTATCATATCGATTTGAAACAAATTTGATACCAAATTTGTTACGGTAATTATAAGAGTGCTCCACGTACTTAAACTCCCTTTAAAATTAGAATTTAGTAGTTATTTGATGAATTATTATGATAAAATGTAAAATATAATATGATTTTATTAAAGTGATAGACTATTAAATTTTTAAATAAATTTTTTATTATCTTTTATTTAGTTAAATATGATAATTTAACTTGAACTTAATTCAAAATTTGAATTAATTTAATTGTGATAGAATTGATAAAATAAATTCATTATATTTTTAAAATAATGTAATTCTATTTAATAAATAAATAATTAATTAGAATAATATTATTTTTATTTAATTAGATCAAGTCGAAACTGTTTTAACCTTGTTGTAAATGGTTCAAATTTGACTCGATTCATTTCTATATTCGGTGTTATTATAAAGCTATTTATTGGATGGGGTTTACTGGGCTTGGGCTTAATCCCAAAAGTTTACGAAAGTAAACACATTCAAATACAATTAACATTTTGAAATATATATTGCATATGTTCTTCCCTGAAAATCAAATCCAGGATGGAGCTACACTTAGTCGCTAGCAAGTTAGACTGCTAAGTAAGTTTGCATATACGATACATTACGCTGTATATATATATTCACTTCTATCTATAGATATATGTAGTTGTATGAGTTAAACAAAGAAGAAGAAGATTAAATGCAAGGGTTTGGGAAGGTCGTTGGGCCAACATCTCAAACTTCCATCACTTTCGGAAGTATTCCTTCTCCGTCTACATCTACTTCATTAGATCCTCCGCCTTTTCCCCATCCTACCCCTCACCGATCTCCTAGGTATTCCCCCTTTAAAAAAATTTCTTTCAATGTAATGCTAATTGTGTGCTTTTGTTTTGGCATGATTTTCTTTCTTCTTGAGTATGCTTAACAGATTGCTTCATTTATTCACCTAAAGATTAAAACTTTGTTCTCCTTTTCCTATTTTTATTTGGACTGGGGAAGGGGGCTCTTAAAGAATCACATCTTTGATTTCCTAAGTTTCGATTTTATATTATCATATCTATATATGAATTGGAAAATGTAAGTAACTTGAAGATAATTCTGTAAAAGTTATCAAAATAGGTTTTGACTTGTAGGGGACCCGCAACTATTAAAAGGATGAGGTTGCCATTTTTACCTCATCAAATTTCTGATCTTGCTACTATTCCCCAACAAGCTTATCAAATTTTGAGGTAAGATACTTGAAGTTTTTAAAGCCCTAGTCCTTTCTCTTTTGGTATAATACTCATGATGCAATGTGAAGTTTTGTGAAATTTTGTTTGAAGAAATGCTGGTTGCTTCCCCCTCCTAGTTTAATAGAGCTAGTGATACTCTTTGGATGAAAGGAACCTTAGAGCTTAAGAAAGAGTGGAGGAAGCTCCTTTGAGTTTTTAAAGAAGCTTTCCTACTGCAACAAGTTATTACCAATCTGTTGGATCCCATATGTTAAATCCTTTATGGTTCCCTATTCTTAAATTTTTTAGTTTCAGCCTACAATGTAAGCATGTCCTAAATTTTACCACATTTCACTATTATAGGTCTACCTAGCTTAAATTTTAAATGCAAATACTCTTATTGTATCATGCTCGACAATCTTTATAGCTTATTCCTTTTTTGCAGACCTGTTGGATCTCCTTTGAACCAGGACTATGTAAAGAGACCTTTTAAGGATGATGTGCAAGCAAATCCAAGACCTTCTATCACAACTTCATTTATTGCTTCTCAAAATTCTGGAACTAGTGTAACAGCTAAAATTGATAAAGCCCAGGACCTGTAAAGAGTCAGATCACCTCCTATGATTTCTTTAAATGGACAGATGTCAAGTAATTCAAAACAAACTTGTGTGCAAAGTTAAAATACTATTTATATACTTTGCCTTTTAGATACCAGGAATCACTCCTAATTGTATGGTTATCCCTAACATTCCAATCTTTAAGAAATATGTTCTGGTGCTAAGGATGTAGTAAAGAGGGATATAATTTAATATTTTATTCTTATATATCTAGTGTCTAAATGGTCGTTGTACCTTAGAGCCATGTTTTTATATTTGTCTCATTCATCCTAATTTACTATTAGCATTTTAAGATGGCTTAGTCATAGATTGACAATAAGATTTATTTTTGGAATAGGTTCCTATCAATTTGATCTTCTTACTTACGGTTTTTGTTTGTTGCTTAATTTTACAGCTCATCATCATTTCTTGTTGAATATGGTAAGGACTATTTTTTCAAAACCAAGACCACCTTCTTTTGTTACCGTAATAAGGTTGAGCGTGGGCATGTTGTTCTTGATGAAGAGGAACGATGGGTTTGAAGTACAACTCTTTCATATAGTCCCTATGGTTTTACTTATGAATGCATACAGGTTTGTGAGAGGCTAAATGTACTTTTGTCTTTATTAACTGCTAAGTTTTTTGATCTGGGTGGTTAATTATCACCAATATCCAAAATGGTTATATATTATGTAGTTTGTTTTGCATCTATGTTTGAGAAACTAGTCTTCATGACATCATCTTCATTCTTGCAATCTCTTCTCCATTGATCTTTGATAGTTGTCAATTGCATGATGTTTAAGGGTTTAATTTGTTATGTATTTAGTGTGAATTTGGGTGTTGAGTATGCATTTAGGTTTTAATTATGTTAGTTTGAGTGTTTGAGTGTTTTATGGGTTAAATTAAGTATTTGAGCTTAAATGTTATATTTTTGAGGTACTGTGATGCGTTTGTTAGTGTTTTAGGGTAAATGGTGAAGAACGGAGAAGATTTGAAGAATTTTGGGCTAAAGACCTAGTCTATGATCATGCCACAGCAGCCCATGTGATCGTGACAAAGAAGGACTAGCTGGCAATAGCCAGGCCACAATCGTGCACATGACAGGAAGCCTCCAAGTCAGGCTATGACTGTGACAGAAAGGTTAAAACACTGGCCATGATCGTGGTCTGTGTCAATCTAATAGAAAAACTCAAGTTTCGCAAGATTTTTTGGATCCTTTCGACCCCAACTTTGACCTAAAAGCTCTAAAGTATAAATAAAACATTACAAGTCAGAGGTAGCAGTTGGAGAGTCTGAGAAAAGAGAGCACTCATGTGATACAATCCTGGAAAAACCTAGAGAGAAATCGAGCGATTGAGGAAGGAGACAAAGGAAGAGAGGCACAGAGAAGAGCTTGACGTGACGTACTTCCTGAAACAGGTAGTTTCCCGCTGTCACCACCTTTTCGACTCTGTTCCTAATGTATTTTCCATTTATTTCAGTTTTATTCATGTATAAAACTGAAATAGGTGTTGAGAATATATTGTGTTAAATGTTGAGTTTGTGTTTATACTCACCTTTGGATCTTGATTTTTTAGATTAATAAATTTTGGATTGATTAGGTTTCTATTGATTTACTTGTGATTTAATTCCTATTCTTAATAACTTGGCAATAGACTGAGAGGGTGAGCTAAGTGAAAATAATCAATTTGCGCTAACAATAGTTAGGTGAATTGATATGTAAAGGATTAAATCAAATCGGTAGAATCGTGTAACGAGAGATCGAGCATAGATTCTTGGTAGGTTAGTAGACAATTTTAGAACTAATTTAGGTTTTGGTTGCAGATCGAGAGATCACAATTCTATAATTTAAATTAGAGATTATCAATTAGGGTTAACAATTATAGCTCAAGAGAGAGTAATTCATCCTAGGACCGTCTAGACCCATTAAGTCGATAATTTCAAAATTAATTCAGTTTTTGTTAATTTCAGATGAAAATCTTGTTTCTATCACTCGATAATTTCTAGATAGGGTTTGGATTGGTTTGTGTGATTTATTTTCTTAATTAGATTTTTACAACTCAATTCTTGAATTAATTGTTGATTTATTTATTTATGTATTAGTTTATTTTGATTTGAGTTATTGCAATTTAGTATAATATTAGATTTTAGGACTAGATTAGGCTTCCTCGTGGGATCGACAATTCAGGTACTACGCGAATGACCCGTCTGCTTGTAGAATTTATCAAAATTATAAATAGTAAAACTTAGCATGTGTAACCTTGAGCTAACAAGTTTTTGGCGCTGTTGTTGGGGAAGCGATAGTTTAGTTCTTTAGTCTAAGGAGTTTTTCCACAATCTTTTGTTTTTTAAAAAGTAGGTTTTAAAAATAAATTGGGGCATAAAGTAGAGAC
Source organism: Erythroxylum echinodendron (assembly GCA_027575705.1). NCBI lineage: Eukaryota > Viridiplantae > Streptophyta > Magnoliopsida > Malpighiales > Erythroxylaceae > Erythroxylum > Erythroxylum echinodendron. The sequence goes on from JANZXR010000002.1 coordinate 32,469,167, forward strand.
ACATCCAGAAATCTTAGAGTGAGGATGAGACATTCGAAGAGTTAAGTGCTAAGAAGAGGTAAAAAGATCGATCATGGAGGATGTGTATTATAGGGAGCAAGGGACGTTGGTGGAATTCAATGAGCCCTAATTGGGTTAGGGAAATCATCATCTTTTTACAATCCTATACACTTTGGGATGGAAAAACCATTCAGATTTTTGTTGGTCTAACAGTGCAAATACTCACATGGGAAATCAAGACCCATGTGAATTTCAATATGATGAATCTAGTTCATGGGATTCCAAGTTGGACAAAATCATGGATAAGCTCATGGATATGGAAGAGGGTCAGAAGAGACTGAAAGAGCAAATTGATAGAGTAATAGAAAATCATGTCGTTTCTATTCACAATTTGGAGATTAAAACAAGATAGCTTTCTAGGGAATTCTGTAAGTAAAATGTGGAAAATTGTCTGAGCAGCATGAATGTAAATTTAATAGTGCCATGTTAGGCTATCACACTTAGGAATGGGGAAGAGCTAGCAGAACCAGAGGAAGACCATGCCAAATCCCAACTCACTGATGACCAGGAGATGACAAAAGTGTACTAAGAAAAGAGTGCCAAACCTCCCTTCTATTCACCAATCCTGGATATACCAAATATGAAAATCTAAACATCTCGGGTGAACGTCCATGCTATGAACCCTAAACTTTGGATTGATGATGATGATGAGACATTCAACAGGAACGATGTATTTAATAATCTGAAGGTTAGTAGCTCATTCAGGATAATTGGTGTATTCGAATCTTCTAAAGAGCAAGAGGATGAAGAACATATGACAACAGACATTGAGTTTAAAGAAAGTATGGAAGTCTCTGCTCTGGAAGTAGAAGAAGCTGAGGAAACGAAGGTGATGAAGGAAGAAGAGGAGCAATTCAACTTCATACAGGACAAACTGTTGGATTCGATGGAAGATTCAGGGAATTTCATTATTCCCTACCTTATTAACTGTTTGTTAATGAGAAGGATAATGATGAAATTAATTGGTTTTCTCAACCTTATTAATATTACCTTTCTGTTCATTTTGTAATTTGTAGCTTACTCACAGGCTACAAAACTGATGTTGAGCAATAAAGGTGGAAGCAAGCCGCTCATAATTAATCCTGACTGAGTTTTAAAAGATAAAGGTCAAGTTAATGACCATAAATTAACATGTTTAGGAGTTAGATTTAAATTGTTGTGTAGTTAGGTTTGTTTTAAATTCTTAAATAATTTTTGAATGATTTGGAATGGTTTGGATTGCTAATTCTTTTTCTCTCTCTAATCACTTATAAGATAGGGAAACACTATTGACATCAAGTAGATTTGGTCTCAACACTATCGTCATTACCACCTTTATCACCATATATGATTTCATGTTCTAACCCTTTTTCTTTTCATTTTTGTTAGTATTTTATCCTTACATGTTTCGTATATTGTGTTTATTTCCCCTGGTGTGATTGTGTGTGCTTCCTTCTCACATTGAGGACAATGTGTTGTTCAAGTATGAGTAGAGATTGTGTGTTTCGCTTTTGAATGTGATTTTGCATATTGTATGATAGTTAATAGGTTACATGGTATGAAGTGTGTGAATGTGTCAATGGCTTAGACTGAGTGAAATTCATTTAATTTTGGACATAGCCTATTTGATTATGAATAATCATTAAGATGCGAAGTTAGTGAATTAGGGGGCTTTTGGATAAATGTACAGCCTAATTAGGACATAGTGTAAATTTAGCACCCTCTATATTATCACATTCATTCATAAATTGAGGTCTTTTAACTTAAGTAGTTTAACTAGTATTTTTCTTGAATACGAATAGCTAAAAGCAACAAGATAGGCAAGAAAAAAATAAAAAAGAGAAAAAATAAAAATAAAAAAATTTGCTTAATAAATCACTATTCTGCTGACCTTCGGGTTATGAATAGAGCTAGTAGCTAGTTGAAATCGTGATAATAGCTAAGAAATCAGATCGACAAGCATCACAAATGCGTGCCTTCACATAAAAGGGCTATAATGACGTTTCAACCAAGTTGTTTAGTAAAATGACTTAGTTGAATAACCGAATTGACATTCATCACAAATGTTCACCTCCAAGTAAAAAACTTAAGTCCGGGTTTTTATTGATTTAAAAAAATGTGTATGTTTTCTTAGTAAAAACCTACCGAACTTGTAATAAGCTTGAATTTTCATGAAAATGTACTTAGGAACAATTACAAAGTCTGGGGGACCGAAAAATTACTAATGTGTGTATTCAATTGAAAAGGGTAAATAAGTTAACACTTAGGTCTCGATTAAGTTGTATATTTAGTTCAAAGCCCCTAGACACATATTTTGCATGTTAATGATTTGACATAAATGAATGATTGTGTTCAAGATTAAATTCATTTCATGAAGATCAAAGTCATTGCCTCATTATTACATTGTGTGTTTATGTTTGTTAAGTGTTGTTGTTTTGTTTGCTTGAGGACAGGCAAATATTTAAGTGTGGGGATGTTAATAGTTGTCAATTGCATAATGTTTTAGGGATTTAATTTGTTATGTATTTAGTGTGAATTTGGGTGTTGAGTATGCATTTAGGGTTTAATTATGTTAGTTTGAGTGTATTAGTGTTTTCATGGGTTATATTAAGTCTTTGAGCTTAAATATTATATTTTTGAGGTACTGTGATGCATTTGTTAATGTTTCAGGGTAAACGGTGAAGAACGGAGAAGATTCGAAGAGTTTTGGGCCAAAGACTTAGTGGCACACAATCGTGACAGAGAAGGATGAGCTAGCAGTAGCCAGGCCATAGGCATGATCGTGACAGGAAGCCTCTAATTCAGGCCACAATCATGCACAGAAAGGCTAAAACGTTGGCCATGATCGTGGCAGGTAGGGTTACAATCAGGGCCTACGTCAGGCTGACAGAAAAACTTAAGTTTTACAAGATTTTTTGGACCGTTTTGACCCTGACTTTGACCTAGAGCCTTTAAAGTATAAATAAAACATTACAAGTCAAAGGTAGTAGCTGGAGAATCTGAGAAAAGAGAGCACTCACGTGATCCAATCCTGGAAAAACTTAGAGAGAAATTGAGTGATTGAGGAAGGAGACAAAGGAAGAGAGACACAGAGAAGAGCTTGACACGACGTTCTTCCTATAACAGGTGATTTCCAGCTGTCACCATGTCCGCGACTCCATTCCCGACGTATTTTCCATTTATTTTAGTTTTATTCATGTATAGAATTGAAATAGATGTTGAGAATATATTGTGTTGAATGTTGAGTTTATGTTGATACTCACCTTTGGATCTTGATTTTTAAGATTAATAAATTTTGGATTGATTGGTTTCTATTGATTTACTTGTGATTTAGTTCCTGCTCTTAATAACTTGGCAATAGACTGAGAGGGTGAGCCAAGTAAAAATAATAAATTTCGGCTAACGAGAGTTAGGTGAATTGATAGGTAAAGGATTAAATCAAACCAGTAGACTTGTGTAACAAAAGATCGAGCATAGATTCCCAGTAAGTTAGTAGACAATTTTAGAACTAACTTACATTTTGGGTTAATTGTAGATCGAGAGATTGCAATTCCATAACTTAAAGTAAGGATTATCAATTAAGAATTATAACTTAAGATAGAATAATTCACTCTAGGACCATCTAGACCCATTAAGTCGATAATTTCATAATTAATTCAGTTTTTGTTAATTTCGAATCAAAATCTCCTTTCTCTCACTCGGTAGTTTATAGGTAGGGTTTGGATTGGTTTGTGTGATTTGTTTTCTTAATTAGATTTCTACAATTCAATTCTTGAATTAATTGTTGATTGATTTATTTCTGTATTAGTTTATTTTGATTTGAATTATTGTTGTATTAGTTTATTTTGATTTGAATTATTGCAATTTAGTACGACTTTAGATTCTAGGACTAGATTAGACTTCATTGTGGGATGGACACCTTAGGTACTATGTGAATGACCCGTGCGCTTGCAAAATTTACCAAGGTTATAAATAGTAAAACTTAGAGCGTGTAACCTTGAGTTAACAATCTTCTTATGGTAATCCTCTTGTTTTTGCACAGGCCTGCTTTTTTAAGTGCCCCGAAAAACTGACCAAAGATGCTGGGAACTTTCCTTAATTTGCCATATCGTGAACCTGGAGAGTCTTTTCATTCTAGAAAAGGTTATATGAATGAATTTGGAGATACTCATGCCTCAAAGCAAACTAGGTCACCGCCTACTCCACTTGTCAATGAAACTTTTGTGGAGGATGCTCGATATTCCTAGAAATCTATAAGGTAATTGAAAGACATATTAGCATATTCTTTTGATAAAAAACACTCACATTTTCTCTAACTACCTTTTTCGTGGCCAAATGTTAAGTAATTGTACCATGAGTTATATTTTCACTTCTTTATGAATAAATGAAATGTCTCTGTCTTTTCTTTTCTAGGCCCTCTACTTCTCCTACTAAGTCTCAAATTGCCTCTAATGCTCCTAGCAATGCCTATCACTCTCAAATTCCTCAGAGGCTTGCAACCTCTACAAAAGACAATACTGTTGAACCTGCTTCCACTAGGACTACAGGCTTGATTGTTGTAAAAAGAACAAGATCTCCACCATCTGTTACTGATAAAGGTTTTTAGAGGGCCTCTAATTCCATTTAAGATGGCAGAGATCAATAAACCATTTTGGTACACTTTGTTGATTCCTAAAACTAATCTGTATTGTGTATGTGTCACTAATTTGATTAACCCATTGCAGAGATACAAAAGCCAAGGCAAAGATATTGGCACGCTTTAAGAAAGAGCTTAGTGAAGATTTTGAATTTGGTGCAGATATTCCAGACTCCATAACTTCTACATGTAGGCGTAAGCAGTCTATGGTAAAAATCCAAAATTACAATAGGTATCGCCCAGCAGAACCAACAAAGGTTTTCATGATTGATAATATTATTCATCATCACACCTAGTCCGAGTCCCACATTGAAGCGGGGTCTAGGGAGGTTAAATAATACACAGCCTTACCCGTATATAGTAGAGAGGTTGTTTCCAGTAGACCCACATGTAAATGTGATAATGAAAAAGTTATGCAAGTTAAAAGAGTAAATATGTAAAAATGATATGATAAAAGAGTAGGTAAATAAAATTAAAATAAATAATTAAATAAATAAAATAAAATAGAAACAAAGAAGATACCTGATATAGTGCCCAAATCTGTTAATACTTGATACGTTGCAAAGTACGGCTCTTCCTGTGTCTAGTTATGTTAGGAGTCCTTGCTCAGAAGTCCTTCCTGAAGGCACTTATATCACTGTCAAAACATAGATGGTTTATGGTGAGTGCTTTGCCAACAATCCCTTGATTTAGAAAAAGAGATTGCTCGGAGCAAGTTGCATTATTGTAACATATAAATTTCACACTTGTAACAAAATATGTTAAGCAATATGGTCAATGATATAAATTTCTTTTACCACTAATGCAATTCCATTGTTAAATTAATAGTTTTATTTGCAACAATAGTAAACACATTAGTGACAATATTTTTTGTAACAAATTTTAATTTTTGTGATAAAATGATGTTGACATTTTTTTCTTAAAATATTAGTGACCAGAAATAGTGGACACTAATAAAAAAACATGATCGATAAATATTTTGTCACTTTTTCAATTATTTTAATGGCGATAATGTTGTCACAATAGATGAAATACTATTATGACTTTATTTATCACTATTTTATATTGTTTGTCTCGACAAATTTGCCATAAATATGTAAAATTACTATGAACATATAGTTTTGTCACACATTCCATAGTTTTTAATATCGATACTTTTGTCACAAATGTGTTGCATAATTGTGACCATTTTTCTAAATTAATCACTATTTCATTAGTGACGGAGGTATTTGTGACGGGAGGTGACGACTTTAAAAATTAGAAACTATTAATAGTATTAACTTATATTACTATTTTTAGTGACAACTTTTACTTTTGCTAAAAATATAATTTCTTGTAGTGAACGAGGGACTAGAGGAGGAAATTGCTACGTGTGGGAGGGATGTTTCCAGAAGTGGAAAGTAGTAAGGGAAGAAAAGGGATTTTAGTAAGAGGAAAATCAAAGAAAAAAGTGAGATGAGAGATAGGGCCTTTACTTCCCCACCTCTATCTACTCTGGTAAGCTATTTTAATCAAACGCAAAGTCAAAGTCCGTATTCATAATAAATTTGAACAATTTCTTTAAAGAACACTTTATAGTGTGTCTGAATGATAAAGTAATTCACAAAAAAAAACAAAAGGTGGGAAGCTTCTTATATTTGAATTACATAATACACCTTCCTCAACCTAATTTTTTAATTTCTTCATGCATTTTAGAGGTTTTTAAAGATCTACTAATACTTAAGTTCTAATATAATTATGCCAAATATCCTTTTTACTATTTCAATTATAATATTCAAAAACTCTAATTGAGTCTTTTTTAAAATTTAAAATTAAAATAATTAAATAAGGTGAAGGCGAAAAAAAGGGTGCTTATAAGGCTATAGCCAAAGCCAATAACTAAGTGTTTACACCACTCAAGAGTTCATAAGACAAGAATAATAATGAATCATATAAAAATTATAGTTAAGTTGTAACTTAACTTAGACACAACCATACTAGGGAAAGACATGGTTATGTTTTTTAGGTGACACGAGTGTGTTTAGGAGTATGTTTAAATGGAAACATGATCACGTGAAGTGATATACAATGATTTCTAATAGATCCTCTTTGCCTATAGTCAATATGATATATTTTCTAGTAAAAATACTTAGGTCAATTTTAGATTCTTTGCGCTTGAGCCCTTGACAAAATACCTTTTTGCAAGTAGAAAAGAGGTCTGGAAGGACCTGCTTCACTCGACTCGCCCTATATCTATATAACTCATTTCAATTATTTGTTATTGTTTGACTTACCTTATTAACCAAGCCCTTTCCAATAAGGTATCTTTAATCTAGAGATTTCCATTTGGTAGAATTGGTTGAACTTAAGTTCAAAGTTACAAAAAACTAAGATGAAGTACCCAATATGCTTTCTAATGCTTTATGGCATGTAAACAAATGAAAGGTCAAGAATATGAATCTATAAGCTAATATGAAAAAGTTTCACTAACAATGGTGATTCACTAAGGGTGGTGATGAAAAATTAAAAAAAAGCCATTAAACATCCATGGACCACATTGTTTAACCCTTTGCAATTCTATAGGTTGGTAAAATTAAAAAAAGAAATATTAAAAGTTCAATTCTTTGATAGTGATACCTTTTCGATTTCCAAATATTATCCATTCTATCCTTCATAACGCTAAAATTTATGCCCTTCTTTAATGAGACATAGTTCTACCTTCAATTGATTCTATCCATTATTTACTTCTAGGAGCATGAGCTCTTACTCCTCATCTTCTAGTAGGGATAAGACTTCTAAACTAAGATCTATAGTAATAAAAAAAGTAAAAATAAAACTATAATTAAGATAGAAGAAGAAATCAATCTCTCGATAAGAAGAGGAACCAATTACGATTAGTTAGTATTAATAATGAGATAGTAACAATAACAACATTCCCCTATAAAATCATGGTTAATTCATTGGTGATTATAAAAACATATCATATTGCAATTTCCTCTATAAAATCATCTATAAGCTATTGTCCAATAGGCTGAGAAAGGAATAAAAATCTATAATAAATTAGGATCAAAGTGCATTTATTAAAGGGAGGATGATCGGTGACAATATTCTCATTAATCATGAGCACCTAAAAGGCTGCATAAGGAAGAAGTCCCCTAAGAATCATACAACCAAGATAGAATTCAAAAAGTTCTTTAACAACATTAGATGGGACTTTATCATTCAGTTACTAAAGGTGTTTAGATTTCCTAATAAGTTTAAAAGGTAGACCAAGGCATGCAGCACAACTACTTTCTTTAGTGTATTCATCAATGGAGAACCTACAAGGTTATTTAAGAGAGTTAAGGGAATGAGATAACAGGATCCATTACTAAGCTGCAGTCCCATAACATCTCTATGGGCAACAATTTCATATTCTATAGTAAATGGAAGAAGAAAAAAACTTGTCAGCCTATGTAAAGCTCATGCTTTCTTTATGAACTTGTTAATATCAACTTTAAAAAAATTTTGGGAAAAATCAAGATTGGGGATCAACAGAAACAAAGGCCACCAATACTCTCCTCCAATGTTTACCCACTTACTAGTAGACACTTAGAAATCTCTTGATTGGAACTAAATAAACCTCATTTTACTTACCTAGGCTTGCATCTAGCTACAAGAAGATTTCTTTTTAATGAATGTTTACCACTTATTAAGAAAATACAAAGGAGGTTGTAAAGTTGGAAAAATAGAGCTCTATGATATAGAGATAGACTAAAACTGATCAGAACAATCTTGAACTCTATGCATATCTACTGAAGCTCTCATATTTTTCTTTCCAAGTTCTTAGTTAAGAAATTGGAATGGATCATCAAGAAATTTCTTTAGGGTAACAACAATAAAGGAGGATAAGAATTTAACGTTAAATAGAAGGAAATATTCAAACCAATTAATCAAGGTTAGGAATAACCCCATTCAACTTAAGCAACAAACTTCTACTAGGGAAGGGACTATAGAGGATTTTAGTGGATAAACACTCTTTATAGATCAAATGGATGCAAAATTATTTCTTAAAGGGATAAAGCATATAGGGATTAGCTAATAAAATAAGTTACTCATACTTCCTAAATCAATTACTCATGATAAGACAATCCTTATAACAAAATATTACTTGAAAGGTAGTGAATGGAGGAATGTCCTCATTATAGTTTGATAATTATGGAAAGGGGTCCCCTAATAAGGAATGAAGTAGCAATTTAGCTCTTAACAAACATCCCTAAGGAAGCTAAGGTTAGGAGGTTAACAAATGAGGATTAATGGGAGAACTATTTTAGAGGGACGAAATATTGGTTCCCTCATTATAGCCTCTAAAAAGACCTCTATAGATGGAAAAATTATGTTAATAGGAAGTTTAATAATAAGGTGTGTTAAAATTGGATCAAGCTTAATAGACCTATCTGGAATAGTTGTTTTATACTAAGAATCTCATTCCTACAACAGATGGGAAAAAGAAATAGTCTTCCTAAAAATGTGAAGGGGTATGGTTATGGAGAGCATCATTAAAAACCTTGACCTTATTTAATCAGAATCTATAATTAGCTTAAACTTAACCACAACATAAGAAAAGAAATATACACTACAAAATTTATATATGCAAGAGAGAGCCAAATGAGCACATTCAAGTAGTGATGATATATGTTTAAATGTTGATTCATTTGATATACTACACTTAGTGATTAATGCCTTAGAAATGCTTAGGACACTCGTTTTAACTCATATTTGATCTTAGGTACTTTTCAGAAGTAAAAAAGCTAAAGTGACCTGAAACCAGGTCATTAAAGTCATCTTTTCAATTTTCATATTCTATTGATTCATGTAGCATGAAGAAGAAGAAGAGAGAATGTCAAATGAAGAACAAGGAATTTAGAGTCTCACACCCATGCATCATCTCTCACAACTGTGTGAAATCTCTCACAGCCGTGAGAGTGCCATGCACATTCGTGCATGGTAAGGCACGACCATACACGGCCGTGAATTCTCACATATAAAAATTAATTGGAGAATGACACAATGTCATGCCCAGGTGTCACTCAGTTTTAAACCTAAGTTTTTCTATATAAGGAAAAGAGTGATGGTAGAAAAAAAAAGGGAATAGACCTAGCCGATAGGACCTTCTTCTATTTTCTCTTCGGTTATTTCTTTAGTCTTCAACAGTGACAGTGGTGATAGAGAGGATGGCCGATGGTTAAAGATTAAAAATGGAGATAGACAGCTAACTTTGCTAACACTAGTTCAGAGGTGCAATTAAGGCTAAGAAGCACATTGAGCAGATAGTTGTTATGTATCATTTTCTTTACCTCTTTTTGGATTGTTTATTTTATCTTGTATGGATTGATTGGGTGTTGTATGAGAATGATTTTAATGCTATATTGAATCCTTTTTCATGAAAACTCATAGCTAGATCTTGAATGCGATACGTAATAGTCGTGTTAAAGGTCGTATGTGACAACTAGCGGTATTAAATCATTAGAGATGACATAGCATAAGTTAAATAATCCGAGCTTGTGTGATTGTTACTTAGATTGATATGTTTTTCTCACTTATAATGCAGCTGTCTAGATAAACTTAGGGAGCTTGTTTTAGTTTTCCTGATAGTTAGAGTTAATTAATGAGCTCTTCTTGATTAATTATGATTTAAGGAAAAATCGGAATTAACAAAGTTTGTTGTTACTTCACGATCAATAGTCTTAAGAGAGGTGTATAAGCGATAATTCAATGACATCTGTGAAATTGTGCTTAGGTTGAGATTAAACCAAATAATCAAATTTCAACTCATTCATCAACTTTATCAATTTGTTTTTGCTTAATTTGATTTGTTTTTATGGATTTAATTTTACTTTTTCTTTTAATTTGTTTTAAACAAAAAAAAACCTGTTTTGCTTAAACAAATATTTTAGGAAAGTAATTGGAATTAATCTCTATGGAATCGACCTAGACTTACCGTTATCTACAATTTAGTCTAGTTATTTTAGTATTGCTACAGCGTGCGTCCAATTGTTGTTCTTGATTTAGACCCAAAATTAATGTTGGGGTATACTACCTAGAGAAAGGTAAAGAGAGGATCCAAATTCCTATATATCCCAAATATATGCATAATATGTAGGAAAGACTAAGGATCCTTCAATCATCTATCTTCAAATTTGAATTCACTTATTATGCCTGGAATGAAATCATAGATTTATGTAATACTGATAATCCTTTTTACAATTGGATAGATATTATTAAATGGTGCATCCGAATGAAAGGAATAAATGTTTCTCCAATATAACATTGAGCTACCTTATGTAAAACATTTAGGATGAGCATAATAACATAATCTTTACCAACTAAAAAAGAAGCAAAGAGACATTCTTGAAAGTGCTCATTAGAAATATTAGGATACTTCTAATTCTATATAAGGAAAAGCACAAATTCAGCTTCCTTATTAGTGCTAAATGGAACCTTTTATAAGCTCAATCTTAGCAACTAATTTCAGCATTGTGTTGTTACTATGATCTCCTTATATTGCTACGCTATCGTAATCGTTTGCTTAGTACTTAGGGCTATCTTACTTTAACTCTCATATGGTTTTGCTAATTAAATCCTTGACTATATCTTGTAAACCTTTTATCCTTTGAGTATTTAATTCATTTACATTTTCAAAAAAAAATTACTTTTCATCACCCAAATTATAAAAATATTTTAATTACAAAGTATGTTTTGAAAATTCTCCTATACACAGTTATCTTTTAAATTTGTAAATAAATATGTTAGTTTTTATAACACCTAAGAGGAGTAAATTGAGTATTTATAATTTAAATATTAAATATAAAAATTTATAAACACTTCTGTTTTGGAAAAATAAGTAAGATGTATCAAAAGGTCATTAAAAGTTGGCAAAGTACAATAAAATAAGGAGAAACATCCTTGATATGAATGTAGGAGGAGAGTACTAACAAGTGAAGAAGAGAATAATTATGAATGAAGACTCATACAGGGACTACTAGAATTCAGCGGGGCTATACAATAAAGAATAATAAAAGGAAAGAGATGTGATTAAGAATTTTTTGAGATATTCCATCTTGAAGATATAGCTGGGCTAATCCCTTTTTCCTATACTTTAACAATTCCATAGATTCCCTTTTAAAGATCCTTCTTTTTCTCTCCCTCTAGATTGAAAAGAAAAAGTAGTGAAGGTAACTTTTAAAGATGTTAAAATCACTTTGATAGTTATCTGATACCTTATTTGTCTAGCTTATGATATCCTTCCAATGGGAGCGCAAACTTCTTATATCTAGCAATGACTAAATTCCATTCCATAAATTAGATGAAAATTAACACCTAAAGAAGATATGATCATGGATTCACTCTTTTAGCATTCCCATAAGGATTATGCAATAGCTAACAATTCAAACCTAATTTTGTCTAAGGTAGCAAGCAATCAATTTTAATAAAAATAAATAATAGAAATTAAATCAGAATAATAAACGAAACAAATAAACAATTCAACAATCAGTTGCCAATTAATTTAGGGTTTGATCAAGGTTGAATGTTTAGGACTTATTCTTTCCTTATTTTGTTTCCTTTACTATTGTTGATTTAATATGTGTTTGATCCTAGAATTCTCAAGGTATTGATTACTCTCTATAAAGATCTAATCAATTACCCTAATTGAATTCGAAATTTTTAAAATTGTGACCTTTCTATTCACAAAACTTTTCGTTGCTTATTCAATTAGATCTGAAGCTATCTATTAGATAATTAATTTCTCAAATAAGATCTCTCTTTAAATAATTGTTAATTTGATAATTATGGATCTATTAAACTGCCAACTCTTATTATACAATTTAACATTGATCACTTTTGGTTTACTCTCTCAATTTTTTGTCATCTTTATGTATGAACAATTATCACAGACATCTAACTATGTATTGAAATTAACAATAACTTAAGTCACAAAATAATTCCAGAATAAATCCTAATATGAAATTTAAAACTCCATAAACATGTTTATCATCTTAGAATTCAGATACACATCAATGATAATGAAAGAAAGAAAGGAAGAGAAGAAAAACTCTACTAAAGCCTTGATATAGAAAGCTGGAATTCCTGGAGCTTATTTTTGATCTCTTCACTTTAATTCACTTTTAATTGTGTTTGCTGCATTTTTTAGTGTATTCCATGTCCTTATATAGTGCTTTAGGATTCAGGAGGCGTAACGAGGATTTTCTCGCTTTGTTTGATTCTCGAAATAGCCCCAGACTCGAAATCGGATGTAAACATTCACACCTGGAAACTCTTTGTCACGATCATGATGTAGGAGTCATGATTGTGCTCCTAGTGTTATCTTCTATCTAGATCGTGCCTTAAGGCCCTATTCACACTTGTCACGATCACGCTCCTCATGCACGAACGTGACACCCTTCATGTAGCTTCCATCTTTCTTCTTCTTCAAACACATCAAAATAAAATTAAAATTGAATTTATGCTCTAAACTACAAAATACTTAGATATAAACAAACACTTACACTAGCACAATTCTAAACCTATATGCAATAATCATCTAATAAACACCTAAAAATACACTAAAATACTTAAGGAAAATGTGGTATGAACTATATGGACAATATTGAAAATGCACATTAACAAGTGACTACTGCTTGACACATTACCACAAGGACAAACCATGTTGTACAAACTAAATCTTAGTAAAATCAAGTTTAAAAGATAAAGTTTTGAAAAATTTAAGGTTACTTTGACAACAGAAAAAAAAAAATTACAGGGCTTTTATGCACCTTGCACAGGAGGACTTATTTGAACTTTTTTCCTTTTCTTTATCATTGTTGTAAAATGCTTTTGTTTTAAAGAAATTTAAGAATGAAAAGGCAATAGTTTTATTTATCATTTTTTTTAAATGCTTTTCTTTAAAGAAATTTTAAGAGAATTTAACTTTTGACTAGTCGAACTTTTACTACTTATCATCAAAACTTTACAATTTTAGAAATAAATGTTTTTAAACAAAATATTGCAAGTTAACTTGAGAAGTGGACTAGTACAGCAAAATAACGCATGCGATGGTAGACTACTATCACCCATCAAACTTTGTTTCGACGCATTATATTAAAACATGATCTTACTGGCATGAGGACTCTCCATGCTGACCACAGGAACAATGATGAACAAGATCAATGAAATCTTATGAATAGCACATCACGCTGGATTTCATGTTTGTTTTGAGGACTCCTATTATGTATAAAGATGTCAATGAATCGGGTTGAATTCAGAATGCTCCTGATCATAATAGCCCGTGAATAGGCTCAAAACTTGTGTCACTGACCGGTCAATTTAAAAAAAAAACTTCTAAAACGACATCGTTTTAAAAAAAAGAGTCCGATCCATAACCCGCCCGACCTTGACCCATGGCCAGGTGAGCCACAAGACCTTTTCGATATCTCTAATTATGTAATCGTCCCCAGCTGCTAAAGGAGCACAAGGAGCTTCATTCCCTGCCTAAAATATAAGTCGCCTGAACACAGACTTTCATTTGTTTATTCCTCAAATTTGGAGCATTTCAAGATTCTGGTACAAACAGATCAAAGATTGCTCAATGTACTATCAGCTTTGCGCCTTGCAATGCACCTCTGGGATGGTTCAGGTCAAACAGAAGAGGAAGAGAACGCAAGCATAACAAACCAGTACCCTCACTTTCAGAGAAAATCTATTTTCAATGACGTGAAATCAATATAAATCACTGATTCAAGACCCAAGTTTCCAGTATAGAAATAAAGTACAATTGTTATCAACTTTCGCTTTAGCTTATCATATGTAAACATCAGTTAGTTTTGCTTTCAAATAGTAACACATACGAAACTTGGCAGGAAATTTCAGTTACTTCCTCGTGATTTCTTTACATATGTAAAAAGATGAAACATAATAAACAGCTTCGACACACCAAATAATAATTGACGAAACAGTAGGAAAGACTAAGCATCCTATTCAAGGCAACTATAATGTGGTACACAAATTTTATTGTAAAATACAAAACTTTACACGAGAACAATTTAAGTAACATCGTAAGCAAGTAAATTACCTAATAGGCTAGAACTAAGTAACAGTCACTCGAACCTCTTACATCTTTTAGAAACAATAATTACCAGGATGTCACATATCAGTACACACTCTTTCTTGATTATAATGGCCAAAACTTTATCCAGACTGATGTCAGGTGGTGCACTGAAGAGAGAACAATTCTCTAACAAATACCTTCTTCCCACAGGAATCTGACCACCATAAGTTGCTACAACCACTTATGCCAGAATACCCTAGTAGTAACGAGAAACCCAACCACTCTCGTTTTGCATTATGATATATGTTCAGAGAATATGTTTATCTATATCCAACTTGCCAATTAAGCATTTTCAGATCCTTTTACTAAATTAAAGAGAAATTCACTTGGGTTAAAATTAAATAGATGTACAATGCAGAAGGGGAAACAAACAATTTTTCTAGGTGCACTGCGTCGCTGCTTCGCCTAACCACAACACTTACACGATTATCCCACAACTCCAAAACTGTACATAAGGAGCAGGATAAGAATAAGCTTGAGAAGCCATTGATCCATTATCTTTCATCAACAGGGCCTTCAAAGAACCTAATGAAGCATTCAAGAGAAGAAGGAAAGTACTTCAACATACTCAAAATGGCAAAAATCCCAAATGGAGCCTACATGTGGCAAGTACTTCCAACCTTATCTTCGAAGCAAACAAAGAACACAACAGAATAAAGCCAGACACTTCTAGAAATTGAAGAGCATGGCGGAATTTGATAAGAACTATAATATCCAACAAACTTACAATCAGATATGAACTTGGTTCTAGATAACTGTTGATAAAGAAAGAGAAAGTGATTTACAAATTTAGATCTCTTTGCAGTCCAGGAAACAGTTTCCACTGGCACTGCCTCCACAATAAATCAATGATGCATTCACGATGGATAAAAGATGAAGGCATCTTCTCAGTTGTATAAAACTACAGTGCACGCAAGCAATTAGGCATAACTTCTCCACAAGCTATTATTTTGGAAGGCAGATTATTTTACAAATTACAAGCTCACATATACAAGTTAATAACTCAGAATACCCGCTACAAGTAAACGTAGAATAATAAATAGAATTTGCAGTTTTGTAGCAATGTTAAAAAAGCAATGTGCTATGTAATGCAAAATGAAGCAATTAACCAAATTGCTAACACTTTCTACTCCACATCAAGCAACTAACACCAACTTCTCATACCAAACAAAGGTCAAATAATAAAAGGATTCAAACACATGTAACAGGAAACCATTTTCCAAACAAAGGGGTATACATCACATCCCTTAGTTTTTAGGTACGTCAAGATAGAGGAAAACATATTAGCCACTCACATCTGCCATCAACAAAAGTGACAAGTCAGCATTGCAATTAAAATATGCTCCCATAGGAACATAGTGTTCTGGCAGAAACACAAACGTACACAATTCATAATTACCAAAATCCTAAAAACCAAAAACTATTACAACTTCTAACTTTAATAGCATAGAACTCAAGCAAAAAATCAAAATGTATACCTCCCCAATTATATCAATCCTCCTGAGCTTTATAAGCCTCCAACATTAATTTCGTCTGCTCTCTCATCAACTCAATCCTCTTGAGAAACAGCTCGACCTCTTCTACATGCAACTTTTTCCACTTCTCTTCCATCTCTGCCTTCTTCGGTTCATCTATCAAATCCAGTCCCTTCTTCATCACATAGTCAGCCATTCCTCCAAAATCAACAATTTTATCGAACATTCCATTAGATTTCATTTCTAAAGCACTCCTTCCCACATTAACTTCTGCCTTCTCCGTCTTCTCTCCCTCCTTTCCACTATTTATCCCCAACTCCGCCTTCAATTCAGCTAAACTCTTTCCACCCTTCTTCTCCTTTCCATTCGGTTTAGCAGCACTAGACTCCACTCCAACCCCGCCACTTTTCTCACTACCCCAAATCTTTTTCCACAATTCAAATGCTTTCTGATCATGGGGTTTCGCAAAGATCTTATCTTCACCTTTCTTCCCTTTTACCACATGATTCCCAAACTTCTTCTTCAACCTCCAAACTTTATCCTTCAGCTGGGTCAAAGTCACATCAAAATGTAACGACTTCTTAATAAAATCATAAAACAAGTTCATATCTTTAGCGGGATCGATTCCTTTCGTCTCATTAAACTCGATAATCCCTTTCAACACAGCAATTTCATCGTCCTCACTCCACAGCCGTTGAAATAGCTGCTTCTTCGCATCCTCGGACTTTTGCCCACCAGCTTCCGAATCCTTCACCTTAGCCCTTTTCGAATCTTTCGTCGGAGTTCGATCAACTTCACTAACC
The DNA here is from genome assembly GCA_027575705.1 of Erythroxylum echinodendron. Taxonomy (NCBI): domain Eukaryota; kingdom Viridiplantae; phylum Streptophyta; class Magnoliopsida; order Malpighiales; family Erythroxylaceae; genus Erythroxylum; species Erythroxylum echinodendron. The sequence continues at coordinate 32,486,243 of JANZXR010000002.1, forward strand.
CTCTTCTCCCCAACTGCAGATTTCAAAGTTTTAGACCTAGGTTTGGTCGCCTTGGGAGGCGGGGCCTCCTCCATTGGCTTGGAAGCGACAGGCCTTGTTATCGCGTTTTTGACTTGTAACTCAGACTCCGACTCCGACTCAGTCTCGAATTCTGAATCAGAATCGGGTTGTTGGGTGGCGGAATCAGGCTTCTTGGATGTCTGAGTATGGAATGGAGGAGAAGATAGTTTGGACGGCATCCCCTTAGAAGAGAATTTGGACGGCATCCCCTGAGCTTCATCTTCTTGATCGGAAGAATGGTCTTCGTCTTCTTCTTCGTCTTCCTCTTCTTCATCTTCTTTTTCTTCATCATCTTCTCCACTAGCCGCAGTCTCCTCCTCTTCTTCGGAGGAGGATGACGCAGACGGTGGCTCCTCCATGGGGGTGGTTCTCTTTGGTGTCATTGGAGACTGGAAATTGAGAAAATAGGGCTTCGGTCAAGGAGGAGGGGCGAAGTGCGGATTACTAAATTGGGGTTAAAATTTGTGGCAAGGCTTGACCTTGCAGGATTATGGGTCACTTCTTTGCTTTTGTAAATTTTAGTCTTTGCTTTTCAATCTAATTATACGTCACTCCTAATCGTTTCATTTGATTTCTATTGCACACGTTCGCATGATGATAACAAACGTGAGAAATACAGATTATATCCCTCGGAAACAACTTTGAGCTATAAACAAATTCCTTTCCTTGCCAATTCTAATGAGAAAAATTAAAGAGAAAAGACACCTTGTTCTTCTGATGTGGATAGTTTCAATGTGACGTTCATTCACTTGAAATTTAAATGGGAAAACGGTCCTCGACCCAATCAAAAAATTATTTACTAGTGACAATATATTAATAGGGCTGAACAAGACAAATTGTCTCATTCTTAAGGTATCTACCCTCTTCTTTCCATTAATATAGACCCTTCGTATGTTATAATTTGAGTTATAAGGTGATTTTAAAGATTTTGACTAATAGAGTAAAAAAAGTGATGCCGAGGAACATTAGTTCATGTCAAGGTGCACACATTTAAGGAAGATATATTAGACACAATATTATAATTATACAAGAGCTCTTAAAGAGTTATCATACTGAAAGATACAATCAATAGATGTTCACTCAAGATAGATTTAACAAAAACATTTGATTTGTTGAAATGGAATTTTTTTATGAGCTCCATACACACTATTGGCTTTCCTCTTGAGCTCATTGACTAGATTATCAATTGTACTTCTGTTGGGCCCCGATTTTTCTTAAAACTTATTTTATTAAATTATCAAGCATGAAAATAAGTTAGAATTCATGAATTAGAAAAATTTTGGAGTTTAATATGGTATATTATGAATTTATATGGTGGCATGAATCATAAAGAAAGAATTAAAAATTAAGTAGAGGAGTTAGTAGGAATTTGCTTTAATAAGGAAGGGTAAAATTGAAAAATCAAAAATTTTGCCTTAAATTAATAAGATAAAGAGAAGAAAGAGTCATGAGAGTTAAGGAAAACAAAAGAAAGAGAGAGTATCGTGGAAGAGACTAGAAGGAGAGAAGGAGAAAGAAAGGGAAGAAGAAGGAAAGAAAGAAAAAGTAGAAAGAAGAAGAAAAAGTTTAGGTGAGTTTTTAGGTATTCTTTGTCTATTCCTTTTGTTTTGATAGATGAAGAAAGTAGAAAAAGTAGGTTTTATGTGATGAAAATGAAGAGAGAGAGAAACAAGAAGAACAAGAGTTTTATGTTCTTAGATTTGTATAACTTTAGTTAGATCTTAGTTCTTTGAGTTAGATAAATCAAGAATAGACTAAGCTTAAGCTCATTCATAGATAGGTAGGTTTAAGGAAAACTTATTCGTGTATATTGATTAAATGAATATATATGTGTGTGTTTGAAGGGAATCAAGCTAGTCGAAATCAAGAGTAAGGAGAAGAGCAAGCTTGATTTTGGAAGTACCAAGTAAAATAGGCGGGTAATATGTTTATAATTTTGGTGATGATGAGCGAAAATATTTGTGTGCATGAATGCTGTAAATATTTGTCTTGATTCATTGTGAATGTGGGAAAGATATTCCCTAAATTTATATTATGTTGTTTGTTTAATTGTGTTACATTATGCTAAGGAAAAAATAGAAAAGTTAGAAGCATGAAAAATATGATTTTGATATGTATGCATCTGTAATTTGCTTATATGGTTAAGAGAGATACGATTTCGTTCATCACGTGCACGTCGACTTAAAGCCTTCTCCCGACAACCCACTTGTAGCATATGAGCTCAGAAAAAATGGACTTATTTCATTCATGGTGTAATCTTCAATTTCGTCATTGCGTTCTATGGGATTCTCTCAAGCCATTTTGTTGTGCATGGCATCATGAATTATTGGATATGGAAGATAATTGAATGATATTTTGTGATGATTGAACGAAAAATATGTACTGAATTACATGGTGATGTATTCAGTATATATATGAAAGTCTTAATTTTTTAATGTGTCCTGTTAAGTTTAGTATGTGATTTATATATATACTTGAATATGTGTGGTTCATTATTGCTGGCTATAAGCGTATTAATCATTGAGCTTCCTAGCTCACCCTATTATTTTCCACTCCTCAAGTGAAGAAATAGCATATCAGCAATAATCTTTGCAAAAATTCGGCAGACTCCAAGGATTTTTATCATTTGTAACTTAACTTGGTAGTTCAGAAACTTTTGGCACTTAGAATCATTTCAAGCATGAGTATCCATGAATATGTTTTACAATTTGCTACTGATGTGGTTTTTGGGATTTGTAATATGGAGTTGTCTAAGAACTCTGTTATTGAAAGTTGACAGAAAAATGTTGCAGAGATTTTCAGATGTATGTGTAGAATGTTATGTTTTGTCAAACGAAATTTTGGTTGTGTGATGGTTTTTGGGATGGATTTGTTTTAGGTAAAATTGTTTAGATTGGAAGTAGTATTTATGGAATTGAATGTTTGATTTGGGTCTTGTGGTTGTAGTTACTGGTTTTACATATTTATAAATGCTGATAACAGATGAAAGAAAATAGAGAATAAGGGTTAAAAAAATACAGTCTGAAATTTTGAGGAATAAACTGCACTGATCTATGTAAAATTTGAGAAAAATATCTTCATAAAAGTTGTAGATCTTTTTCTTAGCTTTCCAACGACATAAAGTTTCAAAATTTTCCATTTTTGGTTTGAAAGTTATGTTAGTTTGAAGTGAGCGCGCGCGACTGTGGAGTTGCAGGAAAGTCGCGATCACAACGAGCTTGATTCTCACGAGCGTGAGAAATTTTTCTCACGCCCGTGCACTTCTTGTTGAAGTCTCACGGGTGTGAGACTTAAAACTCACACCCGTGACTTTTCTTTTTTCTTTTTTATAAATTATTTATTAAAATTTATGTCCGAATCGAGACTCAGGTCCAACATCTTTGGTATCAGAACCTATGGTTTCTAAGGATTTTTAAGCTTAAAATATGTTATGTTATGAATTTTTATGCAATGTGATTAATTGTTATTATGTTAATTTGATTGGTTGCATTAAACGACGTGCATATCATGCATACATGTAGGACATACCACTTAAAATGAAAATAAGCTAACTGTTAATATTTTCTTGAAGGAGTAAAATGCCACCTTGTCGAAGAACACTTTGAGGGATTTTGCAAGGATCTGCTGCACCTAATTCTCCACCGAGAGAGGAGGATATTGACGAATCCGTAGCCCTAGCAATTACTAAGGTAACTGTAGGGTAAGATAGCGAGCCCTTTCAACCTCAGATGCCCGAACCACCTCTCCCTCAAACACAAGTACCTAATCTGTTTGACCCCAGAAAGTTTCAAGCATTTGCTCAGGCTTTTGTGCAAGCGATAGGTCAGATGCCATCCACGTCCAGCCCCATCCAACAAAGGAAGCCAATTTGATAAGCTGAGAAAGTATGGTGCTATGGATTTTATGGAACAACTGAGCTTGAGGAAGCTGAGACTTGGTTAAGGAAGGTGGAAAGAATATTGGAGCAAATGGATTGTGAAGATGAAGAAAAGACAGTGTATATTGTGAGCTTGCTAAAGGGTGATGCCTTGTATTGGTGGGAAAGCGTACCAGGAAGCCAGTTTAAGCCGCCAGTGTTAACATAGACTGATTTCCAAGCTGCCTATAAGAAGAAGTATCTGTCTGAGGTATACATTCAATAGAAGCAGAGGGAGTTTTTGAGTCTCACACAGAGGGAGATGACGGTGAGTAAGTATGAGCACAGGTTTACCCAGTTATCCAGATATGTAGCCGAGCTGATGATGAGTAAAGCAGCTAAATGCCAAAGATTTAAAGTGTGTTTGCATTTGGCCATCAGAGAAAAATTGGTAGTGCAAAATTTTTGTGACTTTCAACAATTGATAGAGGCTGCCCTGAGGATTGAAAATATAAAAAACATAAAGAGTGCAATGAATAGAAAAAGAAAGGGAAGAGAACGACTAAGTAAGGGAGGTAGTATGCCTATGCTAGGAAGGAGTGCCAAGACTTTCCCTACACCGTCTGAGGTTTAAAGCAAGGGCTCAAATGGACCCAAACTGACGAGGACTATTTCTCTTCAAGCCTCGACTACAGGAGGGGCCAGAAGAGCAGAGGGGAACAAGCCATCCTTTCCAAAATGTCTTCATTGCAGCAAATTTCATAAAGGGGAGTGCTATCAACTGACAGGAGCTTGCTTTAAATGTGGAGAGAGAGGGTAAAGTGGAGAGAAAGGGCACATGGATAAAGGGTGTCCACAATATGCTAGACAGGCGGGAACTCAGAGTTAAGATTCAAAGAGGGTTGAGATCGTGGAAGTTAAGTCTACAACTGAAGTGGGCAGTTCTAGTGTAGTTAAGAAGGTAAATCCTTCAAGAAGACCGAAGGGGCAAGCACCAGCTAGAGTATTTGCAATGACAAGGGAGGAAGCAGAAGAAGCTCCAGAAGTTATGACTAGTATGGTTAAATTATTTCATTATGATGTTATTGTTTTAATCGATTTTGGGTCTACACATTCATTTATTTCCTCAAGTATGATTTTGCATGATAGAAACTTGAGTCTCCTTGATAGTCCTTTGATAGTTAGTACCCCGATTGGTCATCATGTCATTGTTGGTCATATTTATCGAGGGTGTGAAATCCATGTTGGTGAGGTAACATTAGTGGTGGATTTAATGCCATTAGAAATGAAAGGGTTGGATGTGATTTTAGGCATGGATACCTTAGAAAAATATAGTGCCAACTTGAATTGTAAACATAAGACAGTATAGTTTGTGCTGTTTGTGCTTGAATTGTAAACAGAAGCCCATCTAAATTTATTTCGGCTCTAACAATAGTGAAAATGATGAAGAAGGGGAATGAAGCATACTTGGCATATGTGGTAGACACAAAAGAAGATGAAGAAAAGTTAGAAAATATTCTAGTAGTCAAGGAATTTCCAGATATCTTTCCAGATGAATTACCAAGCTTATCATGGCACAGAGAGATCGAGTTCACCATAGAGCTTCTTCCAGGCATAACACTAATCTTTATTCCACCTTATAGAAGGGCTCTAGCAGAATTGAAGGAACTTAAAGAGCAGTTAGAAGAATTCTTAGAGAAAGGTTTTATTAGGCCTAGCTCTTCGCCTTGGGAAGCTCCGGTTCTTTTTGTCAAAAAGAAAGATGGATCCTTGAGGATTTGTGTGGATTATAAGAAGCTCAATCATGTCACTATTAATAATAGATATCCCCTCCCATATATAGATGATTTGTTTGATCAACTACAAGGAGCAAAAGTCTTCTCCAAAATAGACTTAAGATTGGGTTATCATCAATTGCGAATAAAGGACTCCGATGTGTTAAAGACTGCTTTCAGAACACGATATGGGCATTTTGAGTTCTTGGTAATGCCCTTTGGATTAACTAATGCTCCTGTGGCTTTCATGGATTTAATGAACAGGGTCTTCAAGCCTTTCCTAGACCAATTTATCATAGTCTTTTTTGATGATATCATGGTTTATTCTAAAGGCGACAAAGAACATAAAGAACATTTAAGGATTGCCTTGGAGACAATGAGAAAGAAAGAGTTGTATGCCAAATTTGATAAATGTGAATTTTGGCTAAGAGAAGTGGCACTTTTTGGACACATTATTTCAGAAAAAGGAGTACATATGGATCCACGAAAAATAGAAGTTGTTGTAAAATGAGAACCACCTAAGAATGTAGCAAAAGTCAGGAGTTTCTTGGGATTAGCTGGCAACTACGAAGATTTTTAGAAGGCTTTTCCATTATAGCAGCTCGACTTACAAAATTGACAAGGAAGGATCAGAAGTTTGTATGGATAAAAGAATGTCAGAAGAGTTTTGAGTAACTGAAGAAGAAACTCACAACTGCACCAATTTTGACTTTGCCTTCTGGTAGTGATGGATATACAGTATATAGTGATGCTTAGAGGAAAGGATTAGGATGTGCGTTAATGCAAGGAGATAAAGTGATTGTGTATGCTTCCAGACAACTAAAACCTATGAGATGAACTATCCCACGCATGACTTAGAATTGGCTGCTATAGTCTTTGCATTGAAAATGTAGAGACATTATTTATATGGAGTCACCACTAGGATATTTACAGACCACAAGAATCTTAAATATTTGATGAGCCAGAAAGAGTTAAATTTGAGGCAAGAAGGTAGTTAGAACTATTAAACGACTATGACTTAATGATAGACTACCATCTGGGGAAAGCAAATGTAGTAGCGGATACATTGAGTAGGAAATCTACTATAGCACATGTGAAGACGATATATCTACCTTTGTTGAAGGAATTAGCCAATCTTAAGGTAAAATTGAGATAAGTTGAATCCGGTGGTATATTGGCTAATTTTATAGTAAGGCCAGTATTGAACGAAAAGATAAAAGAATTGTAAGGATGAGATGAATACTTGGGCAGGCTCAGAGAAGAAATCAAAAATGATAAGCCTTCGGAAGTAGAAGTGAGAGAAGATGGATTGATGGTGGTAGGCAACAGATTATGTATTCTGGATATGCAAGTGATGAAGGATGAAATTCTTGATGAGGCGCACAATGCTCCATATGTAATGCATCCGGGAAGTACAAGAATGTATAGAGATTTAAAAGAACATTTTTGGTGGCGAGGAATAAATAAAGATATGGCTGAGTATGCTGGGAAATGCTTGGTATGTCAACAAGTCAAAGCGGAACATCAAGCACCCACTGGTAAGCTTGAGCCCTTATCTATTCATGAATGGAAATGGGAAAAGATTACTGTGGATTTCTTAATGGGATTACCGAAGACTAATAGGAAGCATGATGCAATATGGGTGATTGTTGATAGGCTAATGAAGTTTGCACATTTCTTGCCAATTAGACAGACGGATTCCTTGAATGCTTTGGCTAAGAAATATATAGATGAGATAATTAGGCTTCATGGGATTCCCAGTTCCATAGTCTCAGACAGAGATCACAGATTCACTTCTAGATTTTGGGAAAGTTTATAAGAGGCTTTGGGAACCAAGTTACATTTTAGCACAACTTTCCATCCACAGACCGTTGGTCAATCAGAAAGGACAATAAGGACATTGGAGCAATGTTGTAATGGACTTCAAAGGCTCATGGGATGAACACCTACCTTTGATTGAGTTTGCTTATAATAATTTTTATCACTCCGATTCAAATGGCACCTTATAAAGCTTTGTATAGTAGGAGGTGAAGAACCCCTATTTATTGGGATGAAGAAGTTGAACGAAAACTTTTAAGGCTTGAGCTGGTACAAGTTACAGTTGACAAAATTAAATTGGTGAAGCAAAGGCTCAAAGCGGCTCAAGATAGGATCAAGAGTTATACAGAAACATACAGGAAGGAGATGGTATATGAAATTGTGGACAAAGTATTTTTTTAGGGCCTCACCATGGAAAAGAGTATTAAGGTTTAGTAAAAAGGGTAAACTCAGTCCAAGATATATAGGCCCTTATGAGATTATTGAGAAGATTGGGCCTGTCGCCTATAAGTTAACCTTGCTGCCAGAATTATCTAAGATTCATAATGTCTTCCATGTATCAATGCTAAGGAGATGTAGATTGGATCTTTCACATATAATCCAACCTTCAGAAGTTCAATTAAGGGAGGATTTAACTTATAAAGAACAACCAGTGGCAATCCTAGATTCAAAGAAAAAAGTCTGACAGAATAAGACTGTGAAGCTGGTAAAATTCTTGTGAAAGAACCATGCAAGAGAGGAAGCAACATGGGAATCTTTGGAAGCCATGAAGGAAAATTATCCACAACTATTCATGGACTCAGGTAAGAATTTCAAGGACGAAATTCTTTAAGGAGGGGAGAAATTTTTCAAGAATTAGAAAATTTTTGGATCTTAATATGGTATATTATGAATTTTATATGGTGGCATGAATTATAAAGAAAGAATGAAAAATTAAGTGGAGGAGTTAGTAGGAATTTGCTTTAGTAAAGAATGGTAAAATTAAAAAATCAAAATTTTTTCTTAAGTTAATAATATAAAGAGAAGAAAGTTATGAGAGTTAAGGAAAACAAAAGAAAGAGAGAGTGTCGTGGAAGAGACTAGAAGGAGAGAAGGAGAAAGAAAGGGAAGAAGAAGGAAAGAAAGAAAAAGGAGAAAGAAGAA
>JANZXR010000002.1:32494994-32520578 GCA_027575705.1 Erythroxylum echinodendron
TTTGAGTTAGATAAATCAAGAATAGACTAAGCTTAAGCTCATTCATAGATAGGTAGGTTTAAGGAAAACTTATTCGTTTATATTGATTAAATGAATATATATATGTGTGTTTAAAGGGAATCAAGCTAGTCGAAATCAAGAGCAAGGAGAAGAGCAAGCTTGATTTTGGAAGTACCAAGTAAAATAGGTGGGTAATATGTTTATAGTTTTGGTGATGATGAGCAAAAATATTTATATACATGAATGCTATAAATGTTTGTCTTGATTCATTGTGAATGTGGGAAAGATATTCCCTAAATTTATATTATTTTGTTTGTTTAATTATGTTACTTTATGATAAGGAAAAACAAAAAAGTTGGAATCATGAAAAATATGATTTTGATATGTATGCATCTCAAAATTTGCTTATGTAGGTAAGAGAGATACCATTTCATTCATCACGCGCACGTTGACTTAAAGCCTTCTCCCGACTGCCCGCTTGTGGCATATAAGCTCTGAAAAATGGACTTATTTTGTTCATGGTGTAACCTTCAGTTTTGCCATTTCATTATATAGGATTCTCTCGAGCCATTTTGTTGTGCATGCATAATGAATTATTAGATATGGAAGATAATTGAATGATATTTTGTGATGATTGAATAAAAAATATGGAATTAATTATGTGGTGATGTGTTCAGATATATATATATATAAGAGTCTTAATTTTTGAATGTGTCCTGTTAAGTTTAGTATGTGATTTATATATATACTTGAATATGTGTGGTTCGTTATCGCTGGCTATAATCGCATTAGCCACTGAGCTTCTTAGCTCACCCTACTATTTTCCACTCCTCAGGTGAAGAAAAAGCATATCAGTAATAATCTTTGCAAAATTTTGGCAGACTCCAATAACTTAACTTGGCAGTTCAGAAACTTTTGGCACTTAGAATCATTTCAAGCATGAGTATCCATAAATATGTTTTATAATTTGCTACTAATATGGTTTTTGAGATTTGAAATATGAAGTTGTGTAAGAACTATGTTATTGAAAGTTGACAGAAAAATGTTGTAGAGATTTTCAGATGTATGTGTAGAATGTTATGTCCTGTCAAACGAAATTTTGGTTACGTGATGGTTTTTGGGATGGATTTGTTTTAAGTGAAATTGTTTGGATTGAAACTAGTATGTATAGAATTGAATGTTGGATTAGGTCTTGTGGTTGTAGTTACTGGTTTTACATATTTTTAAATGTTGATAACAGATGAAAGTAAATAGAGAATAAGGGTTAAGAAAATACAGTCTAAAAATTTGAGGAATAAACTACACTAATTTTGGTGAAATTTGTCAAAAATGTCTTCATGAAAGTTGTAGATATTTTTCTTAGCTTTCCAATGACATAAAGTTTCAAATTTGTGGATTTATGGTTTGAAAGTTATGGTAGTTTGAAGTGAGCGTGCACGACTATGGAGTTGCAGGAAAGTCGTGATTGTAACAAAGCTTGATTCTTACAGGCATGAGAAATTTTTCTCACACCCTTGCATTTCTTGTTGAAGTCTTATGGGTGTGAGACTTAAAATTCACACTTGTGACTTTGTGTAGTAATCTCATGGGTGTGAAACTTAAAACTCACAACAGTGACTTTCCTTTTTTTAAAAATTATTTATTAAAATTTTATGTCCGAATCGAGACCCAGGTCCAACAATTTCAACTGTCATTTTTCATTTTGGTCAATAGTGAACCAATAAGAAAAGGTTGCTAAAGGAATAAGATAAGAGTACTCTTTGTTGCCTTATTTATTTGCATTTAAGTATAGAAGTCTTCTTTAGATTAATAAAGTTGAATGTTGCTAAAGAACCAAAGTTCATGTTCCATTAAAGATGCAAAAAGCTAGGCATCTTCAATCTCTTCTTTGTAGACAAGTTGTTGCTTCTTTTTTCTTTTATGCCATTATGTCTCTATTAAGCAACAAGAGCTCCCTATTCTTATCTACTAGTCTTAATCTTAATGCAGCTATCCTAACTACTTCTAAAGGACTCAAACTTCAATACCTCCCATTTAAATATTATAGATTTCCCATCTCCATAAAGAAGCTCTCCTACTTACATTGTTCTCCTCTTCTGGATTCAATTCATAAAAGGCTTAACTATTAGTGTAATAAAGTTCTTTCATATGGTGGAAGATTGCAATTTATAATTCTAGTTTTAAGCAACCTTCAAACCTATTATTGTTTAAATGTTGGCACTCTTAAAGGAAATTATGAAACCGTTGACGTATTACTTGTAGACCTCGTTTAGAGTGGAATAAACATCATAACATAAATTCCTAAGGCAAGATAATTGGATGTCTGCTTACCTAAAGATAAAGGGGTTTGGGAATTTGTTTGTCAAGTTCTATTTATGAAGAGGTTACACTGTTATTCATGGACAAGGAAGCCCTATAAGTGAAATAGATGGATCTTTACTTCTGAAAAGAGGATAGCATTTAGTCTTTTTAATCTAACCTAGCATTTCTTAGACATGAAGGCAAGTGTTTCCTATGAGAGAGTTGGTGCAATCTTTTATAAAACATAAAATAAGGGATTAATAGATACTCTTTTCTGGTATGCTAACAGACTTGACATTGGTCCTGTTCTAAGCTTAGAGAATTTCATAGTCTTAAAGCTATCATCCTTGAAGTTAAAAAATTCCAAACACTTATAAAGGACAATGTATGGTTATGACTTACACACTCTACTAAAGGATCCTCTGAGATTATGGATTTCATGTCTAATTATTCCCCTAACTACTCAAATCATGATATAATTCTTTGGTTGCTTGATATATAGATCATATAAAGATCTCCTCTTATAGCCTCATACGAAATTCCAATGGAGCAACCTAGTATAGGATACTTGTCTCATTCCATCCAACTTTTTATTTTATGGCTTGTAGTAGTTAGGAAGCTTGGTACCAAAGATATGATGAAGTTCCGCACACTTAGCTTTCGACCTCTTAGGAAAATTGTCAAAATCAAAATCACAAACCAAAATTATTCATTTTCCATATTTCCTAAAAATAGATAACCATAAGTAAAGATGAATGATTTTCAAAACATATAGTAATAACTTAACATTCAAAACTTCTACTCATGATCAATCAACATTTATCACCTTTAGAAACTGAGTAATCTAGAGGTAGACTTAGACAAAAGGTGTTTAAACAAGATATTTCCATAGATACACTCAAACACCATTCATAGTCACAACAATCCATAACTTTGCATATTATTTCATTTCTCCGTCATTAAAAGTCACATGCATAATCATGAATCAAAGGACTTTTTTTAGGGTTGTAATGTGGATAAGGGTAAGGTGAGATGTATTTGGGTGATGTAGCATAAAAGTCATCAAGCTAGTGAAGCAAAAGTAACAATGAATGAGATATCAAGCACACAAGTTAACATTCATTCAAAACTGGGTACTGTCAGCTATAAAGAATGCAACAACTATGTTTCATAACTCAATTTAACTCTCACACCATAAGCCATATGAACATAACACAAAAAAATTCTCCATCCGAAACAACATCTACCTCATATGCAACAAACTTAAATAACCAATTCATTACAACTTTAGGAGGATGTATTAATTATAAATAACTTTGTAAACGACATATGCAATTCCTCCTTGATACATTTATTTAAACATTTTTTCTTTTTCTTTCTTTTCTTTCTTTTTTTTCAAATATAAAAGTGATAGAAGCTACATCAATGTGGGATTCATAACAGGGAATATTAACAAACATAACCAACCCATATATATGCATACCCCCCACACTTAGGCTTTTGTACAATCACATTCATCAAGAATTAACAAATGCTCTACTAGCTTTAAGGCTTAGTTAGGTGCATGTAACGTGGTTTATACAAAAGAAAAGGCTAACAAAGCTTAAAGGGGTTAGAAAAAGAAAATTCATATAATTGGGTAGGTTATTTGGCTAATGTAGCTCATAATCAACAAAGAATGCCTAATCATTTTCATAAAAATGCATGCGATAAAAATGTGGTCTCGAATAGAAAATCAAAACAAAGTAAGGATGTATATGTCATGAAGGTCACACTTAACAAAAGACAGTGAGATTGATATGAATATGTCAGTCTAATATGGCTCAAAACCTCACTGGTTTTTGTCTATCATTAGTCACCACTCTTCTAAGAATAATGCACATTATCCAATCATAAGAGTAAAAGTACATGCTAAGGTTTCCATGGATTTTTCTAGTTAATTCACACTCTAATTATGACTAAATAATCTTAAAAGCAATAGAAAATTAGAAATTTTTTTATTTTGTTTGTTTGATTTTGAAAACTGGCTAAAAAGTCACATAAGCAACAATTAAGCTAAAAACATGCATAAAAGCTAATAACAAACTAAGATCCCCACCCCTATGCTTAAAATTTACATTGTCCCAATGTAACAAGAAATGTAAGAAATGAAGCATTTAAAGAGAAAAAATTATGAAAATGTAAAAAGGCAGAAATCAACTTCCCTTGGGTTACCTTCTAAGTAGTGCCTTTGTTTACAATCGTTGGCTCGACTCCACTTTGCTCAGTCTTTATAATGAGGGTTTTCTAGCCCTATCACTTCTATACCCTCCACTTGGAATCCTTCATAGAAGGGTTTTAGTTTATGACCATTGAATTTGAATTTCTTGCTTATCTGTAAACTTTCAATTTCAACTGTACCATGTGAAAACATATTAGCAACAACAAAAGGTCCAATCCAACAGGAATGAGTTTACTTAGTAAAAGCTTAAGTCGTGAATGGTAGAGAAGAACTTTTTGTCTACATCTATCTTCATATTGCATTGCTTAATAGCCTTAAAGGCTTTATGGTCAATTTCTACTAGAAGATGACACAACTTTCTGTAAATCAGTCGATATGGAGATATTCCAATCAGTGTCTTGTATGCAATCCTATATGCCCAAAGAGCATCATCAAGTCACTAACTCCAATCTTTATGATTTGGGCTCACCATTTTCTTAAAGATGGACTTGATTTCTTTATTTGATGCCTCTGCCTGCCAATTCGTCTGTGGATGATAGGCTATAGACACCTTATGAGTGACATGGTACTTCTTTAAAAGATTTTTCAACAATCGGTTGAAAAAATGAGTACTTCTGTCACTAATCAATGCTCACGGTGTTCTAAACCTAGAAAAAATATTAGACTTGACAAATTTTGCTACAATCTTAGAATTGTCAGTATTTGTTGCTTTAGCTTCCACCCATTTAGAAACATAATCCATAGCCAACAAAATGTAAACAAAACCAAAAGAAGAAGGAAATGGTCCTATAAAATTGATGCCCTATATATAAAAAATTTCACATGTAATTATTAGAGATAAAGGCATTTGATCTCAATAGCTCAATTATCCTGTTTCTAGCATTGTTCATATGCTTTATAGAACATATAGGAGTCTCGAAAACTATTTGGCCAATAAAAACCACATTCAAAAATTTTCCTAACAGTCCTATTAGGCCCAAAATGACTACTATAAGTATATGAATGGAAAATTTTCAAAACTGATTCATATTCATATTCAGCACACTTCTCCTAATCACTTAGATAGAACAACACTTCCACAATTGAGGGTCATTCCTAATATAATATTTCAACTCACTCTTTATCTTGTTATGTTTAGACAAATAGTCAATTTTGAAAGAACTTATTGTCAACTTCTTTCGGATATGAATCTATATGATTCAGAAGGGAAGAACTTGCATCAGTATCTCAATTTCCACTTAAACATGGGTTTGATTCACATTCCATGTTAAGATAAATATTTACCATTTGAAAAGGGGAAAAAAATGAAGGCATTGTCCAAAGAAATTTCTCTTCTATTATGAAGACCACCAGGTCGTGAGGCTTATCTAGGAGTTATTTTTTATTTGCATTCACGCCTTTTGGAAAGAGCTGCTAAATTAAGTTCTAGTTTAGGTGAAGGAAGTATGAATACTTTACCAATAGTCGAGACCCAATCGGGAGATGTTTCAGCTTATATTCCTACTAATGTAATTTCTATTACAGATGGAAAAATATTATTATCTATCAATTTATTCAATGCCGGAATAAGGCCCGCTATGTGGGTATTTCCATCTCCAGAATGGGTTTTACAGCTCAAATTAAAGCTATGAAACAAGTAGCTGATAAATTAAAATTGGAATTGGCCCAATTCTCATAATTAGATGTCTTTTCCCAATTCGCATATGATTTCGATAAAGCTACTAAAAATCAGTTAGCAAGAGGTCAACGATTACGCGAGTTGCTCAAACAATCTCAATCAGCCCCTCTCATAGTTGAGGAGCAGATAATGACTATTTATACCGAAACGAATGGTTATCTTGATTCATTAGAAATTGGCCAAGTCAGGAAATTTCTCGTTGAGTTACGTACCTATTTAAAAATGAATAAATCGTAGTTCCATGAAATATATCTTTTACCAAAAATTCATTGAAGAAGTGGAAGGCCTTTTGAAAGAAAGTATTTAAGAATAGATGGAATGTTTTCTACTTTAGGAGCAAGTATAAAGAAATGGGTCCCTCTGAATCTGGATTATAATCCTTAAGTCAAAATACTTAAATAAAATTATAAATATAAAACAATAAAATTAAGATATCTAATGAAATTGTTGTTGGAAAAGATCTTATTCAAAGAGAAAGATATCAAATATTTGGAGTTTCTTTTTATATATTATATGGATGATCCGAACCGTAAAGGCTATGATTGGGAATTATTTGATCGTCTTTCTCTGAGGAAGGGTGAAACATAATCAATTTGAATTCAGGATAGCTATTCGAAATCTTAATCAAAGACTGAATTGTTATCTAATGTTTGCTTTTCGTGAAAAAATCCCAATTGAAGTGGAGGGGTTCTTTAAACAACAAGGAGTTGGGTCAACTATCCAATCAAATGATATTGAGCATGTTTCCCATCTCTTCTCAAGAAAGAAGTGGGTTATTTCTTTGCAAAATTGTGCTTAATTTCATATGTGGCAATTCCGTTAAGATCTTTACTCAAATCATTAAGTATCTCATGGTTCACTAGATAGTTCACAATATTAGCATACCATAGAACCTTACCTGGAAGTGTTAGTAATTGCTCATTTGAAAACAATTCTTACAATGGTACCGAATACTCCTCCTTCACAACTTGATTCAAGTGATTTGCGATTGAATTCTTTACACCTTTCTTGTCCTTGTTCTCCAAATTGAACTTTTGAAGTAGAAGAATCCATCTAATAAAGCTTGACTTTGCTTCTTTCTTCAATAAAAGGTACATTAATGCTGCACGATTAGAATATATAATTACTTTAGAATTAAATAAGTAAGGTCTAAATTTATCCAAAGTAAACACAATAGCTAAAAGCTCTTTTTCAGTGGTGGAATAATTGCATTGTGTTGGACTGATTGTTCAGGAAGCGTAGTAAATAACATGAGTCATCTTGCCACATTCTTGACCAAGGATGACACCCACAACAAAATTTCTCGCATTACACATGATCTCAAATGATTGACTCCAGTTAGGTGGTTGAATGATCGATGCTAAAGTCAAAAGTTCTTTCAACTTGTTAAATGCTTCTTTGCATCCTTCATCAAACTCAAAGGGTACATCCTTTTGTAACAAATGATAGAGTTTTTTTTGAGATTTTACTAAAGTCCTTGATAAACCTGCAATAAAAACTTACATGGCCAAGAAAAGAACGAACCTCTTGCACATTTGTGGGGTAAGGTAAGTTTCACACAATTTATACATTAGCTTTATCGACCACAATTCCTTTAGATGAGATTATATATCCCAAACTATTCCTTATTCAACCATAAAATGACATTTTTTAGAATTGAGAGCAAGATTAGTTTCGATGCAACGTTCAAATACACAATTTAGATTATTCATTATCTAAGCTTGCATCAAATGAATCCCTATAGACAATAAAATCATCAATAAAGACCTCAATAGTGTGTTCAACATATTGAGAGAAAATACTTACCATGCATCTTTGAAAGGTGGTTGGGGCATTGTAGAGTCTAAATAGCATCCTTCTGTAGGCAACTGTACCAAATGGGCATGTGAAGGTTTTTTTCTCCTAATCCTCCTAAGCTATCATGATTTGATTATATCCCGAATACCCATCCAGAAAAGAGTAGTGAGATTATCCCGCAAGTATTTCAAGCATCTAATTGATAAATGGCAATAGAAAGCGATCCTTGCGTGTAGCAGCATTTAACTTCCTATAATCGATGCACACTCATCATACATTTTGAATTCTTGTGGTCACAATCTCATTATTCTCATTCTTCACCACAGTAATCCCAATTTTCTTCGGTACTACTTGGACTAGACTCACTCATTTACTATTCAAAATTTGATAGATTATACCAATATCAAATAGCTTCAAGATCTCCGTTTTCATCACTTCCATCATCAGCTTCAAGATTCAATCTTCTTTGTGATTCCCTTGATGATTTGGATCCTTCTTCTAAAAGAATCAAGTGCATCCATATTGAAGGGCTAATACCCTTGATGTCAGTTATGGTACACCCTATAGTTGTGATGTGGTCCTTAAGCACTCGAATGAGCTTTTCTTCTTAAAGCTTGGTTAAGTTCCTAGTTATGACTACTGTAAGTGTTTCTCCTTCTCCCAAAAACACATACTTTAAGTGCTCCGGTATTTGTTTCAGTTCAATCATAAGTGCCTGCATAACCGAAGGTAGAGATTTTGTATGAGATATTGGTTAGTAGTTCAATACTTAAAAACGCATACCTTTTTGGTATTAGTTGCAATGATTGTAATGTTAGCACAATTTCTTTCATCTCATTTGTAATGACTAAGTTAGAATTTTGCAAAGTGTTTTCTTTTAAACTCATGCAAAGAATGACTTGTAACTCATCTTTACCATCCATATCAAAAACTTCTTGAGACAAACAATCAATGACATCAATTGATAAAATAGAATGAACATCACTAGGGTACCTCATTGCTTCAAAAATATTAAAGCGAATAATTTCACCATCAAAAACTACAGTCAATGTTCCTACATCCAGGCTGATCTTTATCTTTGATGTCTTCAAAAATGGTTGACCGATAAGGATTGGTGTATAATTAGACGAAGGTTCTCCATCTATGTTCAAAACATAAAAATCAGTTGGGAAAACCAATTCGTTAACCTGTACTGAAACATCCTTTACAACCTGTTTTGGATAAGCATTAAATCTATGAGCTAATTGAATTATAACACGTGTTTCTTTCAATGATCCCAAATGCAGTGAAGTATAAATGGAATATGGCATGACATTTATTAAAGCTCCTAGATCTAACATTGTCCTTTCAAATCTAGTATCAAAGAATTGTAAATGTTCCTGGATCCTTATGCTTTGGGGGAAGCTTTCTCTGAATGACTGCGGACACGTTCTCCACCATACTTACTTTCTCGTCTCTCCTCAATTTCCTCTTAGACGTGAATAACTCTTTAAGAAATCTGGCGTATCGAGGAACTTGCTTAATGGAATCAATTAGAGGTATGTTCACCTCTACCTTTTTGAACTTCTCCAAAATCTCCCTATCTTGCTCTTCGATTTGGCAAACCTTCTAGGAAAAGGATGGAAAGTCTTAGGAAAATTTTTAACCACATAAGATTTAGAATTTACCTGAGTTCCTATTTCTGGTTCTTTTAAAGAAACTTCAAGTTCTTTTTCATATTCTTCATCATCGCCAATAATAGGAGTCTTTTGTGGTGCCTCTATTTCTTTAACACTTCTCAAAGTAATAACACTTGCATTCTCTTTCGGGTTTACAATTATTTGAGAAGGAAGTTTGCCCGAGTTCTAATTCTCCAATCGGCTCACCATAGTGGCTATTTGACTCAGGTGATTCTCCATATTCTAAATGCTAGCTCTTGTTTGTTGATGAAATGTTTTCATAATTTCTTCTAGTGAAGGTCAAGAGCTTGATGGTTGACCTTGTAGTTAATAAGGTTGTTAGTAAGAGCCTTGTTGTCTATAATTATTGAATGGATGATTCTTCCATCATGGGGTCCGTGCATAGGGGTAGCTAGGATCACACTTCCTCTGTAGTTAACCCAGAAAACTTCCAAAAGCATTCACTTGTTCCACTTAAGTCTCCTGCAAGGTTAGACATATATCAGTAGAATGTCCTACCATTGTGCAAATTCCTCATACCTTGACTTATTGAGCACCATTTGCAGCTATTTATCTCACTAAAGATGTCAACCAACTATTTGTTGCTCCAATGTAGTAGTACTAGCTCCATTAACCTTCAATGGTCAGGGGTCCTCTCGAATACTGAATTGTTGGGAGTTAACAACCATGTTGGAAATTAGATTTCTAGCTTCAATGGGTGTCTTATCTACTGATGCACCCCTGCTTGTTGCATCTATCATACTTTTCCTTATGGAAGAAGCCCTTCATAGAAGTATTAGATTAAGAGTTGCTCACTGATTTGATGGTACAGGCAACTATCACACAACCTTTCATTGTTGTGACATTTTTTTGGATGCACTTATGAGTGAATGAATTTAATTTACTAGGCATCATTAGTAGATTTTTATAAGAATGGATTAACTAGGAAGAAATGATGCGGGATAGGAAATAAATAAAAGATTATGTTGAATAAATATGTTAAAGAAATTTCTATTTTGTTTACCATTTTTGAAAAAAATTTATGTTAAGAATAGAGCTAGTAGCCAATTATGAGTTATGATCTAGTTTAGTAACTAGATGACATTTATGAAAAAATGTTTGCCTTCGCATCAAAAGGCTATAATGACACTCCAACAAAGCTTATAAAAATGTAAATAGTTAAGTAATTAGGGACATTCATGACAAATTGTTTGCTGTCGTGTCAAAAGACTAGGTGATCTTCAAATAAAATATAAAAAATATGGTGTTCTCATTAAAAGTGAACCGATTAATCTTATTGTGATATTTTAAGAAATTTCCATGAGTGGGTACTTAGTGATAGCTTACCTTTTCAATTTGGAAACTAATAATGAGAGCATGCTTATAAATGCCATAGATATATGAATAGGGTATCAATATTTTGGTTAATATATGTATTTAAAGCAAAGCACTTGGATATAAGTGAAACAAGTTAGTGTGTTAGAATGTTTTAAATGACCGATGTTTGTGCCTAAGTTAATTTTGTGAGATTTGATGTCATGCATGCCATACATAATTGTGGTTGAGAGGATATTTATGATCATGTAAATGCCAATTTTCCTGGTTGCAAGATTCTTTTATATTTTTATATTTTATGGCTATTTATGGAACAAAATTAAGTGGAGAAATCCTATAAAGAACCCTAGGAGGATCAAAAGTATAAAAAGAAAAAGAAAAATATCTGAGAGGTAGCTAGAAACATAAAAAAATAGATAAAAGAGACCAAACTCCTGAAGAACACAACTGATAGATGTATAATTGATCATAGTTATACCCTATATTTGATGTATTTTTTCTTGATATTTTATACTTTTATTGTATATTTGGTACTAAATTCTCTTTAAGTGTGTTTATAGGTTATAATTTCATTCAAGGACTTAAATGAGAAGAATTCAAATGAAAACAAGAAATAAAACAGTGATTTGAAGCATAGAAGAGATGCACAGCTGTGCATCAGGCCCTGTAGAATCACAAATTTTGAAATTTTAAGACATGCATAGTTTGATACACAACTAGAAACCCTAAATTTCAATATAAAAGGATGTGTTCAGAGGTAAATGGTGGGGGAGAAAAAATTATGAGGCGATTCTAGACGTGGTGATCATTATCAAGGAGCGATTTTGGTTTAGAGAAATGGAAAACATAAATAATTCAGCAAAAGATCTATCAGAATGCAAGATCAAACGTCTAACTTGCAAGAATATTCAATAGAAAACAATTACAAAGATCTAAAATTATGAACCCATTGTTTTTAATTTGTTCTTTCAGTTTATATTTGATTTTATGTTATGTTATGTATAATTAAATGTTTTGTTAGTGTTTAGGTTAGATGAACCTTATTTTTATACTTTAACATATTTTAATTTTTTTATTAATGCAATTGGTTTGATTGAGATTCTGTGATTCAATTATGTGTTTAATTTATATTCTATTAAATTTAGAATATTAGATTATAATCTGATTTTATACATAAAGATTGAGAAATCTAGTTTATGAATAAATCCATAGTAATTGGAAGGAGTTGGTTGCAATCCTAGAGATAGGATAACATAAATCTTTTGGATTAGGGTCCAACCTAAAGAGGGATTCACAAATCGATAAAGCAATCTTATATACTTTAGCCTGAGTAATTCAGTTGAAAACCTTAGGATTAGTTATTAGTAGACTCAAGGTAAGCTATTAGCATACCATAGGAATCTCCACGATCCAATAAATTAATAAAACAATTGTATAATAAAAGATCAAATTGTTAAGGTTTTTAGGTGGATTCGAAACCTAAACACTACTGCGTAATATTGGTAATTTTCTATGTGAATTCTTATATCTTAATTCTTTTTCAGTATCGTTACCTATTTTATTTTACTTACTTTAGTTTTATTTTTATTAAAAATTAAAATCAACTTGTAGATCAGATAATAATGGTAATTACTAGTATTCATCATCTTCCTGATGTCAACCTGTATTTGTCAATATTAACTACAGTTGCGTTATGCACTTAAGGTAAATTCAACATTGACTAACTCATGAAAAGTTAATCAAGTTTTTAGCATTGTTTCTAGGGACTTTGATATTAGGAACACCTGAATGTTATTACTCTATTCATTATCTTTTGTATTCTACTTTATTTTTATTGTATTGTATGTATTTTTGGCTTATTGATTTTATTATATTTTGAATTTCTCTTCCTGATTTTGAGTTTGTGGTTTATTGTAAGATTTATGATTCATTGTCATAGCCATAACTCATAATGGAAAGATGGAGTGAGCAGTACTTTTATGAGACTTAGAATATGTCTTCGCAATCTATGACATCACCATTTAAGAGAGAGAGGTTTCATCACATCTTTTCGGATGTTTAGTGTTGATGGTAAAACCTATCTACTTGTTTTATGCTAAAAAACTACAAGTGAACGAGTCGTGACTTGTAGTAAAAAGAGCAGATGTCAATCCCACAGGGATTAATGCCTAAACATCGCTTAATTTAGGCACAACTTTGTTTAAGAAACTAAATTATGAAATGCAAATAATCTGAAATTAAAAGACTAATGTAAACAATGGACGATACCAAAATTGCAGAAAATCTGAATTTAAGAATCTAAATAATATAGATTACTTTTTTACTATTTTGTCTCCCTCCAATTTTATCGATTGAATTATGACTCACTCTATATTTTCGAATGTACAAATTACCCTCTCTCAAGGTATAACTATTTATCCCTAATCGAATTAATGGGAATTAATTAGACGATCTTTCAACTTACCTAATGACTCTACCGATTCAATTAGTTATCAAACTATCCTATGAGTGATTAATTGACTAGTTGAGATCTCTCTTCTAACTATTCAATTAATGTGATGATTGCTAGTCTATAGATCGCCAACTCTTATTGTATAATCCTACATGAAATTTATCTCACTCACTCTCTCGATTTGTTGCAAGATGACAATTAAAAACAACAATCAACAAAGACAATTACATTCAATTCAATAAAATAAGAGTTCAACATAATAGTGTCAAAGCAATCCCTAAAATAAAATTAGCCAAACATGGTCTCAATAATATCATCAACATTCAAATAATCCATTTTTACAAAGAATAGAAGAGATTACAATGACATAAAATTGAATAGAAAGACTCCTTCTTTGCTTTGCCAAAATCTAGAATTTTGGTGTTGATGTGTTATTTTATCTAATCTTGATGATAATCCTTGTCTTCAATCCTTCCTCAATGCTCTAAACATGTGTTCTTCACTCAAGGATGGTGTTTCTACTAGTGAGCATTGTCTCCTCTGAAGATGGAGGCTTAATTCTCTTGTTATAGTCCAAAAATCCTAAGTTTAATGAAGCCTCGCAGATTGCTTCGGATTGTAATTCCCACACTCGTGGTAATTGACATGATTCCCACGAGCGTGGGAATTTGTCACAGATGCTTCTTTCATTTTCTTCTGTAATTTCCACGTGACGTGGGAATTTGTCACAGATGCACTCCTCATTTCTTCTCCTCTTTGATCTTTAGTTCCGCCTCCAAGTTGCTCCTTCCTTCTTCCTACCTAAAAATAGTCAATTCTTGACCTCAATTAACGTCAAACACACAAGAACAACAATGAAAATCAAACTTAACCGTAAACATACAAAATGAATCCCAAACTAGAAAAATAATCAACAATTATGCTAGAAAACATATGCCAATTACCTATAAAAACATATCCTAATGCACACCTATCACTTAGTCAATGTCTATACCATGTTGCGACATTTGTGGGAGTACTTACTATAATCATGAAGTTCGAGCATCAACTTATGTATGGGAATGAATGAGCTTGTAAAATCAACCTTAAGGTGCTGTTGTTTGCTGTTCAAATTATAGGGTACTATTTTGAAACTGAACTATATTCTGAGCCAAAGTTTTCATTATATCATCCTATGAAGGTCCAAAGCTTGATGGTTGAGCTTGCCTTTGAAATGGTTATTGGTTAAAGCTTTGTTATTGTTTTCCTTGCTGTCCATAACTGTTAAACAAAGGATTCTTCCATCCTGAGTTGTGTGAGTAGGAGTAGCTAAGATCATACTTCTTTTGTGGTTGACTTAGAAAACTTAAAAAAGCATTCACTTGTTTTATTGATGTTTCTTGCAAGAATGGACATATATTAGATGGATGTCCTACCATTATGTAAATTCCATATGCTTTTACTTGTTGAGTACTATTTGGAATTGTCTGTCTCACTAAAGATGTCAACCCAGCTATCTATTGCTCCAGTGTGACAGTACTAGCTTTATTGACTTTTAATAGTTTGGGGTTCTCTTGTATGTTGAATTGTTGAGAGTTAGCAGCCATATTGGAAATTATAGTTCTAGCCTCAATAGGTATCTTATATACCAATGCAACTCCATTTACTGCATCTATCATAATTCTTTCTTATGGAAGAAGTCCTCATAAAAATACTGGATCAAGAGTTGTTCACTAATTTGATGATGAGGGTAACTAGCACACAGCCTCTTGAAACACTCCTAAAACTCATATAATGTCTCCCCATTGTGCTGTCTAATTACAGATATCCTTCTTAATATTTATAGGTCAATAGATAGGAAAGTACTTCTCTAGAAAAAGTCTTTGAATCTCATTCTAAGTAGTGATCGATTCAGAGGGTAAGTAGTAGAGCTAATCTTTGGCGGTATCCCCAATGAGAAAGGGAATGCCCTTAGACTAATCTTCTCTTCTTGTACCCCGCTAGCTTCATGGCAGAATAGACCACATAGAACTCCTTAAGGTGCTTATAAGGATCTTCACCTAATATACCACAAAAAGTAGGCAAAAGATGAATTAGACGAGATTTAAGCTTAAAAGCAACATCAATAGTATGAAAACCAATGGGCGCAGTTAATTGCTTAAGAGTGCAATCATTATTTTGCTCTGCCATGTTAGAATCCGTTACAAAAATAGAAACAATAAATGAACTAGAAAGCAAATCTAAGGCTATTTGAATTCTTAGTGAGGAACCAATTCTCCTGTTAGATGATGATAGATCCTCGAAACTTTGTGCAACTTTTCTTTTCAATATGTGCAAAGCTCTTTAAATTTTTAGATCAAATTTCAGTTCACTAGAGTGAGAAGATTGTGTCATGCATCGTAACTAAACCAAACAAGAAAACAAATTAATCAAAATAAAATAAATTAAAAAAAGCAATCAATATTAATCCTTAATAATGATGCCAAAATTGGTAGCATTTTGTAACACTACAAAAAATAAGTAAAATTAAAACAATAACTAGTGATGATTCTAGGTCGATCCCACAAAGTTAAATCAATTCACCTTTCTAAATTATATTTATAAGTAAGAAGGGGGTTTGGTTTGATGCAATTATGAAAATAAAGTAAAATTAAACTTATGAAACCAAATCAAAGCAAGCAGTGAAAAATGATAAAATTGATAAATGATTTTGGAATTCAATTCTCAGATCAATCTTAGCCTAAACATAAATAAACATACATCATTGCATTATCATTTTCACACCTCTCTTAGAACTATTGATCGTAGATTAACAATAAGTTCTGTTAATCCCAGTTTTCCGTTATATTACGTTTAATCAAAATAAGCTCTTTATCGAACAACCTAGAACAAGCTCTTTAGATTTAGTTGGACAGTCGCATTATGAATAAGGAAAATAGATCAATATAAGCAATAGCTACACAAGTTTGGGTTATTTAACTTATGTTACTTTATCTCTGATGATTCAACGTCATTAGTAGCTAGAAATGAATCTAAACACAACTATTACGTATCATATTTGAAATTCTAGCGATGAGTTTACATAAAAAAATCTAAGACCATTTAGATCATTCTTACAGAATACCCAATTCAATAAGCACAAAATAACGTAAACAATTTTTAAAGAGAGGAAGAACAATGATACACAATGACGATATGCTTAAATGCACTTCATGACATCAATTTCACGTCTGAACTGGACTAATGAAGCCTAGCCTAACATGGATCCTAAGAAGTTGAGCTATCTGCCCTTTCCTATGCCTCAAATATGAGTCTTGTTTTTTTTACTGCCCAAAATGTCTATTTATATCAAAAACTTGGTTTCTAGGCATATGCGCAGTTTGATGCACGGTCGTGCATCCAATTGTGCAACCAAAAAAATTGTGAGAATCGTGAAGATATACAGTTGGATACACGGTGTCTTACACGGCTGTGTATCTCACAGGTCTCGCTGACTTATTGTTCTTCTTGTGATTTCTTCTCCAATCCTTACCCTAATCCTTCTCCTTTTTATCCCATAAGGGAAATTGAGTTTTAACATCAAAATGTTGGGTTAAGAAATGTGCTTTTAACCCATGTTAGTTATTGTGCTTCAATCTTGTACCTAATACTAAATATGAACTAAAATGTGTATCTTAAGTATTTCACAACAATAATCACTAAGTGTTAAGAATTGAATGCATGAACAATTAAACACACATCTAGGATTAATAACAAAATTGCATAATAGACATACAAAATTTGTATCTAACATAACTTATGTCAAAGAAATTTGGTTTATAAACTCTTAGTATTAACTATACTAAACAAGATAAATTCCATATAGAGCAAAAATATAAATGTAAGAAAAGCAAGTAATTGATTATATGCCATGATTACCAAAAGAGATTAGGACTTTAATCATGTATTTGGTTACTCCCACTACTTTAATAATAGCCCTCACTACTATTCGAAAAGATTACTTTAATTTTCTAGTTAGCTAAAATCCCATGCCTAACAAACTAACTAAACTTAAATTATGTAAATAATAACTTTATCATTCACATCTCATGTGACTCCTACATCTGTTAGGTGACAAATCATACCAAAACATATCTTTTATGTTATTCCTAACCTTACCTTTAAATCATGTGATCATGATTTACTCATCCAAATCACACAAATTTAGTTCAATAGAACCTACTATTGTAAGACTAAACATATTTGAGTTAAAGTGGTCTTTAGTTTGCTCAACAAATCTAACAATAAACAAAACTCTAGTTTATTCTTATAACAATGAAAGGCGACAATCATACTCTCAACGTGTATTTAGTATTTTAACAAGAGAATTAATTTTGTTCGTTTGATCAGACATAAAATTACATGTAATAATATCACATACATAAAATATACAATTTAATATGAATATAATATATATCAAACATAAAAATAAAGTATGCAACTTATGCACACATAATCAAATTATATGCATAAAAATATCAAGCTTTTTTATTATAATAATTAATGGTCATAATCTAAAATAATGTTTCCAATTCCTTGGATAATTAAATTCGAATAAACTCACTAATTCCTAAATAAATTAAATTTCTATTTTAAATAGAAGTTTTTATTTGATTTGAAACAATTTTCAAATTCAATTGAAAACTATTTCCAATCATCTGGACTCATTTATTATACTTCTTATTTATTATAATTTAGAAAAACTCCTCAAGATTTTATAAGTAACACATTTTAATCTAACCAGAAAATTATCTCTAATCTAATCAGAAATTTCTTTTCTTTAATTAGAAAATATTTTCTAGTATAAAAGAAAACTACTTTCAAAATTTAGATGCCTAGTTCCTAACTTCAGCTATTAATTGAGGCTAGTATTAATGATTTATGGGCTTTAATCTCTAATTTTTTCGTTGCTACTTATTGCTTAGTTTGGGCCCATTCATGGCCCTCTTGTCATATACATTTGTCCTCTTTGCTGGCTTGTCCTTTGGAAATAAATTATTTTTTAACTTTCAAAAAAAATTATGCTGAAAAAGTTTAGTTAAAATAATTTACACATTCCTAATATTTGGATAAATATGATGTATTACTATATGTCAATCTTAATTTATAGATATAAATCATTTTTATTTGAGCATTAAAAAATTAAAGAGATTGATTTATCTAATATAAATATAATATAAGATTATAAATTTGTATTAATTTATGTCAGATTTAGGAACATAATTCGTTACAAAAAGATAACAATTGAAGGGAAAAATAATTTAATTAAGTTTGACTTGGTTATAAAGTTTGGAAAATTTTATTATCATATATAAGATATTTAATAAGTAAAAATCAAAATTGAATATTATATTTTATTATGACCTAATAGATATTTAAATATAATCAATTAAAATGTTAATTAAAATTTAAAATATGTTTCAATTAAATTATTAAAAAATTTTGAACCATTTTTGGAAACGGCACATACACTACAAAATCTACTATTCTTAGCATATCCTCATATATACTGCTTATAAAATTTTCTCAATTTGTTTATGTAAATATTATTTAGGCAAAAAGTACGAATTGTCTCTAACATTTTCCAAAAAGTGTAAATTAGTTTTTACCATTATTTGGGATATCATGTTATACTTAATATTTTCAAAATAACACCTTAAATGCTTACAAAATTAAGTTTTTGGCAATTTTTAGCTTACCAATTTAGTCTATGTAGTGTCACAAGTAGATAATGTAGACTCACCAGACATTAATGTAATCTTTAAAATGATTTCTTTAAATAATAATTCACAAAAAATATATATTATTGTATACGGTACTACTCTTATACCTTATTTAAAGTGCAATAAGTACTATTTTAATAATATTAGAAAATAAAATGGTATAATTAAAATTTTATAAAACTTTCATAAAATATTAAAATACAAATGTTACTTTTAATCAATCATTTAAGATGGAACTTTTATTATGATTCTCACGTAATTTATCGATTCCAAAAAGAAAGTTTTTAAGAAATCAAAATTAAGTTTCATAACAAAGTTCACTTTTATGATTATGTGTTGTTATGATTATGATTATGCTTAAGTAAGTTCCATAAATTAGATAATCTTATATTTTGAAAAACTAGCAAAAAAAAGTCCTTCCAATGTGCAGTAGGTAATTATCATTCTCCATCATCTACAGTTCTTATTTACTTCGTAAAAATAACAAAGAGAAACATGACTTAATTTTCAACCAAGGATTCCCATGAATAGCATTGAAAATAAAAGATCTTAACCAAGCTTAAATCAAAATACAAAGAGTTTAACTAGCCAAGCTTGCTAAGGACATCATTAAGAGCAGACACAGTTTCGGCGTAGAACTTCTCTGCTTCCGGAGTGCTCTTGATTTTTGCTGCATGATCCAGCTGCAAAGCAAAACAAGACTTGAATCTTTTTTTTTTTTTTGGAATCAATTTTCCAATAATGAAAAACACAAATTTTGACAATGACCAGTAAAACTTTCTATTAATGTTTCCATAGTTAGATTACCTCGCTGATGGTTTGGAAGAGCTTTCCAGTCAGTTCCTTGAGAGGTTTCTTTTCTTCCTTGGGCTTAGCAGCAATAACAGTGTTAAGGTCATAGCGAAGATACTCGGCCTTGAGACGAAGATCATTTTGGACATATGGCCATGCCTTCTTATCTATCAACGCCTTCACTCCAACGATGTCCTTCGCCGACTCCTTCGCTCTCGCCGCGGCCTGTGCCGGTGAAAGCGGCTGCAGGAAGAACCTATCCTTCAGTGGGAGGTCAAGGTCTCGTGGCTCATCCGAGTTCAGTGTCCCAGCTGCCATCAACCAACAAAATTAATATTGACGTAGTATTCGTTGCAGTGTCATTTAATATTTTAAGAAAATAATGGTTGTTAACTTACGGAGACCACCGGATGGAGGTGGAGGAGGGCCGACCTTGATAGGGATGGCTTCAGCGAGCACAGCCTGAACGAATGACCCTGAAACCAATCCGGCGGTAATGAGACCCAGCATGGCTCGACGGCCGGTTTCAGGCTCGTTAGCAGCCTGCTGAGCTCTAACAGCGAGTACTGGGCGGGTGGCAGAAACACGGCCAGTGTTGGTAAAGCGGGTTGAGCCGCTGAGCTGGAGGCTGCCTTCGAGCAAGCCAGCCATGGAAGCCAATGAATGTGCCATTGTCAATCGCTTTGATTGCCTTTGCCTTGGCTTTTCTGTTTTTTTGTTTTATTTCTATTGGAAAGTGGGTGGCAACAGGTGGAATTATTATTATATTTTTGTTATGTGATGTAGATCAGCTCTATACAAGAACCTTATCCACCATTTCCTTTAATGGATAAGCTGGATATGGTATTCTCCAATGGTTGCTTCACACCTTTGTTTTCCTACGTGACATGGAGTGCATTGTGATCCAGTAGCACACTGACAAGTGGACTAATATGATTCGCAGTTAAACTTTCTTTTTAATTTATATAAACATATTCGCTAGGTCTGGCAGATGTTTCCCTCGCTCTGCTTATGGAAAAAGAAAATTAAAGTTTCAGTAGAGCTCATAATGTTTTCCATTTAATTATTAAAATAGACAGCAAGACAAGTAAGAACATGCAAATGGGGGTCAGACCACTGCAAGCAGCCTTAATAAATTTTTCACCAACGTTTTGAAAGGGGAAATTTATCACCAACGTTTCAAAAGATTAAGGAAATTTAAACTAATAATTTAAGAAGTTTAAAATTAAAAAAATTCAATCAATATTAAGATTGAATAAAATTTAAGAAATATAACAAAAAGATATTATTATAATGTATCAAAAAATTTAAAATGTAATTAAAACTGATCGATAAATTAATAAACTCATCAGTTTTTAATAACAAGAATTATTAAAATAAATCAAACCCAAAAGTTAAAACTTAAACTAAAACATTGATAAGATAAAGATTTTTGCGATTAACTAATTTAATTTTTTAATCAATTTTTATAATAATAAATTTTCAAATCAATTCATAAAAATTAAAAAAACGTTATAATAAATTGCCAAATCGACTTAAACTAGTTCAATAAGTTGAATATTGGGATTCTCCTGTTATAATTTTTTATTATTTATATCTCACTAATAAACTATGTTCCTCTTCTTTCATGACGCTCCTGCTCTAGCTCCTTTCTCATTCTTCTCCACTCTTCAATGATGGGATTTGTTAACCTGCCCTTGTTCCCCCATCATCCAGCCTCTCTGACCTCCAGCTCTCTGTTTTCATTTCCACTTCTTTTCAAGCCATATTCACTTGCTTTTTTTTTTTCCAGCCCTCAACTTTTTCCTTTGCTTAGCTCATTGGTTTCTTTTTCTCCTCCCTTCAAGCAACAAACGCTTGCTTCATCTTCTTTACAAACATCTGCCTTCACTCCCTCCTAAAAACCTTTGTCTTCACCAAGCCTCTCTTTAGCTAATAGGGGTTACTTTGACATTCCTTATAGTATGCTTTCATTGTATTTCCTGATTTGGTAACCACTTTTTGAAACCCTTTTCTTGCCATTGTATTGCATTTCGTTCTCTTGTCTACCAACCATGCCTGCACCTGAACCTCTTGCCTTTTGTGCAAATTCTCCCTCTGATTTTCCTTCTTTAACCTCCCTCACCTTGGATGACTCCAAGCTACCTGAAAAGGGTTCCTCTTCTTTCTCTGATCTTAAAAAATGCTAGAAACAAGCGATAGCTGATGAAGGAGATACAAAACTCCATTATTCCCCTCCCCCCCAAGGAAGACCAAGGAAGAGTCATTGTTTCGTCGAATTTTGAAGTCCTAAAAGAAGGAGTCTGATCATGGGAATCTTCACTGGTAGGATTCTTTTTGGAGAAAAGACCCCAATTTCTGGTGCTGTAAAAGTGGGCAGCTAATACTTGGAAGAACAAAGGACTATTATAGTACTGCTAGTTGAGAAAAAATTAACATTATATACCTTTTCCTCTAAAATGCAAGCTCTTAAAGTCCCTGGAAGAAGGATCTTGGCATGTGATGAACCTTCCACTATTTCAGTTACTTTATGGGTTAATTTGAATAATGTTTTTCCATTGGAATATTAGACTACTAAGGGCCTTAGTATGATTGCAAGTTATTTGGGGCAACCTCTATGCATGGATGAAAATACAACAAAAAGGAAAAGGTTAGGCTATGCTGACTATGTATTACTATGGATATCTCTAAGGATTTACGAGATCAAATTCCCACTATGAGGTTGGGCTTTAATGGAACATTATATGAAAATACTGTTACAGTAGACTAGCATTGGAAGCCTTCTTTGAAGCTATAAGGAAGAAGGTGGATACCAATTGGGAAAATCTTCAAGAAAGGGAGTTATATGGAACTAATGAATCTAGATCAAGATGATAAGGATGGAAATGATTAACATTTATTATGTTAAAAGGTGTCCCAAGAAGAACTAGTCATAAGGGATCAAAATAAGATGGATAAGACTGGAAATGATTAGCTAAAATCAAGCCACAACATGTCCAAAGTTAATCTAGCACTTACTGATTTAGTTGTGGAATTCCAGCCTAAGCAGAAAGTGGAAACAAGCACTACCAAAGAAGATCCTAAGGAAGGCATGCCAGTTGCACATAAGGGTGAAAAAGGTGATGATATGGAGGCAACCTCATCCCTTTTGACATCGAGCAATGTTGAAGGGAAAGAGATTGCAGAACAGCTTACTAGTGTCAAACGGAGGAAGGGTATTAGGAGAAAAGGCCAAACCTATAAAGCCATTTCTTTATGATTATAGTTTGGAATGTTAGGGGCTTTAATTGCCCCAAAACTCTCTTGGCCTTAAAGGATATTTTGGCTAACAAAAACTTTTCGATTTTTCCTATTTTGGAAACAAAAATTAGATCGGAGAATCTGAAGTATCTTAATAACCTATGTAATATGTGGCAGTTTCTCTATAATCATCAAGTTCATGCTTATGGCAGAATTATTGTTAGTTTTGAACCTCGAATAGTAGACATTGAGGTGCTAGAAATGGAGATGTAGGTCATACATATAAACTGGCATTTTGTTGAGTAGAACATATATTTTTTTGCCTCAGTAGTGTATGGTTTTAACCATGTTTTTCAAAGGAAGGATCTTTAGGAGAGCTTACTGAGTTTCCTAAGAAGAGTGGTAAGTCCTTGGCTCATTTAAGGAGATTTCAATTATACTCTCTATAGAATAGAAGTAAAAAAATTACTCTACTAATTTCAAGGATTGCGTTAATCAGTTGGGAGTTCTAGACTTGAAGGTAGGGCTGACAAAAAATCGTTGTCAAGCCAAACCGGTTCTGGAAAATTAGGACAAAGGTAAAAGTTTCATAACCCTAAACTGGTTTTAAACCAAATTTTTTTTACCAAGCTGACCCGAAATCGAACCACATTGAAAAACACCCAACCTGCATTGGAACCGGCTTGTCTGATTTTAACTAATAGCAAAGGGCCATTAAATTGCACCATCTTCTTTCCATCTCCTTTTCTTTGTAAAACCAATAAAAAATTATAGAAAAGAAAGCTAAATTATGATTGTCTAGTTGAAGTTCAAACCAAACAAGTGGTAAGTCTACAACCAAATTCAAAAAATAACAATATAACTACCAAATTCAAAGTCTCCAACAAAATTATAGCAAGAAACCATGAAGGCATAAACAGTATACCAAATCCAAAACCAGTAAACTACATTGTTCATATTACAAATTCAAACCAAATAAAAGATGTAAGAAGTAACTGAAGTAAATCACACGTTAGTATAAAATTTACGTATAAGAAACTCGATACACAAGAAGGGGGTTGAATTGTGTATCCTTTTTGTGAATATAAAATCTTGCTAAGAACTTCTCTTTCTTGGTAAAAAGATATCACGAAATTTATACGAAAATTATTACGTAGTTAAATCGCAAATAACTTCTATATAATTGTTTGACAACAAAATAAACTAAACTAAAGAATAGAGGATAGACGCTGTGATTTTTATCCTGATCCACCCCAAACCGTGGGCTACATCCAGTCCTCAGGGTTCATCTATGTTGGACCCCATTTCTGGCTGTCAGTTGGATAAATGGACTAGTCAACTATCATCATATTAGTCGACTATTCGACATGTAAAATGTTAGTGCTAGTCGACTATCATCATATTAGTCGACTAATCGAAGAGTAGAACTGAAAGTTTCATGGAAAATGTTAGTATTAGTCGACTACACACCGACTAGTCAACTATCAGTTATAGATAAACTAAATTAACTTTGTTAATTGACATAAACATCTTGAAGTTATTAAGTAAAGATGAATGTATATCATGTTGCTTTGCGAGAATTCTGTTACTGTTGTGTGAATGAAAAACAGAACATTGAAGAAGCATGAAAGCATAAATATAGTATGAAATGTATGAGCATTGAAAAACCTATTATGTGAGTAAGAGAGGAATCCGTTTCATTAGTCTCGTGCTCATCTTGAAATTCTGATCTTAAACCCACTATCACAATCATATACTAGATCATAACTCTTATCACATCAATTAAACAAAAATTTTATATTCCAACTTCAACCCCTCAATTCCACTTTGCTTGTACACTTTAAATATTGTCATTTATACCTATGTCTCTATTTCTTTCTCAATCAATCATAAAAATATTTTCACATCCATATTAATTCAAGTACATATCCTTAACAAAATTTTGTTACTATATTCGCTGACATAACCACAAATATTGAATCTATGTCTAATTGGACTAAGTAGTATTTCTTATTTCTAAATATCCACAAACTTTCATTGTCTTACACTATGACAAATCACCATTTTTCTCATTATTTCTAATAGCTCAAACTCTTAGCGAAAGTTTATACGTGTGATTCATATGGTTGCAATTACCGGAATTCTATACTCATCAGTACCCTCCTCTCTCGGTGGAGAATCAGGTGTAGCAGATCCTTACAAAATTCCCCGAAGTGTCCTTCGACGAGGTGGCATTTTTCTCCTTTAAGCTTATTTCCTACATGTATGCATGATATGCATGTCACTTAATGAAATCAATCAATTTATGCAATCAATCCATTGAACACAATAATCACATAACATAGTGAACACAATAATCACATAGCATA
>JANZXR010000002.1:32522087-32546142 GCA_027575705.1 Erythroxylum echinodendron
ATTAATTCCGTGTTTTGTGTAGAACTCTGCGAAAAAGTTTAAACGATCTATTCAACCCCCCTTCTAGATCGCTTTCATGTCCTGATATGCTTTTATTCAACTTCTGATCAGTTTCACCCTATCGTCAGTGTCTTGTTTCAGTTCTTTTCCTTCAACCATTCTCAAGCCCTCTTCATCCTAATACAGGGGCGATTAACACTTTTTACCATACAATGCTCAATATGGCATCATTCCGATACTAATGTGGTAATGATTATTGTAAGTAAATTCAATCAATGCAATATATTGATCCCAAGTTCCTTGAAACTCCAATATATATGGCCTGAGCATATCCTCAACAGCCTTGATTTTCCTCTAACTCTGCCCATCCGTATGAGGATAAAATGTAGTACTGAAGTTCAACTTTGTACCCATAGTTGACTACAAACTCTTCCAGAATCTCGAAGTAAATCTACGATCACTTTCCGATACAATAGACATTGGAACCCCATACAGTCTAATTACTTCATTCATATACTTTAGAGCCAACTGCTCTAGTGAGTTATTCTCTCTCACTGGTAAGAAATAGGCCGACCCCACCACAACCCATATCACATCATTTTTCCTCGGAGCCTTAGGCAAACCTATAATAAAATCTATAGTGATTCATTCCCATTTCCACTCTAGAATGGGTAACAAATGTAGCTTCCCAACTGGAGCCTAATACTCAGCTTTAACCTGCTAGCATGTTATACATTTAGAAACATATTCTGATACTTGCTTCTTTATTCCTGGCCACCTGAAATGTTGTTTCAGCGTATTATACATCTTGGTTATGCCAGGATGCATAGCATAAGCGACCATATGAGCTTCCTCTGAAATTTCCTTTTCTCAATTCATCCACATTAGGTACACATATTCTATGCTTTAACCATAATGTCTCCTCTCTCAAGTCAAGTTTAGAATCAGGATTTATCTTAACTTTCTTGATCAGTTTCACCATTTCATGATCTTTAAACTCTTCTATTTCGATCATGTAACGTCAGTCTCAACTTTAGTGTAGCTATCAATGTTTCATTATGCTCTAGATTCAACTCCACATTCAAAGCTCTCAATTGAATTAAGCTTGATAATCTTGATAACTGAATCTGAGCTACACTACTGTGTGACTTCCAATTTAAAGCATCTGCCACTATTTTCATTTTTCCCAGATGATACTCAATTGTGCATTCATAATATTTTAATAACTTTATCCACCTCCTCTGTCTTATGTTCAGCTCTTTCTGAATTAGCAAATATATTAAACTCTTGAGATCAGTGTATATATGAAATGTCTCTCCATATAAATAATGTCTCCATATATTTAGAGAAAATACGACTGCAACAAGTTCTAGATCATGTACTGGATAGTACACCTCATGAGACCTTAGTTATCTCGATGCATAGGCTATCACTTTGCCATTTTGCATCAATACACATCCCAATCCTTGATGTGAAGTATCACAGTATACTACATATCCACTAGTTCCTGATGGACTAGTTCCTGATGGAATAATCAACACCAGTGTTGTAGTCAATTAATGTCTTAGCTCCTGAAAGCTCTTTTGACAATCATCATCCCATCTGAATGCCACATTATTCCTCAGAAGTTTAGTCAGAGGGTCTGAAATTATAGAAAACCCCTCAAAAAATCTCTAATAATATCTGGCTAATCCTAAGAAACTTCGAACTTCTGACATATTATTCGAAGCCTCCCATTTCATTACTACCTCAATCTTCATTGGATCCACTTGAATACCTTGCACCTTTATGATATGAGCAAAAACACCACTTGATTCAGCCAAAACTCACATTTACTAAATTTAGCATATAACTATTTTTCTCTCATAATCTATAAGATCACTCTCGGATGTTCAGCATGTTCTTCTCTACTTTTTGAGTACACCAAAATGTCATTGATAAACACTATCACAAAGAGATCTAGGTAGGGCTGAAATACATTGTTCATCAATGCCATAAATGTAGCTTGGGGATTAGTTAACCTAAACGGCATTACTAAAAACTCGAAATCCACATAACTGCTCTTAAAAGCACTCTTAGGTACATTAGCCTCAGCTATATTCAGCTGATAATACCCAGACGTTAAATCCAATTTAGCGAACACCTGAGCTCCTTGTAGCTGATCAAAGAAGTCATCAATTCTAGGCAACAGGTACTTGTTCTTCACTATAACTCGGTTCAATTGCCTATAGTCAATAAACAATCTCAAAGTTCCATCTTTCTTCTTCATAAATAGGACTGGAGCTCCCCAGGGTCAAACACTGGGTTTAATGAATCCCTTTTCAAGCAATTCCTGCAACTGAGCCTTTAACTCCTTTAGTTCCACAGGTGCCATCTTATATGGAGGAATATATATAGGAGTAGCACTTAAAACTAAGTCAATTGTAAACTCTGTTTTCCAATCTTGAGGTAAGCTAGGTAACTCTGCGGGAAACACATCCAGGAATTCCTTAACCACAAGAATGTCCTGTGTATTTTGCTTAGCTTTAGTATCAATAATGTGGGCCAGATAAGATCACATCCCCCTTATATTAACCTCAAAGAACTCATGGATGAGATCAATCTGGCTAGTACTGCTTGGCTAATACCTCTGAACACTGCACTTGGTTGATTAGGAGGTTCTAAAATTACCTCCATAGTATAGCAATTCATGATAGCCCTATGAGCAGTGAACCAATCCATGCCTAGAATAATATCTATTTGTTTTAAATGTAATATAATTAAGTCTTCTTCCAACTCTGCCTAATCAATTCAAATCACACAACTCTTGCATACTTTTCCAATCACGGTGGTACTACCTATCGGTGTACTCACCTCCAATCCACATCTCAGTAACTCTCTATCGCAATGCAATTTAGATGCCATATGAGGTGTGACAAAAGAATGCATAGATCCAAGATCCAACAATGAAAAACCCTCAAAAGTAAATAATGATAACACACCTACAATGATATCTGGAGACTTTTGAGCCTCTTGTCTCATCATACCATAGACTCTAGCTTGGGACTGTGGTCTATTGCTCTGCACCTCAGCCCTGATAGAAGGACTCCTAAAACGCACTTTGCCTCTGCCAGACTTCTCTATCCAGACCCACCAGCTTGGCTTTACTGAACAGTAGGTTCTGTTACCATACTTCCTTTCCTTTCAGACTGTACTCTAAAAACCACAAAATAATCCTTGATTTGATGATCAACTGAGCCACACCGAAGGCAGGCTCCTGTTACCATCTAGCATTTACCACTATGCTTCTTCCCACAATGCTCACAAGTTGGCAACTAACCCGATACTGCACCTCGGTTATTACCAAACTGACCAAAATTACCTCTCTATCTGAACCTTGACTATCTTGATCCAGTCAGTGGTCTGAAAGCTCGGGTCTGATGCTTACTGAACCTTCTACTAAAACTGCCTTAAAATTCGCTAGGCCTCTTTTTTCGATGCTCTGATCTTTTCTTAAACTGACTGTCCCTTAACAATTGCTCTATTCAGATCGAGGCTGCTTTAAGCTCAGTAAAACTGTTCAAGTTAGCAATAGTTAGCCTTGTCTGAATCTCCATGTTCAACCTATCTTTAAATCTCCTACACTTGTCTTCCTCAGTAGAAATCAAGGCAGTATCATATCCCATCAGCTTATTAAATTTAATCTCATATTTTTCCACAGACATCCTTCCCTACTTCAGATCCAAAAATCCCTTCATCTTTCTATCTAGGTAGATCTTGGGCATATAATTCTCTTTGAAACTTCTCAGAAAATCCTCCCATCTCAATCTACAAGGCCTGATGGTACTGCCTGGAACAGTTTTCCACCATTGGTAAGCTGGGCCTTGTAATAAAGATATTACATAGTCGAACCTCCCGTCTGACTCACAATCCATCTGATCAAAAACTCTCTCTGTCCTCTCTAACCATCTCTTGGCCTCAGCAGCGTCTACACTTTCATAAAAGTACAGAACTCCATGCTTTCGTAGTTTGTCGTACCTTCTCTCTCTTCTTTTAGGCATTCTTGGAGGCATTCCCTTAGGTCGAGATGCAAACACCTCTCTACTGGCTCCTTTTGATCCTAGGTTAGCTAAGTGTTCCATTTGTTCTCCTACGTTGGATAACCTATAATACACAATAAATTTAATTACCATATAAAGTTTTCATAGCATTTCATACCTCACAGTTCCACATATTCCTATGGATGCCAACCATGCTCTGACACCACCAACTGTAACACCCCACGCTTATCTGACACATACATGTGCGCCCTTCGGATACAGGTGCACATACCTGATAGAAATGGTGTATTAACTATTTCATCTTCACTATATCACATGGCATCATATGTAAAACCAAAAATAACACATTGTCTGAAAACTAAAATTTTCCTCATTTCATTTCTCAAACTGTACTTTACACTGTAGCATTAACCATTATCCATATTTTACAACGTCAACCTGGAGTGTTTACAAAATCTACGTAATATGCTACATATATGCGGAAACTTAAACAAAAATTAAAATACCTATTCCTTTAGTTCCAACTGACACTACAACAAAATATGGAGTTTAATGATACAAAAAGTGGAGTTTTCAGGTTTTTTTTTGTGTCTTAAAAATAATTTCCGCTTTTTTGCGTCTTAAAAATAATTTTAGATGCTTTATAAAGTGTAAAAAAATAAGTGTCACAAAAACTATTTTCGAAGGTTTTCTTAGACACATAGATGAGTTGAAAAAACTTAGATTTTTTACGATTCTAACTGTAAAAAATCTAAGCATAAAAAATCTATTTACACATAGATAGGTCGAAAACATACATTTTCGAAAATTTTCTTAGACACATAAATGTTGCTTTAAATGCTTTGTGTAAGCTTTTAGATGCTTTTTTCTGTCGATATTTTTCACTTTTAGATAGTTTTTACGTTGAAAAATTACACCATTTTTTAGTAAAAAAATAAGTTTACAATTTGTTTTTTGCATCTTTTTTAAGATCACTCACATTATTATAATAAATTATAATGAATTTATTATTATAATAATAAATTTTAATAAACTATAATAAATTAATCACATAAAAACTTAATTCAAATTGAAATCAGAAAAAGAGAGAGGATAGAAACAAAACTCTATTATTACTTGGCTGTTAGAATGATTAATATAGCAATTGGTGGTAACCAATTAATACAAGTCACGTAGATCATTGTTAAGGAAAATCAATCAAACAAACAAATTGCAACGATCCCCTACTATGTATTTTGTATACATAAGAAGTATAACTGGTTACATATTAGACATCTTATAGTATTCACGACTAAGTCAAACAAAAAGAAAATGAACATTGCAGCTGCAAATCTCAACTTCAAAAGAACATCTCTAATGCATTTCCTTTCAGGTCAAACCTCACATTCTATCAACCATTCATGTCTGCATTTAGAGGCCAATTATTTTCCTTAACCTAAAAATAAGGCACCTAAAAGATAGAAAGAAGAAAAACAACTTATAAATTAGGTAAGTTAATTATATGATTTGATAAAACCTTACAGTGAATACATAAGCACCCAAAAACATGACTAGAAGGTATATCTTACTCATCCGCCCATATTCTCCCATATCAAACCAAATCTTGCAAAGATTAAGATTTTTTTTGAACCGAAGTCTCTACAAACAGGACAAAGAAGGAGGTTTCAATACAGCCCAGAACCCTGCAAAGTATGTAGTTGGGT
The DNA here is from genome assembly GCA_027575705.1 of Erythroxylum echinodendron. NCBI lineage: Eukaryota > Viridiplantae > Streptophyta > Magnoliopsida > Malpighiales > Erythroxylaceae > Erythroxylum > Erythroxylum echinodendron. The sequence goes on from JANZXR010000002.1 coordinate 32,527,831, forward strand.
CAGCTGCACTACATTGATCAAATACTCAAAGTTTACCTTGCTATTTTCCTATTTCAACAATTAGCTTAAAATTGTAAAGTTATATATTATAGCCTGAGTAATCCACACAACCACGTGTAATTGATCCCTATACATGTAACATTTAAGCAATGACAAACCATAACTGGAATAATGTTTGTAATCCTTTCTAGTTAATTGCTTAGATATATCTTATGCCCTTGCATATAGTCTCAATGTTTAACTCTCTTTATCATAGCACGGAGATCATTTTCATTGTTAACTAACAGGTCCTCCTACACAGTAATGTGGAGGAGAACAAGTAGCACTCTTAACCTTTTTGTAACCAACTGAACATGACTAATACAATTCAGACAATCTAGAACCTAACAATGCCTCACTTATTTATTGCAAGCCTTCTTTTGTTAGTTTCCAAAACCTGTTCAAACAATCTAATATGTTTTTTTTTAAATTGATTTTGTTCTAACAGTATTTTAACCAATTCTTTTAAATCATAGTGTAACAGAATAATATCATTATGAACATATAATAAAGAACCCTACCTAGATGTCTCATCACTAAGTTGTCATGAAGAAAAATGAGATCATTATGCATTCTAGTTGTACAAAACATATAGGCAATGTCAAGATCTATGTTCATTTGATATTGATAAACATATCCATGTAAAATGATAGAATAGAAAATTGCAATAACAAATGCCTTACATTGTGACGCAACAAGAGATTTTCAAGTGCTCTGCAATTGAAAAGAGAAGAAATCCCATTTGTTGTTACTTCTCCATAGTCCTAACGAACAAGAGAAAGAATAATTCTAAGTAAGCATACAAGACACATAAGACATTACAAAATAAGATAATTTATAAGCCAATAACAATTAAGAATTTTGTAAAGAGCTGATAATAAGTTTGCAATCTATTTTATTTTATCAAGTTTGGAGTGTCACATAGGACAAACATTGCATTAAATAATCCTTTACACATATATTTCTGTCAATGCTTCCATTAATGCACACGTATACGCATTAGGTACGTATTTGAAAATGTAATTTTACTGGAAGAAAGATAACGAGGATTAAAAATGATTAAAGGAAAATTCAATAATCTACCTCAAACTTAAAGTATCTAAAGTGTAGTGAGATTAAGTATTCGTATTCAATCAGAAACTTATTAGAAAAATCGCACAATGAGATTAGAGGAACGTACCGTCGAAAAGCTCTTCGAAGAAGAATTTGGTGGAGCAGATCGCGAAGAGGGAGAGGAAAAATAGAGAGAGTAAAATAAAGTTGTGGGCTATAACTAGAAGAAGAAATAGCAAAGCTAATGATAGAGAGCTATGAGAGAGATGGACTGAAACTTATAGCGGTCATTCAGTCCTTGGAAACAAGAGGTAGTGACCGTCGGGTTTCACATGGGGTGAACGTCCTAGTTGGACTTTATTGCTTTCGTGGACGTATGGGTTGTTACTACCTAATACTAGATTCTCATTTGGTTTCACGTGGTAGAGTTGCATTGGTGAATACACCAAATTGTCACAGCCATGTAATTTTTGTTTTTAATGCAAACATGATGAGATATTACAATAATCTTCTTTACTTTTTGAAAGATTACAATTATCTGTTTAAACGTAAGAAAGGAAAGGTTTGCATACTAAGGTTAAAATAGCCAGATTAGTTCTAAAATATCTGTATTGAAAATTTAATTTTGTTAGAAGGGGGCGTAATAGTTACAGAGGAAACAAAAAGAAAATGTTAAGGCTAAGAGAAGATGAGTAGTTGGCTTTTGTGGGATATATCAACGTTTTTTTAAAGATTAATTACTTGCTAGATACAAATTCTAAAAGATTTGTCCCGCCAATTGTCTTGTCCTGCCAATTGTTCTAGATTCTTTTTTAGTATATTTTTTAGACAAATTTTGTCATCTTAAATAAATGTCTAAAAATTTCACCAATTATTAGATTATTTAAGACAATTATTAGAAGTATATAGAAATAAGTGTCTAAAACCTCCTTATTTTGGTGTAGTGTGACTGACCTTTGAGCCATATTTGATCTCCATAAATTATACAAAATCACTTCTATGCAACATAGAAGCTAGGTTGTTGCTCTCTCGAACCTGAAATTGTCAACGTTACAATTTTGGTGAGTTTTGCAAACTCAGTGGAGTAACCATCCTCGATGGTTCACTCTTGTCATACAACACAAAATAAATTTCTATGCAACATAGAAGCTAGGTTGTTGCTCTCTCGAACCTGAAATTGTCAACGTTACAATTTTGGTGAGTTTTGCAAACTCAGTGGAGTAACCATCCTTGATGGTTCACTCTTGTCATACAACACAAAATAAATCATGTCATTATGAAATTCCAATCAACTTGATTTTTTGTTAAGTAACAACATATAACGTCAGATGACATTTGTCATATTTCAAAACAATATTCAAACATTTCATCATTTCAGTACAATTTTGCAGAACATATATGTTGACAATTTATCACATATTTCATACACAAAGTTCTCAAAACATTACAATCATTCAATTTATTTAGATCATATGTGTAGGCAACGTTTTGAGACTCGATTTCAATTATTTCATTGTTATGATTATGTGCCATTTTCACTGTCCTATACCTGTATGGATATTGAACTCTTTCATACTGTCCCTTATCCGTTGGGGATACAGGGCTCTTTATGCACATTGAGCCTTAGGCTCTAATTACGAATGTCTGAGCTTTAAGCTCTTTTTTTCATTGCTGACATCAGTCACAGCTACCTTTATATTTCATGCATTGGAATGAAATGCATTCCTCAATTTCAATAATCACATTTGATCACTTATATTTGTATTCATGTTCTTATTCACAATAATCATCGGACTAGGTCCGACATGAACGTTCAAATTGAGAACCATGAAGTTTCATTCATATACAAGTAGCACTTCTAATGTTTAATCATGCATCGAAACTCCTCGAACATTTCATGTCCATAATTCAGTACACATTCATCAATATCAAATTCAATTCAGTAATAAACAAAATAAGTCAAAGTGAGACCATCTTAGGTTACTCACAAATCGCTCCAGAAAGCTATTGTCTTGAAATCTCGAAAACATCTAGATGATGGGGCTCTAAATGCTCCTCTATATCATGCAAAACACATCTACACATATCATAATTTTGCACAATTGTATAAGTATTAATTTATACATATCTAGCTATATGAAATATGTATAATGCATGTTCAACAACAATCTAGGGTATTTTCCATCTTTCACATCACATGGTCATTCATATTCCAAAACACACATAACTTAATCTATACTTAGGGTTTGTACCTTAATAAAACAATTGGAATCTAATATCATAACCCCATTGATCATTTCAGATTTTTCTAAAAACGTACTTTTGGGTCAACATTTCATGATTATTCAGACTAGGTAAATGGAGTAATTTGGCAACACTTCCTTCTAGACAAATGTTCCTATTGTCTTAATTTTCTAATGACACTAAGATCATATAATTTGATTTATTATTCTATGAGTTATGCTCACAATACTATAGACTAAGTACATTTGAACTTTTGGCCAGTGCATAATCATGAACTCCAAGTTGTACAACTTATATCCCTCAATTACAATATCGAAAAATTACAAAATTTATAGAAATTGAAAGCTAAGAGAATAATCTACAACTTTGGTGAAGAGAACTTTGTACGATCTAACCTACATCAATACATTTTATTTGATAACAACAGGACATGATTTCTGTCACGGGTAGTGTTATAGCTTAAGCCAAGACTCAATTTCAAATCATATTTTGAAATTCATAGAGATAGAATTAAAATTAAAATTCTTTAATAAAGATGTATATATATGTCTCTAATTTAATCTGAATGAAGAATCAATTCATTTGGAACTCTACAAATCAAGATATAAACAAAATACCGAAGCATGTTCAACGAAAATTTTCCAGTTCATAATATTCCAGCACTATTCCTCATTTTCATCCTAAATCCTTTAATCAAATCTTTCCTAAATGAATTCAGATGGCTGCAAATTTTCTTGAAGATAAAGGCAAATGTGTTATGAGTCTATTGGTTCAAATCTCATGTCATTTGGATGTCAGGAGAAGAGGTTATACAAAAAAGAACAAAAGATGTTCAGAAAAAACTTTAATTCATATTCACACGTCAAAAATTAAAATCAGACATGCACAATATCACCTTCTATTTCCTCTCTGTACTACAATTTGTTTTCATGAGCAATGACAAGTCTCAATAGAATCTATATCCTACTTTTCACATCTTTCTGCAGTTAACTCAAAGACATTCACATATTCCACGGTAAAAAAAACAGAGCAAAATACCGTGTATACATCTATAATTTTTATGCAATTCTCTAATTCACTAACTCTTATTAAACTCAGATATTTACAAACCTATACACTGTCTGCACACTTTCTATTTATAAATCTTCCATTAAACTCATTCATCAAGTTTATTCACCAAAACTACACTTCTCAAACCACACATGCATGTATTCATTTACATAATAAAACATCATAAAAATCGCTTACTTGATTCATTAAAGCTTTCAGCAGTGAGAGTGAATCAAAGACACAAAATACACAGCTGATATTTTCATGTTAAATAATACGAGAAGGGAATTTGGTAAACAGTGTTTTCGGTGGCGATGAACATCTAAAGTAATTTTTTATCATAAACATAACCACGTGTCTTAATCAAACCTCTCCACATATCACTATTGCATGGAATACATTTGTCACCCAAATAAGACTACCACATGTTACATTATAATTGGTCTATTTATCTCTTATATTCATAACTTTCCTAGGCTAAAATACCCCAAAATTTTTGAAATTTTCCTAAAATTCACCAAAAATTTTGAAATATTATTAATAGTCTCCAAATTAATTTCCAACATATAAAAAGCACAATTCACATTTTAATCGCATTTATAATTCAATTATATCTGGAAAATGTCAATGAATGTATGCACAATTATTTCATTAATATCAATACAATTCACATATTTAAATACGCCATATGATGCATGAAATGCACTTCTAATTTCTCAGTATATACTATTCCAGTGTCCTAGCCCCTAACATGGAATATTGGAACATTACATGTTGAGACCATAATTTTATAATTCGAAGCATCAAAATGAAAAGACACCTAGATTATACTTTTGGTGAGCCCTTTCTTTTGATTTTTCCATACCCTGTTTTATCCCTTAATTATAAACAATTTTTAGCCTTAGCCTTTTCTTTAGATTGTATTAACCATGTTATAAGCTGGTAACCATTGTTTTAATCAGCGTAATATTTTGATTTGATTAAGAAGTGTCAGGAATCAAGAAAGGTGTGATCTTATATATTTGAAGTTATATATTCTTATGCACTACTTATCAATATTTCATATATTCTTCATTGATATTAAGAAATAGTGTTTTAAAGTGTGGAAATTATGAGAAGGAAAAAGAGAAGATATGTGTGTTTTGCACCTTACTTACATTTTATGTGGGGTTTTAGTTTGGTTGATAAACTTTTTATATGATTCTATTTATGCAATTTCATTCATGTTATTTAACAGAAAATCGATCGTTCACCGTATTGTACCTAAACCTCTTACACCTTGGTTGAAAGACCTTTTGATTTTTTATTCTAATTTATTTTATAGTGGTTGAGATATGATATGTTAGCAATCTTGTGGTTAAGAATACTTCTATATATTAATTTGATAGTTTCATTGATGATTGCCTGAAAAAAATTGAGTATATTAAGTGAATATTTGGTGTAAGGATGTTAATCTTTATGGCACTTGATTTTGAAATGGTTGTCAAAATATCATTGGAATTATTTCTTTGTCAAAACCTTTTTTTATGACTTTTTGATTCCAATTATATTTTGATTTAATTCTTGAGGCATAATATTTAATGTTTGAATAGATAAGTAGAGATGAAGAAGAGGGGGATATTGAGAAAAGCTGGTGAACTGGAATTATTATTTATTTGAGGACAAGCAAATGCTTAAGTTTCGGGAAGTTCATAAGTAATGTTTAATTATATTTTTAGTATCATATTTAATGCATTTTGCTTATTTATTTGAGTATTTAAATTAATTTTAGTATTATTTGTCCACATTTGATTTTTAGGTCTAATTCACTCACTTAAAGCAAAAAAAGAACGAATTTAGATAAGTTTGAAGCAAGTTAGAGTTATTTGATTGAGCTATAGGGTGCATCACAGTGTACATGGTCATGTTGATAAGTAGCACATGAGATAAGATTGACACAAGAGTGAGGAGGCAAGAAAAATGCAAGGAGAAACCCTAGAGCGACACAAAGGAAGATGGAAAGCGGAAGAAACCCCTTTGGAATGGATTTTTTATCAATCTAAAGTCAAGGGTTTGAAGATTTTAGGAAATATTTGTAATTTTTTTTTTCCAAATCCTGAATATACATATTTCCAAAATTGATGTGAAAAATGATCTAATCACCCTTTCAACTTGTTTTGTCTTCTTGTAGCCACTTAAGGATAACTTCAAACTTAGGATCTGTTCTATTGATAACGTATAGGTCTCTAACAAGCCTTTTAAGTTTTAATTGCAAGTTGTTATATAGTTTGGACATGAATAAAATAGTAATGTTTTAATTGAAACGAAACTACGAGTAGCATGTTACTTTTATATATTGCTTGTTATCGTCGATTGGTTCTTGATGACAAAAGGCATAGAAAACTGGCCTTCAAAGTAGTGTTGGCACATGCAACTCTAACATTTATCTGTCTAATCAATTTTCTTTGCAATCTTCCTTTTTTTAGTACTTGTCAAAGCTTAGATGATGTTGAAAGGTAACCAAAGTATTAATCTAAAAGCCACTAGTTCTTATTTTTAATTTTAAAGTTAATGTCAATCAAATGTACGAGGCATTAATGAAAAAAGTAAGCCGTGTTGTTCCAGTCAAGCTCTACTTTTATACGGAGAATTGGCAAGATTACACAGCTGGGATATGACTAATAGCAGATAGTAGCTGACTTCAGGTTTTTAAATGGTGATCTGAATATTCATCTCCTTAGTAATCTTTAAACAGAGACCAACGAGTTGACTTTTATTGTGAAATAAGATATATTAGGAAGATTTAATTCTCTTGGCTATTATCTCAACACAAGCAGAGAATTCATGAGCTTTTCCCGTTTCCTGTTTCGTTAGAACTGGAAGGGATGACGAAATTCCTTTTGGATCGTACAGAATTCTTATTGTCATTTTTTATGTTGATGTCTAGGACTTGCTTTGCTGATTCTAACGAGATTGTTGGTCTGCAGTGTTCTGCTTCTAATAACGCCATCACGAGTAGAGAATACCAATCAAATATGAACAACCTGTTGAGTTCACTTGCAGAAAATGCAGGTCCTAGCAATGGATTCGGCAAAGCAACCTCTGGGAAAGGTAATAGCAAGATTTATGGCCTTACACAATGCAGAGGTGACGTTTCGAGCATGAACTGCATAAATTGTATAAGGAACTCCACTGCGGTTCATGATTGCTCAAGTAGCGAAAATGTTACCGTTTGGCAGAAGTGGTGTTTAGTACGATCTGCAAATGTTAGTTTTTCTGGCACATTGGACAGGTCTGCAATGGCCACAGCCAATGAAACGGATTATGATGATCCTGATTTGGTTTCAAAAGGACTCGACTTCATGCAGCAGCTTGCTTCTACTACCCCAGATCAGCCTTTCATGTTTCAAACTGCTGAGTTGGATGCTGGACAGAACAGGACGAGGTATGGCATGGCTCAATGCACTAGGGATATCAGTAGGAACGACTGTGGAAAGTGCTTGGAAGATGAACTAGTGACTTTTAGAGCCACCATTGGGAATAAGAAAGGATGGGAGATTTATGGCTCCAGTTGTAGCATGTGGTATCATGACTTCAGATTTTATTTCAATTACTCTATCACTAGAAATGAAGGTTTGTGATTAATTCATATTTCTTTGCACTATATCGGTTGATTTTCATTTTCACCGTATTTTGTCTTTTTGACAAGCAGGTTCCACCAGATTATCCATGCATAAAGTTGCAACTGGTGCAATAGTCTCACTGTTGATGTATCTGACACTGTCCTAGTTATTGAAGGGCTAAATGAAGGAAGAGGGCATTCGAGAGTTTTGTATTTATATATTGTTTAGTGAAAGGAAATTGTTAAAGTTGTTTTTGTTGGCAAAAAGTAAAAGCATAGCTGCAGCGCAGGTTAACTCGCGGGAGTGAAGTTTACTTATTTCATCAATAATTAAATCAACTTAGACTTTATGTATCGCGTTCTATGACAAATTCCCCCCCGAAATTGGTTGTGCCTAATTACTATACCAAATATGTGTAACAGCTCATTAAGCAAATGAAAATGAAAGATATGTGTGTTATTTTGAAGGCAAACATGCCGGATGAAGTACAACCTTTTTTTTTTAACATAATGGGTATGGTCAAACGTGAAGATGAGAGAGTCTTGTACAAATCAGAAAGGAGGAGGGATGTATGAATTTTGAATTAGGTATTCTTATTAACATTTTAATCAAGAGAAGTGAGCTTTTGTCATCATACATGAAGGAATAAACATACCATCTTCTATTATTACTTCTAAATCTTGATATTCTTTTTCTTCTCGACTTGGTATACTAGCATTCATTCAACTGGTGTCCTAACTTGGCCCAGAAGTTTCTAAAGAATTCAAGCTTTTTTCTTCAGAGAGACAATATTGGTATTCTTTTCCCTTTTCACTTGATATACTTTATCTTAATACCACAACCTCGTGTTCCTTAAAAATTTGGAAGAAAATGGTCTTACATAGACATCTTCTATTTTTTAAGCTATAATTTTTTTCATTAAGGATATGAAATTAATAACCTTTCAAATCTAATAAGAAAACATTGATATTTTTATCGGATGAGTAATTGAAAATAACATTTATTTAAATTCACATTTGATAAATAATTACATTAGAGTATAAAGAGAAAATTTTACATGTATATACTTTGACTAGATGATTTATATTTTAAATGAGCACTATTTATTCAATGAGAAACTTTTAAAGACTTGTTTTCTTTTTCTTTTACCTTTGCTTTCTAATTTTCCTTTTAATTTTTCCTTCAAGTCTATCTCGCCTTTCCACTCTTGGCCCTTCTTTGGGTTGACTGATTCTTCTCAACATTTTTTCCTTTATGTTTTCCCATTCCTTATCGAATGCTGATGCAGCTGAATATGTTGCCTCTCAATCCCTTGGTCTTCCTTTTGTTAGACTCTTACCAACTCCTGCAAGCTCCATCCTTCTTGGTCAGCCTTAAAATTATGCTTCTCTAATCAATAGATCTTGGTCTACAATTGTGAGGGACCAAAGCAACTTGTCTATGTTTAAATATATTCATCTTATGAAATACTAAAAGTTACCATAGTAAGAATTAGTTTCCTTAATCGAGTTCTTCTTGAAAGAATAGTCTTCACAATCATGAAAAGATGGAAAAACCACAATTTGGAAGAAGTTTGATTTATATGATTCCCTATTTGATCGAAGAAGTAAAACACTTTAATTTCAAGCTCTCGTCAATTGTGGGGACTTGAGAAAGTAATTAGGTTTAAGACCATGACATATAACTATCTCTAAAGAAATGGAATTAAGGAGCTAAATTTAGACCCTAACTAGAGGAAATTTTAACTCTATTTGTTTGGGATTGTTAGAATTTGAGAAATTTTCTAAATTTTTTATTAAGATATTTTTATGACTTTTGGGTCTGCAATAGTATTAGTTAAAAAAATATGCAAAGATCCTTATTTTTTCAAACTTATGTTTGATGAAAGCTAGATATGTTACTAGCTTTCGTATTGAAAATATAAAAATATGATTTGTTAGTATAAATGTCAAAACGTGAAAGAAAAGTGTTGTCTAGTCAAAAAGAAACGTAGAACTTTGTTTCTTTTGTTTCTTTGCTATTTCATTCTTTTGTCGTTAAATTGAAAACTAATACATTTACATTATATTAGAGCAATCAAAGATCTCAATGGACTTGTGAGTGATTAAGAGAAAACACCAACAAGGCATCCATGTTTTCATCTAAGCGTTTTCATGTACTTCAAGCTCAAAAACAAAAGAGATCATTAAGATAAGAAAACAACAATGAAGTAGATTTTCTTTCGAATCAGAAAGGATAATCTCAAGCTAGAGAGAAGAAATAATCTGGTGAGAAGGATAAACAAAAGAGTGAAGGTTATGGAAACAAAAGTGATGACAATGAGAGATTTCCTCCTCGTCCTCACTGTAATAGCATGGTGATTTCAGAGAATTACTGTTAATTTAGTACAAATATGCAATGTCATTCACTAAAACAATTTGTTCATGTGGAGAAGATATGTAAAAACAAGAATAACTAGCAAGAGTAACAAGCTTAAATAGTTTAAAAAAAAAAGAATAGCATCAACAAACTTATGAGTTTTTTATTCCTCCATGCTATGCAATAAGTCACTATGCAACGAACCACATGACATATGATTTAAGTAGCTTTAGGGCGTTATATCAATTATATAAGTCCAAAGTGAATATTAGGAATGAAGAATTTGTTAATGTGAAAGGCAAAAGAGTTGTTCTTAATACTTTAATAAGTGCTAAATACATTTCAAATGTGATGTTTGTGCTTGAAATTTTCCGAATTTCACTAAGGGTGATTTAATTTCTAAAGAAGAATTACTCCTTGCATTTTTAAAATATGTCTTACAACATTGTTGATCATGCTAGTTGTAAGTTGTAGCTATAAAAATAAGAGACAAAAATTTTCCAATTAAGTGGAAAGAGTTAAATATGCATGCCTTTACTACTATTATTGATGAATATCTTTTATGGCATAAGAGATTTGGCCATTTTAAATATGATGCACTTCAAAACTTGCTTCACAAAGGCTTAAATCAAAGCCTTCTTGTTATTCACGATAAAAAGAATATGTGTCAATTTTGTTAATTTAGAAAGAAAATTTGATTTTCATTTCCTGTTCATAAGTCTTAAAGAGCTTCTAAAAATTTGCAACTTATCCATATAGATGTTAATAGACCAATGAAAACAACCTCACTAAATGGGATCAGGTATTTAATTTTATTTATAAAAGATTACAATGTAATACATTAGGCTTATTTCATAAAGTAAAATCAGAGGTGGCTAATGTGTTTAGCAAATTAAATGCTTTAGTAGAGAACTAGGTAAATCACAATATCAAGATAATAAGATCAGATAATGACAATGAATACATATTAAACAAGTTTAACATATTTTATGTTAAAGGTAGTATTAAACATTGGTTGATTGTCACTTACTCTCCTAAATGAAAGAGGATGAGTAAGAGGAAAGTGATAACCAAATAGATATGGAAAAATGTCTATTATTTGAAAATTCCATGATCATGAATGTTAATGAGCGTACCCGTAGATATATTTTAGTTAAACACATTTTTCAAGTTTATCATTAGATTGTTTAGTTTTTAAAGGTATTGAATGTTATTCATCATAAGTAGAAGCATTGAATGTTGAATTCTTGCTATGATTTTTGAAATTCATTCATCCTTATTTATGATTATGTATTCTTAAAACATGTGGAAAAAGAGTTAATGTTTTAAGTCTATGATCTTAATTTTGATATTTTTCCCGGGGACGATCAAAAGCTAACTGTGGGGGATATTAATATATGCTTAATTGATTGTATAATTATTCCATAACAATTATTAATGCTATGAAATTGCTTAAGATACTCACTTTGACTCATATGTAGTTTTAGTCACAATTCAGAATCAAAAGAGTTAAAGTGAGTCAAAAGCACTATATTTGGGCTATTGTCTAAAGATTCACACTCACTCGTCTTGCAAGAAGAAGAAGATTAAAAGCAAAAGAAGACAAGAAAATATCAAAAAAAGAGATGATATTTATGTTGAACATATTGAAAGGGAAAATAAGGAAATGACATTAAAAACTCACAACTGCATATTAATTTGGAATGGCTATGAGCATTAACCTACAACCACATCAAATTATTGCACAACCATGAGTTTTAAATCATGACTGTTTAATAAACATGTATAGGTGTTTAACCTAGTTTCTAATATAAACCGAGGGGTATGTGATGACAGAGTTATGAAAGAATATAAGGTTTTTTCGGCTGTGGAGCTTCAGGAGCTTCAGGAGAGCATGAAAAGGGCAGCAAGCTCTCCACAGTGAGAAACCCATATAAAGGTAGTTTTCTGATGTAAATTTGAAGGTGAAATCAATGTTGACAACCCGATTAAGTGTATTTCTCTTTTGTATTTGTTGTTTTATTTCTTTATTTACAAATCGATTATGTTATCCGATATTTATGGATTTGGGTATTGTGAAAGATAGTTTTAGTACATTTATTGGATCGCTTTATTGCAAACCCATTGCTAGAATATTTAATGTAATCTGTAATTGTTATATTGAAATTCATTTGTAGCAACTAATGGTTTGTAATTATTAGGGATAACTCAACCTAGGTTAATTAATCTGAGCTCGTTTGATTATTGCTTAGATTGGTCTATTTTTCTCATTCATAAGGCAGCTATTTGATTAAATCTAGAGAGTGTCTCCTAGGTTATTTGATAGCCAGGGTTAATTAACGACCTCTTTTTATTTAACTATGAACTATGGAAAGACTGGGATTAACTGAACTTGTTGTTAATCTACGACCAATAGTTCAAAGAGAGATGTGAAGATAACAATTCAATGAAATATGTTTAATAGGGTGTAGATCGAGATTGAACCAAAGAACTGGGCTCCTAACAAATTCACCACTTTCATCATTTTTCTTGTTTTCTTTAATTTTATTTTGCTATTTTAGCTTTGTTTTATTTTCTCATTTTTTAAAACCAAAACCACCCTACAACTTAAACACTGATTAATTTCATTTCAACAACTTTACACACATTTTATATGGGATCGACCTAAACTCATCACTACTGTAGTAGTAGTTTAGTTTATTTTGTGTAGTGTTGTACCACGCTACCACACCATAACCTGAGTTCCTACAGAAACAAAAGATTAAATTGGTGCTAAAAATTTTAATGATGTTCTAGTTCGAAGAACAAAGTCACTTGATAAAGTCTTTCAAAAATGCAATACAACTTTTTTTAGCATGGAAGTTAAGATGAGGTCGCTAAAGAGGATGGCTAAAGAGTTATAACAGAGAGGAGATAAAAATGATAAATAAAAATGGCACTTGGAAGCTAGTAGATAGGCCTAAATCTCAAAAGATAATTTGGTGTAAAGGGTCTATAGAATCAAATATAAACCAAATGCTTACATGATGAATGAATAATAGACTATATTTTAAATCCCAATATTTAGTGCATTTTATTTGTTTATTTGAGAGTTTTTTTAATTTTTTTTGGTACTTGATTCATTCATATTATGGTTTTAGGCATTAATTGTCTTCATGAGTCAAAAATAGTTGAAATCAGACATAATCAAGGCAGAAAAATTGCAGGATTAAAGTCGCCGCTTTATGGGAATGTATTTTTGTACAATTTAAAGCAAGATTGAGGGACATAAACTTATTACATATACAAGATGAATAAGTTTATAGGTAAAGACTTTAATGAAACTTTAAAACAAGATTTTTAACCAGAAGGTACTTGATAGTGAAGTTGAGGACTTTTCAATAAAGTATGAAAAGGTCAAAACTTAACCTTTTAACCTATGAAGGCAATTAAGACCTACTAAGTTATATTTTAAAAAATGAGTTTTTTATATCGGCCTAAACATCAATCGAACTAAAGTTAAGAATCACAATGAGGCACTTGATAGGCAAAGATCCATCTTGGCACCAATTATATATAAAAAAATAAGTTGACAACAAAGCAACTTAGCTTGGGAGTATCTAATATTATTAGAGAAAAATTTGGAGATTATTTGATTTATGACCTAGTAAGTGAGTTGTAGTAATTAAATTAGACTTCTAAAATGAATATTTGCTATGCAAAATTTGATTTTCATTATATAATCTAGTGATGTCTCAGAGAAATATCTGGTGAGTTTGTCTTTGGAAAGTTTAAAACTAGAAATAGAGTATGATATAAAGTTGTTTAATATAAGAATTTTATAGCAGGCATATAAAGTGGGTAAGTAGTAGGAAGTTTAAGAAGTCTTCAATTTGTGGAACACGGACGACCGTTAATGTCAAAACCTAAACTAGAGAACAATGATTTAAAGGTGACAAGAGCAACTAATATTAGGGAGATTTATAATCATAATATTAAAAGGTTATGTTTTTTAGTTTGATGAGAAATTCATACTAGGAAATAAGTACAAAAAGGAGTAATTTTAAATGTATGTAGTATAGGAAAAGGTGGTTATTATTACAATTCAATATATGGAAATGAAAGTAAGAAGCATTTTTAATAGGATAGTTATTCATATATTCAATGATGGAGAAGTACTCATAACATTAACGACGAAGCACTAGTGAATAAGCAAGGGGGGTATTAAACAATATAGAGCCTATGATGATTACAACAAGAGAGTGAAGAATGGTCATTCATTTTGTTATAATGTATTGGTGAATAAAATTAAGGGAAGTGATATAGTGTTCAGAGTCCAATGGTTAGTTGCTTTAAATGATGTTGATTACAATTTCACACATAGAACTATGTTACTTTATTAGAAAGGAAAAGGAGGATAATTGATTGTTATTTAGGAGGAAAAAGATAAAATGATTTCCAGAGTGTAATTTGGAAAAGGGGAAGGAATTTAAAGTTATGTAGCTTCCTATTATTGAATAAAGTAGATCAAATAAAGTGGAGACAATTAATTAGTTAAAAGTTTCAATTTATAAAACTGCTAAGTGGTAATGAACAGGGACATAAGGATGATCAATAATTTATACATAAGTTTTTTTTGAAAAATAAAAGGAATTTTATTAATACAAGCAAAAGCTGGAAAAACAACATTATAATGAGTCACTTAATCTGGCTAAAACTAGAAACATCGAAATATAGTACATCAATTGATTATAGCAAATCAACTTGGTTAATTGTTTGTTATTTATTATTTGTTGTTGGCAATAAAAGTTGCTCTTATCCAATTTACTAGATTATCTGCTTGAGCCACCTTGAGCTTCATTAGACTTCATTGAGTCACTCTATGTGTTTTGAAAGGTAGATAATCTGACTAGTGTAATGATGCATAAAATTAGTAATTGTCTTTCATTGAGCACTCATAAAGGATTGTCCATTATGAATACGTAGAGATTGTAATTAAAGAGGCCTACTAAAATTGGCTTCCTATCCATTATCAATTCTATCATCGTGGATTGTTTTAGGTGGTCATTTCCCTCTTGTATTCTATATGAGAATGATCATTTAAGGGGAATACCCCTTCTTTTTGGTTTTCTTTATTTTTTTATCTTCTTTTAGGATTAGGGGAATGCTTATGAAACCTTTCTACTATCTCAGTAAGTCTGTCATTCTCTGGTTGTCTTAGCAATAGGTTACTTGTTAGATCATTATCTAGTAAGTTAGATTCATTATCTAGCTCTTCTTCCACTAATTGTGAATTTTGGGGAGAAGCTATATCTTCCTGGTTATCAAGTTCCTTTAATAGAGAGGTATGTCTAAATGCTATATTGAGTTTCCTACCTTCAACATGTAAAGTATCTACTGTTGAGTTATCCAAATTCTCATTAGCAACAATTTGTACACCCACAGCTTCATCATTATCTACTAAAAAAGATTTAAACCTTAATAATTCATCCTACCATCTAGTTTGATAAAATTTTCCTACAGGAACCCATCTCTTGGTTATAATATGGGGCTTCTAGGGATATGTCACTTAATTTTAGTTTTTTCAATCACCCCTATTTCACCCAACTTGAGAATTGGTAAATGATTAGGTAGTTTAGAATTCTTATTGACCTCCAAATATATTTTTACATACCTAATTCACTCTACTCTGGATGTTTGAGCATCCATACAAATAGGCTTACTTAAAGATCTTACTAAAAAACTCAATCCTTCAATTTTATAAAATCTTCATGGAAAATTATGAAACTCCACCCACATAGAAAAAAATTCCACACGTTCCATGTCAAATATTATACCAGATTTCCCCTTCTGAATAAACGTGGGTTAGCTCCCTATATGTTAAGGACTCATTTCCAGTATTTCATTTAAATTACTATTAACAGCAAATTTAAACAGAATAGTGCCATCATCTATAAGTAAATTTTTTTCCAAAACTTTCTTACTCCGTCGTGCAGTGGCCTAGGCATTAATGAGTAGCAACGTAGATCCCTTACTCTAGAAAGAGCTAACTAAGATAATAGACCAAGCCCTCTTTTTGGCTTGCAACAATTCAATCCACGGACTGATGACACCATCCTTCATAACGCCAGGGTAGTTTTTGGATGTATCTTAGGCTACTGCAATTGAATATTCTTTGTCTAAATACCAATATTGGGGGAGGGCTTTTAGGAATCTAAACCTGGAGAACTTACCCCCTCTCTAGATGCATATTTCTGACAAACCTCTTAGGTGAGGGACAAACCTCTCAGAAACTTTCTAGAGAGCCTTCTTATGGTCATATGAAGCATAACAATTCCCACGGTCGTGCATTATTCCAACTTTTTGAACTTCTTAACCCTCTTCCAAGCTTAGCATGCATTTTCAACATTTAAACAACTTGTAAACACATCAAAATCACCTAACCAACAACAAATTTGAAGAGAAAACAAGTTAAAACTAAAACAAAATCCAAATAAACACCGAAAGAACTCAAATCAAACATAATCATAACCAAATAAATTAAGCAAATAAGTAAAAAAGGACAAAAAAAAGGTAAACACGCTAAGTTAAGGTCATTAGCTTGACCATTGCATATGAAGATAAACATGCTAAGTTAATGTCATTAGCTTGACCATTCCACATGCATTCATGAAAAAGTGGAAGAAAGGGAAGAGATGACTTCACTTTCTTGTGAATATGTCCATCCAAAGTATGGCTTGCATCTATGCCTATTGACCTTTAATGCTTCATCCTTATCATTTTTCAACTCCAGAGCTCTATGGGGAAACATTTGAAGGGTCCACTCCATCTTTACTTGAGCTTTCTAAGAAATAAACGAAGTCGTGAATTGAATAGAAGCACTAAGTCTCCACTCTTAAACTCCTTTCTGATATGAGGATTATCTCACTTTTTACTCTTTGTTTGTACAACTTAGCATTTTCAAAAGCTTTAAATCTCAACTCTTCCAATTCATTAAATTGTAATAGTCTCTTCTCACCTAATTGCTTCCATTCCATGTTTAACTTCCTAACTACCCAATAGGCCTGATGCTCCAACTCTAATGATAGATGACAAGCCTTTCCATAGACAAGTTGATATGGTATGGTATCTATCGATGTTTTGAAACCTCTCCTATAAGCCCATAAGGTATCACCTAGCTTCACAACCTAATCCTTTCTTGAAGTGGTAGCCACTCCATGATAGAATTCTTCAACTCTCTTCTCACCAAATCCACATGGCCACTATTTTAGGGGTCGTAAGGGGTAGCCACTTTATGATGGACATTGTATCTTCTCAGAAGAGCCTCAAATGGTTTGTTGCAGAAATGATTCCCTCCATCTCTTATGATCGCTTTACTCATCACAAATCTAGTAAAAATCTTCTTGATGAACTTTTGAACCACCATGCTATCATTAGTTAGAGTAACTATTGCCTCAACCCACCTAGAAGCATAATCAACCCCAACTAATATGCAAGTGTTACTTAAGGAAGATGGGAATGGTCCCATGAAGTCCACGCCCCACACATCAAATATCTCCACCTCTATTATGTTTGAAAGCGACATCTTATTCCTTTTTGATATGTTGCCCACTATTTGACATCTATCACACTTCAGCATAAAAATTATGAAAAAGAAAAGAAGAAAGCTAGTCTTATGGCTACTTGGAGTGATGATGAGGAAGCATATCTAAGAAATGATGAGAGCAACTTGGCTCTTATGGCAAATAATTCCTTATCAAGTGATGATAAGGATGAGGTAATGATCATTGATCAAGATCGTAGAGATTCATTTACGGCTTTATAAATTGATTTTGAAGAAGCTATTGAAATCAACAAGAAATTGATAAGGAAAATAAGAGATCTTGTGGCTGAAAATAATGATTTGCATAAAACTATTGATGACTTAGAATGCATTAAGAAAGATCATTCTACATGCTTTGCTGAAAAAGAAAACTTAACTTGTGAA